>CM063504.1:18344255-18361755 GCA_032207245.1 Pardosa pseudoannulata | reverse complement strand
AGAATGGAAAACATATATTTATAATGCAATACCTTTATTTAAACCATTTCTACGTTATGGCTTTTATATGAATTGTATTTATATATGTAGTTGTTTATTAAAAACTAATTAAAGATTAATGCGATAGTAAGTTATAAACCCTATGTGAATACAAAATTATTTTAAGTTGCTTATTATTTATATTAAATTACAAATAAATGGCTTAATCGTTTTGCATTAATTCTAAATAATGTAATAGTAATGAAAAAACTTATAATTTCAAAACAAATAATGTCACAAAATCGCATTAGTATATTTACATATGCCTCCTTCTTTTTATCACTGCCTAATTTAAATGAGGGATCTATGGGCCATTTCTAAATTTCCGGGGTCCCAGGAACTCAGTTCAGTGGGGACGCCAAGCGTGGGAGATATCGCTAAAATCTAGAGCCCTATTTTCTGGCAAATCTTGCTCTTCTTTTCGGACTCTTCCACCCACCATATTAAAAAAGGCGGGGATGTCAATCGGCTCATTTATTTAGGGTATTGGGGGAAATGACACGTGATTTGAATATCTTACCCTTATTGGTTTCTGTAACTAACAATACTCAAAGACCGCTGAATTTGGATTTTCTAGCGTCCATTTCAAGACTGTCCATTTCGGCTGTGCTCTGGAGGTTGGTTCATTTTGCCCGAGCTCGTGTGGTATTTTTTTTTTCGTTTTTTAAATTTAATACTGGAGCTCACACCAATACAACTGAGGGCTTGTGGGGCTCAATTAAGAGATCCCTCCGCACATTTCGCAAGTATGAAAATCAATTTGATTCGTACCTTTGTGAATTTATGTGGAGGAAAATGAAAGAAAATCCGCAAGATGCTTTCCAGGATTTTTTAAATTAGATCAAACGTGTATATCCACCAAGAACTCAGGATACTTAAATTAGGTTAGCGCTTTATTTATTTTATATTTTATGCTTAATTTTCGAAGGGTAACAAATGATGTTATATTACACATTTATATTTTTTATTTACTGCTTTTTGAACTTTATTCAAAATTGTGTCTTAATTTAATATAAAATAAAAAAGAAATATTTTTAAACTATATTATTTTATAGTGTATTACATGTTAAAAGTAATACGCTAAGTAATAAAAGTAATTTTATTACCACCGTCTACCGTTATTGTTATGGAAGATCAACGAGAGCTTTACCTCACTTAGGTAAGAAATATCATTTCACTCCCTTGCTTTCTTCAGAATTTTAAGCTAAAAAATTTATTATTTATTTAAAACATTTACTCCGTTCTTATATTTCCATTTTAAGCTAATAATTTCTAGAAGTAATTTGTATCGTACTTTATTACTTTTTAATCTTTTGATAGTTTTAAAATAATTTCATTAAATAGCAAAAGTATTTTATAAATATAACTAAATATTTTATAAGCATAATTGCCTAAATATAACCAACTAATGCTTATATTTTGCTTAATTTGCACTTATTGCAAGAATTCCGCACTGTTTAGTTTAATAAACAGTACAAAAGCGCCTTTAAATACATTAAAAACTCAAATTTAAACTTCTATAACTTCCTTCTTAACAAAATTTCAAACCTATTTTTATTTAAAATATGCTTTGAAATTGGGTTTTAAACTTAAGACACAAGTTGTAAACAATTTGGCGATCACTTGTACAAAAATAGAGCCAAAAACATGGCGGCGGGGCCCCCGAAACTTGGAATTTACAGATCTATGTAAAATGATCTGTAATAAAACAGTTCTCCATCTCTACTTTATAAGTTGTAGATTTCTTACACGTGTTTTTTCCTTATAGTGCATACATTGACATTAGTGTAGGAACATATTTTAATTACTTAGCAACCTCAATTTCAACCACAACATCTCACGCCAGTCAGGATGGCCGAGCGGTCTAAGGCGCCAGATTTAAGCTCTGGTTCTCGAAAGAGAGCGTGGGTTCGAACCCCACTCCTGACATTAAATCTCACTTTTAATAGAAAGTTAGGAGAACAACTAATAAAGTTCACCGTAGCATCCTGTAACACATGCAGGCATTTTTACTTTGAATATATATTTATTTATTGTTAATGGAATATTACTGAAATAAAATTTTCAGAAAGAATACGCACTATAATCCACTATTGAATATTTAAAATATTTACATTTAAAGTTTAACATAAAACCAAATTTTAATTTCTACATACCATGAATCTTTCTGGATATTACACAGTTATAACCTTCTAATCAACTTCAAAATATACGAGTAAATGAAAAAAAAATAGTGTCTTATACTGATAGTCTTGAATTAGGAAAAAAACATGCTATCTATTTTTTTTAATACTACGCTTAAAATTACTCTCTAAAGAATAAAACATTTTACCTGAAAATTTTTGTCTCAATTCCCTTAACACTTAAGGAATATTGTCAACATAAATAGAAATATTCCAAATTAATATTACAATACGATCATTTCTGCATTCACAGTGCTATAAAAATATAACATCATTTTAATTAACATCATTTAATTTAACTAACTGTATGCACGTTTAGACATAAATGTAAAATAGAATCGTAGTTCATTTAGTGATTAAAATGGGCTTATATTGTGACTTCAGTAAAATACAAAGAAGCTTTTTCTATAAAACAATAGTTGCTAAATATTAAACATTGGAAAAAAAGCAAAAAATAATAAATATTTAAAATTTTAATTTAAAATACTAAATTTTAAGATTGTATAATTATTTTAGTATAATGCCTTATATTTGGTTAGGATTTTAAAGAAAAATCCTTAATTTCTTATATCTAAGGATAAAATGTATAATATTTAATCAAATAAATACAAAAATTAGTGTTTTAGGTTTACCACAAAACTTTTTTTTAAATCGCATACTTAAAATAAAAAGTTATAAGTATTTCTGTCTATTCTTGAATTACTCTATTGTTTTTTGGATATTCGTTAAAATATGCAAAAAAAGATCATACACTTTCTTTATAAAATGTTTATAAAATGTCATAGGAAGGCAGTTTCTTTAATTTTTTGTATTTATTTATTGATTTATTTATTTATATACAGAGTAGTTAAAAAATATACATGGTGTGGCACAAAGTTTTGCACGGAGTTCAAGGCTTATCCCTGTTTTCCATGAAGTAGTTTAAAGGTTCACTGCCAGTTTCTGTGATGGAACATAGACCTTAAGTCATATGCAAGTTCACAATACCAATATACAGTGGACTCCGCTTAATGTGATCGCGGTTAATGTTATCATTCGCTTATTGTTATCGAAATCACTTGGTCCCTGTTATCTATTCATGTGTATGTTAAAATTATTGCTTTATGTGATCGTTATATTGGTTAATGTTATCAGTTTTCGAACCTCATTTTAACTGGCAAAGGAATATTCACAATGTATTCAGAAGGAACCCATTCTTTTATTTCCCTTCGCTGTTTGAATTTCTGAGAATTCTCCTCTTCAAACTAGGGAAATGGGGAATGAACAAAGGAGTGCGGTTTACAAGTTACTGGAATTTTTCACAAATACTCACACCCTGCTGGTGGTCAATGGTTGTCAGATAAGCAGAAGGCAACACATTATTATCGGAACTGAGAAATGCTTATTCACATTTTATGCCTTGCTCGCTTACGTGCAGCTTGTCGATATAGAAGCCAGAAAGCGAAATGATTTAACATTAAAACCAAAGATCGAAATTTTAAATCGTTATGACAGGTTGATTATGATTACAAACAATTTATCAATGAGCTTCATAGAAAAAATTGTAGACAGTCAACAATTGATCAATTTTTACAACATTGATACAATTCTTATTTTTCAAAGGATAATATATACAGTACATAAATAGAAGGTGTGTGTTTTCATTTTGTTTTGAAATTTAGTACGTGTGAATTAAAGGGGGGGGGGTAAATTTATCTATCTTTTGAATATCGTTTATTGTTATTAATTGGTTATTTTTTATCAAAATCGCGGTGTCCCAAACTCATCACATTAAGAGGAGTCGTTGTAGTTCCTCCAAAGAGATGAAATAAATATTTCTGATTGGATAAAGTAGCTCTAACATCGGATTACCATTATGGCATCAAATAGCTTTTTTTGTGTTACATTTAGGATATGTATTCTTTGTAATTTGTATTAATTACAAGGGTATTTTATAAAGATTATCATAAACAAATTTCAAAGGGTTCTTATATGCTAATCTTTATAATTATGAATATTTATAAGTAGAATTTATAAAAATTTTTAAAGTACAATTTTGATAGGATTTATAGAAACTTAAAATGAATAATCATACCTTAATTCAAATCTCAGCTATGGTGATACCAACATCACTTTTTAGTGATGTTGGTATCGCCATCTATTGACGGATTTGAGTGATATATGGGAAATCAATTTATAAGAATAAGACCAAAAGTTAACAGCAGAAATGTAAGTGTTAGGTGTAGAAATATTATAAATACATGCTATAAAATAAAGAAATTTGAAAAAATCAATAGAAAATTGAATGCTTGTATGAAAATTCTCATTTAAAGGCATGTAATAAGGACGTTAATTCAAAGTTTATACTTTCCATTTTAAAAGCTCATATTTGGTGTGTTTGAGAGAGATTTTCTTAAGAGTTTCTAACATGATAACATAGGTATAACTAGAAGGTGGGGTTATAACCCCATTATATGTTAGATCTAGTTACGCCTATGCATGAAATTGATACATTGGGATGCCTATAAAATTTTAAATAAATGATTTTTTTTTTTTTTTACTTTTTTCAATTCTGTTTTTTAAATTATTATTTAATAAATGGGGGTGGGAGGTGAGAGGCGTTTCCCCCCTCAAAAATTTAAAAATTATTGTAATATTGTTTTACAGAATTTTATAATTTTTGTGTGTTAAAATTGTTAAATTTCAACTGTTTTTAAGAATTTTTTCATTTTGTGGGATTATATACCTGTTTCAGTAGTTTCTATCTGTAAAATTTATGCTGTGTGAGTATTTTTCTTATTTTGCCATCTGGTGCCGTCCATGTTAATTTTTTCAGAAACTCCATTTTCGGCCGCCATTTTATTTGGTGATTTTCCGAGAATTGGATTTTTGCTAAAATCGCCAAGAAAAAAACATGGCAGCCGGAAGCGGTGTGGTTATCGCATCAGTTCCAAGTGTGTTAAAAATGAATCGCACTGGACATCGCACTGGAACTCGTTGTCAGACCTGCCTGGGCCAAGCCCTCTACGCCAGAAGTTCTGTCAGCATGCATGGTAATAAGATATCGGATAATTAATCACGAAATTGAGGACTGAGAATGCTATTATAAATTAGATAAGATTGTATAAAGTTACAAATTTCAGTTAAATAACCTTAATTGAGCAGATGATACACGAGTTCGGTGAAAGGGGACATAGTATAACAGTATGAGTAAGAAAGTTACAACTAATTTAAAAATACACTAATAGGTTAAACACTAAAAATATTAATTTTTTTTTTAAACTATAATTTGATAACACACTAAAGAGGTGAGAATTAAGTTCAAGTTCAAATCAAAATCAACTCGACTAGATCGATTGAGCTTAAAAATGAATAACCTAGTACTTAACTTTTAAGGAGTTAAAATTATGGTTGGTAGATGATGTACCAGCTTAACAAATATAGCCAATCCTACGTTTTTGGTAATCTACCAGTAGGAATGAAACGTCCAATCAAAAAGGTTTCTTTAATCATCCTGGGCGTATTTTAAAGGTTTTGCGAACTTGGCGGCTCGCAACCATTGCATGGAGTCGTTACAGTGTAAAAGGGGGTGAAATTTATAATTTTGCTTCTGGAAACTGGATTCGCAATACCTATAGATTGAATGTGACAAATTTAAGATAAAAAAAATGTACATATTTTAGCTGCACTCGAACAGAAAGATCTAAACATGTCTACACATTCCTATTTTAAAAAATTCCCTTGGCGTCTTTTCCGAATAATTAAAAAGTTATTATACATATATTTTTTTTTACTTTTTCTTTAAGTCGAACTGCGTACAACAAGCTATATTTAAAGATAAAATATGTGTCTAACTGTGCATTAAAGTTTTAGTTAAATTAACACATTGTGTACGGGTACATTTCGCAAAGAAATTGTACCGGGAGAGGGCGTTTTGCTCGTAAATTTAGTTATTCAGTTAAATCTCAATAGATCAAAAATTATTTAAACTTTTAACCAACTTTTCGTATTTTATATTGAAACATATAAATAAATATAAAAATAAAGAAATAAACAAGTATATATATATATATATATATATATATATATATATATATAATATATATATATATATACATAAATATGTATATAATATATAAATATACATATATATAATATCATTTTCGCAAGGATAAATAAAAAGTTAATTTTAAATCTAAATTGAATTTTTAATCAAATTTCCCGTTCTGTGGTTCCGCATCGATTGGTGTAAAAACTAGTTTTTATTTGTCTAAATTTTTCCAGAATCTATGTAGTAGACAAGAACATTCGGCTTCGTTTTCCTGTATGTACCGTTATTTTTGTACCCACAAACAAACCACGTTGTTACACTAACCCGTACTAGTACGTGACCCGCGGTCAAGTGTCAGTCGTCAGAAAACGTGTCCTAGTACGTGTCCCGAATACAATGTGTTAACTAGCTTCGATTGTGGGAGCAGCCAGATTGACTAGTATCGAGTTTGAGATAAGTGATATCTTCCTTTGTAAATTTTTGAGGTATTTGTATTTGTATATAAAAAAAAACTATATATCTGTAATATAAAAAACATTTTATGCAACAGAAATGTAAAAATCGAAAACCCTTCCCGATTTTTTTTTTCTCAGCTATATTCCTGAATAAGTTATAACTTAAAATATTTTATGGTTCTTTAATTTTTATCTACACTATATTGCCAATGATGACCGGTCACTTGCAATTATAGACATTTTGTTGATTATCTAGAAAAATACATAAGGAATTATCCCGAAACCTCAGGCGTTTAAACAGGACAGTAGACGTCATATATTTTAGCAAAGAATTCCATAGGGGACCGTCAACAAATTGAAGAAAAATGATTATGTTTTGGATAACCCTGTACAAAGTAATGCGTGAAAAGCGTTGAAATTTTAGCATAATTAGGATGCTCCTTGTAATAATCCGTGTTCATTGTAGTGGGGAAAGCACATATACTAGTGGAGAAATTAAGGTTTTTATAAAAACATTCCCAAATTTCTCCAAGTGTTTTGCTAATGATTTACTGAGTTACGTGTCTCGAAGACAATGAGTTAAATTTTTCATTTATTTATTCCTTAGGCATATAAGATCTAAATAAAATCCTGATAGGTGTATATGTATGTTAGACCTTTATAGAAACATAATATAAAGACAAAATAATCATATTTTAGTGAGTCGTAATCAGGAGTTGTTTTTTACACGCGCGATCACTTTGTTTTTTATCACAAGGCAGGCAAACTGCTTTATGAGACACCACACAGCTTTCAAGAGTCACTGACCTAATGAAGAAGGAAGAGAATGATGACCTGTAGGATTCTTCTTGCGTGTAACAGAACTAAACAACTCACAGAGTAGCTGAGCGTCGGTGGTATAACGGTTAGCATAGCTGCCTTCCAAGCAGTTGACCCGGGTTCGACTCCCGGCCGACGCAGTGTTCTTTTTATCTCTTCTTGTTTAGACAAAATTGACGAAAACATGTAAAAATGCTTTCAAAAATTTTTGCGCATTTTTTACAATTGCAATTATCTATGTAGGAATTAAACCTATAATAACGTACAACTATTAATAAAGATAAATAAAAGAAATTAAAAAAGCTTTTTTATTTAAAAATGTAGTAAAAGATTTTTTTTTTTTTTTTTTTTTTGTTTAGATGTGACATTTATGAGTGAAGATAAAACTGTGTGACGTTTATCACATATTTCACATCTATATATAATACATTAATATATAAACCCTAAACATATTACATAAGATTGTTCATCGAATTTTAGATGTATATAATATAAATTTTTATCTAATTTATTTAATGTAGTTATTAATATTAAAAATTAATATAAATATATATGTTTATTTTATATATATATATAATTTATTTATTTATACACACACATTATAAGAGCTTCAAGCTTTTAGTCTTATCCATAAACGATTTCAATGATCCTGGTAGCAGGATAAAATTATATTATTCTTTTACATTTTTTAAAATAAAAATATTTTTTTAAATATAATTTTTCTGATTATTTCAGTCTTTGGAATACCTAGAAACCAATTTTTAAAACCATTATACATATTATATAGTTCAATCAATGTTTTCAGTAATATTTGCACATGTGAAATTTATCCTGCCTTTTATGATTATTACGATACCACAAACACAATTAAGTTTTTCCATGTTTTACCCTAAACGGATTATATGTTTAACATTAAAGACTTGAAACATTAAGTCATGTGTCAAGTAATCAGACGTTGGTAGTAATTTTATAGATGGGACTAAGATATTTTAAAGAATCTGGAAAGGGAAGTCAGGGCTGTTGTAGCCACGATTTACTTTCGGAAGTGGGCGGGGGGCTAAAGCTAAATTAAATTAACTTATTATTCTTTAGTAAAGTGGAAGTGATAAAATCATATCTAAGCTCCTCTTTGGAATAAAAATGATTATAGAATAGGCTTATACTGTAATGGTAATTGAAGCAGCAAACAATTTGAACTACCATGAAGACTTTTTAGCAGATACTAAATCTTGAAAAGTAATGGTTTGAGTACCTTACCTTTATATGTAATACATAAGCATAAAACTTTTTAATTTGTGAGTTTGGAATTCATTCTAAATATATTTAACATAGAAAAAAGATTTTTATATCATTACGCTGCAATATTTGGTGGTAGGGGTACTTGTCAATTCTTTTTACATTTATATTTTATTATCTAACGTTTATATTAATGTTGATATTATTAATTAAGTTTTGTAAAAGAAAAGGGCAGCCAATTTTAACTTTAAAGTAGGTGACCGACGGTATACAATCTGTGCTAGGAGTAGTTCCCGACCCCCCTCAAGTTAAAACATTTGTTGTTTTGTGCGAAATTTTTTTTTCTTTAGTAAAGTGGGAAGTGATAGAATCATATCTAAGCCCTTCGTTGGTACAGGAACAACTATAGAATAGGCTTATACTGTACATAGTGATTGAAGCACCAAACATTTTAACTGCCATGAAGACTTATTGGCAAATACTAAATCTTGATAAGTAATGGTTTGAATACCTTACCTTTATATGTAATACATAAGCATAAAACTTTTTAATTTGTGAGTTGGGAATTCATTCTAAATATATTATATATAGAAAAAAAGATTTTTATTATATTGGTGGTAGGGGTACTTGTCAATTCTTCTTACATTTACATTTTATTATTTAACTTTTATATTAATGTTGTTGTTATTATATACGTTTTGTAAAAAAGGGTGGCCAATTTTAACTTTAAAGTAGGTGACCGACGGTATACAATCTGTGCTAGGAGTAGTTCCCGACCCCCCTCAAGTTAAAACATTTGTTGTTTTGTGCGAAATTTTTTTTTCTTTAGTAAAGTGGGAAGTGATAGAATCATATCTAAGCCCTTCGTTGGTACAGGAACAACTATAGAATAGGCTTATACTGTACATAGATTGAAGCACCAAACATTTTAACTGCCATGAAGACTTATTGGCAAATACTAAATCTTGATAAGTAATGGTTTGAATACCTTACCTTTATATGTAATACATAAGCATAAAACTTTTTAATTTGTGAGTTGGGAATTCATTCTAAATATATTATATATAGAAAAAAAGATTTTTATTTATTGGTGGTAGGGGTACTTGTCAATTCTTCTTACATTTACATTTTATTATTTAACTTTTATATTAATGTTGTTGTTATTATATACGTTTTGTAAAAAAGGGTGGCCAATTTTAACTTGAAAGTAGTCGACCGACGGTATACAATCTGTGCTAGGAGTAGTTCCCCACCCCCCTCAAGTTAAAACATTTGTTGTTTGTGCGAATTTGGTCAAACCAAGCACGATGGACCATAAGCTACTCATATTAAGACGAAGGGTTGCTCCTTTCGTTTAAACGAGCACAACAGGGGGAAAGTACGACTTCTTGCTCAAGTTGGGAATTCATTCTAAATTTTATATAGAAAAAAGAATTTATTTTAGGCTTGCCTGACATCAATATTGACTGAAAACTTATACAGTGTAACCACAATAAGTTTTGTAAAAAAAAGGCGGCCAATTTCAACTTTAACGAACACGGCGGATCGAACTCCGGCTCTGGCTCTGACCCACCCCCTCAGTTAGGAAATGTTGCCTTTGCAGACTGATTACTTAGCAACCTCAATTTAAACCACAAAAACCTAACGCCTTCAGGATGGCCGAGCGGTCTAAGGCGCCAGATTTAAAGCTCTTTCTCGAAAGAGAGCGTGGGTTCGAACCCCACTCCTGACAATAAATCTCACTTTTTATGGAAAGGTAGCAGAACAACTAATAAAGTTCACCGTAGCATTCTGTAACATATGCAGGTGTTTTTTACTTTGAATATATATTTATTGTCAATGGAATATTATAGAAATAAAATTTTCAGAAAGAAAATGCACTATAATCCACTGTTGAATATTTAAAATATTTACATTTAAAGTTCAACATAAAACCAAATTTTAATTTCTATATACCATGAATCTTTCTGGATATTACGCAGTTATAACCTTCTAATCAACTTCAAAATATACGAGTAAATGAAAAAAAAAAAATAATAGTCTTATATTGATAGTCTTGAATTAGGAAAAAAACATGCTATCTATTTATTTTTTAATACTAGGCTTAAAATTACTCTCTAAAGAATAAAACATTTTAGATGCAAATTTTTGTCTCAATTCCCTTAACACTTAAGGAATGTTATCGACATAAATACAAATATTCCAAATTAATATTACAATACAATCTTTTCTGCGTAAGCATTCACAATCCTATAAAAATATAACAGCATTTTAATTTACTAAAAAATTAGGATTGTTTATACTATAGTTCTCTGTTGATATACATTTATAACCACGAACATATTTTACGTGCCCCAGTCACTTCTAACGAACACAGCGGATCGAACTCCGGTTCAGGCTCCGAACCCGCAATCCTCCACTTTGGAGAGCTTTGTCTTTGTAAACTGCGCTACCGCGGCTAGTTTAAACCTCTTGTTATACTCTGCAACATTCTCAAAAGTTATCGCAACATAAAAACCAATAAAAACAAAAGTATATTTATATTATTATTCAAATAGTAATCTGCAAATTCCTTTATTCATTTGAGGATTATATTTGAGTTTGCTACTTATTTAATAAACACGTTATACATATGAACTTGTAAATAGTTGCAGTCTTAAAAATTTGACATTTTTTAAATTGTTGCAATTTTAAGAACAAACAGAAATCGAAGAAATAACTTCCCTAAATTAAAACCATGGGAAATAAAAAATATTCAAACTTACTTTGCTCTCTTGAACTGGCTCTGGGGAACGGATATGGGTACGTCTGTAGTGAAGAAGATGAGAAGTAATAAAATGACTTGAAGAGTGATGCACACGCCTATGGGTACAACTGTGGGCCAGATGAGAGGTTTGTGCAGGTCTACCCAGCAGCTGTAACAGTATAACATGTGGTCAGATGGACGTAAAATAGAGACAAACCTCGAGAATGATCTCGGAAAATAGGCAAACAAAAGGGCAATGAAACACAAAAGTTTGATTTTTGAAATTTTCCTTTTCTCATCTCCAGACAAAAATTTTTATCTCCTAAATGCTAATTTATTTATTCAAACGATTATTACTCTAAAAATTTTCTTTGCAGATATTTCGTGATAAAATTGATATGAACTTAGGAAAATGTAATAGAGTAGTGCTCAGCTAGCTATCTATCTCGAACTATTAGTAGCTTATTGGGAAATTTTCAGTAGATCGTAGTGTTACGCTCAGGTTGGCTAACCTGGGTAACCTTGCTGAGCTCAGATGACTCATTTTGGTCTTGAAACATGCTGGTTTTCAAGAAGAGGATTTATGTTTAAAATGATTAAACTATAAAATCGCTGTCTTCAAGCTCTGAGAACATTTGGCCTAAAGTTTCTAAAATTAATATCCAATTGTTTACTCAAAATGAAGACACTGTTCAGCTCTATATATCTATGTGAGATTTCTTTACAAAAAATGAATTTTGCCATTCGTTTGTAGTTGTTCAAATGTTCATCAGTCAATCTATTACTGTATTTACAGTTTTTTTCTCTTTCTTTTATTTGTAATGAATTTTACAAATAAAAGATAAAACTGTAAATATAGTAATAGATTGACTGATGAACATTTGAACAATTACAAACGAATGGCAGCTACTACCATCCTTTTCAACATTCCTTTGCATTCCAAATTAATTTTCCTCATTCCCAATAGTCTGGTTCAAATTAATCTTTACGCCGAACGATGGCCGATTGGTTAGGGTGCTGGCCTTCAGTACCGGAGTTCGTGGGTTCGAATCCCACAGTGGCATGGATGTTCATAGCCTTTCTAAATCGGCTTTAAGCTGTAGATCCCGATCTCATTAGCCCTCGTGTTGCAAAAAGTAGACCGTAGCACTCCAAATCAACCTGGATCAAATTAATCTTTAAGTTTGATTACTGCCCACCTAAAATTTTATTTTAATTAAACAAGTGTGAACACCTGAATCAAAGCACTCTCGGTGCTGTACTTGCTGTAAAAGAAAGATAATGAGTCAATAGATCAATCCCTTGAGTTAATTGAGATAAACGAGTGCGAAAAGACGTGTCGAAGCAGCCTCGATGCTGTACTTGTTGCAAAAGACTAATGATGTCAGTTGATCGGTCACTCGAGTTAGTTGAGTAAATGGGAAAAGCTGTATCGAAGCATCTTCTATTTTAAAACAACACTTTTTGGATTTTGTACGTATTTGAAACACACAAAGTGCATTTATAACCTTTGAAATTTATTGATAATTTACCTTGTATAAAATTAGTTTTAGTTAAGTTTAACATATTTCAAAAAGCCAAAAAATCTTTGTCTTGAAAATAAAAGAATTGTTATACATATTGCCCCAATGAAAATAAGCATTAGAATCTCCATAGCCGAATGGTCATCCCACTAGTATCGTAATCATAGAGGTCATGACTTCGAACCCCGATAGCGACGATAAGATTTAAATATTTATTTAATTCCTTTATTTATGTTCTACTTTATTTCGTGTTCCAGGAGAGTTTGGACCTTTCTTTAATTTGCCAGAAAAGTATTCTGGAATACTCGCCATTTCTCTGCGTTGCGCAAATAAACTTTCATTGCCTTCCCAGACAGATTTTAGAAACTTTCCCTGCTGCTAAACACAAAGATCTATTAATCGCAGAGAGTTCAGAGTTCTGAGTTCAGAGTTGTGCAGAGCTTGCAATTGTACTTCACTCTTTGAGTTAAGCTACTAAATTAGATTACTGTACTTCCAGTGTGTGTAACTGTGTTGTTCCACATTAACCCTCTCGCTGAATAGAGTTTTTTTTTTTTTAATTAAAATAGGTTCGAAAATTGCGTATTTTTTTATTACATATTTCTAATCTATATACATTTTTGAGTTAAAATATACAAAAAATTTTTGTAAAAGATTTTTTTCAATATGGAATTAGGTCCTAAAAAAAGGTTTTCCGAATTATGAAATTGAAGAACAATAAATATAAAAGCTAAATTTTGAAAATTAATTTTGGTTAAATTATCATTTATTTTATAAAATACAAAAGCAAAATGTATATACTAATTAAAAATGCAAAAGAGTTACAAAACATTTATTAGAAATGAAGTCTTGTATGATAAATTTCGAAACAAGGCTCGAGGCAAAGTCCTACCTCGCAATCCTTGCACCAAATTCGCGTTTCTTTTCGAAGTTTTTGTTCCACCTTCAGTTTTTTTTAACAACAGACAGCACACTATCTACGAGGCTCTTTCTTGATGGGATTTGGGTGTATATGACTAGAAAATTGTCGAGCAGTTAGTCTCATGTGTCTGTTACTCTCATGTGCTGTTGGTCTCTTTTACTATTATTTGCAACATAACATCGTCAAAATAAAGTTCAAAATAGTCCAAAACAGTTGCATTATTTGACATAGTGAAATTTAGTCCGGGATTTTCAAGGAAATGAAGCACGAGCTGGTGGAATATTTTGCATATCAATTTTGCACCACTGTCGAACATTTTGAATAGAAAATGAATTTTCAGATTCATCATTATCCGCAGAGGAATCCGAGAAATTCACATCAGTTTTATTATAACTATCTTCAATATACTTGAAATCAGAGTCAGAAGTGCTATCAGTGTCGGGTTGGTTTAGTTTGGAGTATTGCGGTCTACTTTTTGCAACACCTACAGCTTAAAACCGATTCCGAACTGCTACGAACATCCATGCCATAGTAGGATTCGAATCCACGAACTCCGATACCGAATGCCAGCACCCTAACCAATCGGTCATCGTTCGGCACTATCGGCGTCGGAAATATTGTCAAGAGTATAGGTTATATCACTCGCGAAACGCTTCTTGCCAGACATCTTTAAACTATGAAAAGTGCGGTCAAAATGCTACGAAAAATTCTTCTATATTTCGCAGAAATGTGGACAGTTAAATCCATCTGCTAGTTTACAGCTAAATAAACAATTAAAAATCACAGTAAAGCCAAAATGAAAGAATGAAAGGGGAAAAAGCGGGTTGCACAGTTAAATAGACGGCTAAAATGTATGCCCTCGGAAATCGCGGGTTTTGCAAATCTTGCTACATCTATGTTGCCTGTGGAAATCGCGGGATGCGCCGCGAGAGGGTTAAGTCCCTACGTGACAATATTTACAGGAGGAAACTGATATTTTAACTGTTATTACTTTTATCTAACTATATTTAAAGCTAATGCTTACGATAACATCCAAGTTTTATTCTAATGCCCAAAATGTATTCATGAGTAAAAATAAAACTATTTAAGCATTCAAGGGATGTGTATTGTACGTTTTCAGTCATGCTTCTTTTTAAATAATCAGTAACTTTTAAAACTATAACTATGTAAAGATATTGCATTAAACATATAAACACTACATAAATATATTGCTAACAACATATTATATTTTCTAAAAGATTCATCAAAAACAAAATAAATTGTGATAGTCTCTTTAAAATAGACTAAAATCTACAAGAAAATAATTTTGATTATAATGCTAAACATTTTCATATAAATTGAATAGTTCAACAGCATGAATTTAAATTTAGTAATTTCCAATTTCATATTTTTTTTACTGCAATAGGAATGCTTGATTCATAAATAAATACAATAAATTAAAAATATTTTACACGCTAACAAAGACGGAAGATTTAAAATGCCTACAAAACTTTTCTTTAAAATATATATCATCTGCCTAAATATTACAATAATTCGTTTTCATAGCTAATACTAGAAAATTTATTCAATCTCTTATTTTTATTAAAATCTGAACCTTACTTATAAAATTAACTATACATATTCTTCCAATCAACTGTGCATTTACCTTCAAGTATTTAATTGAAAAAATGATTACGTAGCTTAGAAAAAATGTATAAATCTTTAAAAATAATAAATATAAGTTAGAAGAGGAAAGTTTTATTAAATATATGTTTAAAATATAATACAAAAAAGTTTTAAAAACGAACTGCGTCGGCCGGGAGTCGAACCCGGGTCAACTGCTTGGAAGGCAGCTATGCTAACCGTTATACCACCGACGCCTCGTTAAATAACATAAATATTATCTACTTTGGAATTTCCCAAACAATTAGTAATCCGTGTTTCCTTTTGTGATGCCAGAAAAGATAGATTCGAAAAGAATTTAAGTGCTGAGCTTGAATTTTAAATATAATATAGAAAATTAATATTAGAAAATAACTGTGAAAAAATTAATAAAAAGGGGTATAATTAAAAATATATGTGAAATATCGAGTGAAACTTTATATTACGCTTTTATATTACGGAAATTTATTAAAGTTTAAAGTATTAATAATGTTTATATATATTTTTATTTCATTCAAAAATCCCTTTTAAAAATATATAAAACTTTTATAAATTTACTAAATGATGGATACAAGTAAATTAAAGACTGAGGAAGAATTGCAATTATTAATACAGGTATATAAATATTTTTTTTTTTTTCACAATTCTGGATTATGAAGTTTCAATATTCATTGTAAGCTTTGCATTATTCGTTGATACATGGTTTCTTAAAAGCCATGTGGTGACGTCCATGTTTTTTACGAGGTGATCTTTCAGAAAACGCCATTTTATGCAACCATTTTGGTTTGGCGACTTTCAAAAACGGGGTTTTTTGCCAAGATAGCCAAGAAAAAAACATGGCGGCCGGAAGAGTGCAAATATCGCATTTGTTCCAGTTTTATTTTTATACAATACACACACACACAAACAAAAAAAAAAAAGAGAGAGTGAGAGATATGCATTAAAAAGTAAAAATTTTGTTTAAGCTTTTAGTTATACCGCTTGAAAATAGATGGCGATACTAGTTTAAAATCTCTGTTCTAAGTACTCTGAACAGCTTTTTGCAATTATCAAACTCATTTTGACTTTTTTTTCTTCAGTTTATGTTTTGGGGATTAAATATTGTATGTTCACCGGAATTGAACCTATATGCCATATTTCAGATCCCCGAATAAAAAGGAAAGTAGTTAAAGACTGATTTGAAAAATATCAACTGACATATAGAAGTGAAGTTATATAAAATCGTTTAAAATTGAAAGGAAAGGCGATAAATAAATAGACAACCAAAATAAATTTTGAGGATGCGAGCCATGATGTACAATTAAGCTGTGTTGAATCAGATCACAATAATTTTCACATAAGTATAAATATATAAGGTATAAGGTGTTAAATCTATATCGGTAAATTATTAATAACTTATTTAATCACGTTTGGAATATTTGAATAGCCGTTTTTTCTGCTCTTGGAAGCTTAACAGGTGAAAAGCGTGTGTGCGACTAGTTAAACTTTCAAACAACAATCTCAGGTGTCAAAGCAACGCACTTTTTGTACGTCACGCCGATTGAGATTGCAGAGGCGATTTCGAATGTAAATGCCGATTGGCGTACAAGCAAGCGTAAAAAGAAGATAAATAACGAATAAGTAAACTTTCAATGGCACGCTGCCTAATTTCTCACGCTAACCTGGTTTCAAATATCAAATCTTTACAGTAATAAACCTTTCGAATGGAGTAATGCACGCTCGCGGGTTAAATTTGAATAATTTTTGTTCATGGGAAAAAACAGCTGTTCGTATTTTAATATTAACAAAACATGATAAATTTCCAAATGGTTTACAACGTTCCAAATGGATCCATTACTAAATTTTCGTTTTAAGCTTAATGGGAAATTAAGAGTAAATACAAAAGGTAAGAATAATTGAATAAAAC
>CM063504.1:18301950-18344155 GCA_032207245.1 Pardosa pseudoannulata | reverse complement strand
TTTTTGTTGAGTCAGCGTCACAAGAACTACGTGGTTATATTCTAAGTACGAGAACAACCAACATCTGAGTAATCCAAAAATTTTATTGGTTATCCACAATCTATCAGTTACTCAAGGAACTATTAGCGCAAGAACGATTCGTACTGATGCGACACATGTGCTTTCGTAAATCTCAACCAACAACGTGTTGCCAAATTTCATTTTTCTAACATCTTACAGACATTTGTTACAGTTATTTAATATGCCAAAAATATAAATTATTTAATATAAAAATTAATTAATGTTTATAATGTTGTAACAAATTATACTTTATACATACTTTGCTTATTACATATTTATTACAATTAAACATTCTTTAAAATAAAATTATATGTTACAATTATTTATCGCCACCAACTCAACTGGTAATTTAATATTAGTGGCTTGGCAGGAGCTGCCATCCAGTGGCTAAGAACTCCACTAACTCTACTTGCAATTTATTTGCATAGTAGGTAAGATTCTTTATCTCCTACATTACTCCCCTACCAGTAACTAAGTTACGATCTACAACCTTGATAGGAGATACTAGTTAGATACCATTAGCACATATTACCAAACAACTAATAGAGGAAAATAACTGAATGAATAAAAATAATGAATACTGAGTAGTGTTAAATATTCAATTTAGTACAGTACATAAATAGTAATCAAAATTTTAAAATTATGTTATACTCTTGCACTTTTCCATCGTTCTGCACCAATAATTCCTTGGTAAAAATAATATCAAGTAATACATATAATAATAATAATAAAAAAATATATACATACACTTATAAGTACATTGCAAAAAAAAACAAAAAGGTATATATCTTACATATTTTATCTTGTATAATCTCAGTTAAGTAATATGTTACATGTTATGCAAATATTTAAAGATATATCTAAAGTGAATTATTATGCAATACAAATAATAAAATGCATAGTATTGTTTCCTAAGGGAAAATGGTGGGACAGAAGAATTATTACTTCCTTTTAAAGAAAAACATTTTGAAAACAGGAATAAGTGAAAACACAAATTGCATACATAAAGCTCAATTAGGAACACATAAAACTAAATTAGGAACATATTAAATTCAATTAGGAAAAAAATTATATATAATCAAACTGAGAAGGAAATAAATACATTTATGTATACAATAATTCGTAAATTTATTATTAGTGATTGCGATTAAAACCACAACAACAACAAAAAAAAAAAACCTTGTGAAACTTTAGTACTGTGAAGACAATATTACACATCAAAAATAACTTTTTTTTTTAACATAAATGATTTGTAATACATAAAAATGACTAGTAAAATCCTTCAATCATTAAATATAACATTTAGCTTAAATATAACATTTAACTTCAAAACATTTAACAGATTGAATTCTATAAATATTATACACTGCATATTTTGTAATTTTTAATTCTTTGTATCTCAACAACCCCACATTAAATTATATTCCCTCAGACATTAGAATCCATTATTTGAAACATGAAAAAAAATTAAAACAAAAAGAGACAAATTCAATATGGTACACAGAATATTTACAATTGCTAGATGTCAGTACTGCGTATAGTTTCACACTATCATTACTTACTCTCGGTGCAGAGTTAATCTCTGAACCTTACTGGCATTCTAACTGTTCTACCACAACGAGTGTTTGTTGGGAGTTTCTTTTCCTCACTTAAAACATTGGGAGGTTCTCCGTGGGAACTTTCATGTGGTTGAATACTGCCAGACAACCTATTTTGCATGTTATCAGACACTAATAGATAGGCCGGTTTCAGTCTGTCCACAGAGATGGCCACATTTTTTTCTTTTATATTTACAAGGAAGTACTTATCATGCCTTTCTGACACAAGGAAAGGTCCATCATATGCTGGTTCCAGTGGCTTTTTAATTCTGTCCACTCGTACAAAAACATGGGAGCAGGAATACAGGTCTTTGTGTACAAATATCTTTTGCTTTGTAGATTGTTGTGCCTTGACTGGTTTTAATAAAGCCATGTACTTTTGTAGCTGGCTCACAAAAGTTTCTGGTTCTACTGAAACACTTGTGTGGTCCAGAAATTCACCAGGCAGTCTGATGTTGGTTCCATATACCATTTGTGCTATCGAGTGGTTTGTATCCTCTCTTATTGCAGCTCTGAGACCTAACAGGACTGTGGGTAGAATCTCAGTCCATTTGATATTATTATGGGCCTTAATGGCTGATTTTAGGGTCCTGTGAAACCACTCCACTTTCCCATTACACTGAGGGTGGTATGGAGTAGTATGCATGACTTTTGCACCACAAATAGTTGTTAAACTTCTAAATAGCTGGGACTCGAATTGTCGTCCTTGATCTGTTATTATGCTGCCTGGTACACCAAATCTACTAATCCAATTGTCATAGAATGCTCTACTGACAATTTCTGCAGAAATATCTGGTAATGGAATCACTTCCATTCAGTAGGTGAACCTATCGATGCACGTTAAACAGTACACTTTACCATCTGAGGGTGGCAATGGGCCAATGAGATCAATGTGCACAACACGAAATCGTTCATCTGGCTCTTGGTAGGTACCAAATTTTGACTTGGTATGTCTAGTAATTTTAACCTTTTGGCAATTCAGACAAGCTTGTGCCCATTCTCGCACCTGTTTTTTAATATCTGGCCAAATGAATCTGGCAGTCATCTGCTTCACTGTTGCTCTTACTCCTGGGTGTGCCAAACCATGTATGTGATTGAAAATTTTCTTTCGACATGCCTGAGGTATATATGGTCGAATCTTCTGTTGTGAGGCATCACACCATAAAGACTTTCCAGATGATAGGGTGTATGGCTTTAATATTAGAGAGGTCTGGTTGTTGCGCAATTGTTTCAATTCATCATCATTCATTTGATCATCTGCTATTTGTTCATAATCGATGACAGCAATATCTTCAATTCTAGATAAAGTATCTGCCACGACATTATCTTTGCCACTTACATGTTGAATGTTTGTAGTAAACTGTGATATATACTGTAGCTGTCGTAACTGCCTGGGACAAGCTTTTTCATTTTTTTGCTTAAATGCAAATGTCAGAGGTTTATGGTCAGTGAAGATAACAAAATCTCGTGCTTCCAGCAGGTGTTTAAAATTCTTCACTGAAAGGTAAATTCCAAGTAACTCTCTATCATACGTGCTGTATGCTCGCTGGGTGTCATTGAGTTTCTTGGAGTAAAATGCGATAGGCTTCCAGCCTCCTTCTTCATATTGTTGAATTACAGCGCCTATGGCCCAATCTGAGGCATCTGTGCACAAAGATAATGGGAGTTCAGGCTTGGGAGAACACAAGAGTGCTGCATTGGCTAAGTCCTTTTTACACTTTTCAAACTGCTCTATGGTGTCTTTAGTCCAATGAACTTTTCGACGATCCTTTTTCTTTGCACCTTTTAACATCTCATGCAGAACTGCTTGTGTTTTAGCAGCATCCTTTAAATATCGTCTATAGAAATTTACCATTCCAAGGAAAGTACGCAGATCATGAAGTGTGGCAGGTAATTTATAATCTAAAATTACTTGAACTTTCGAGGGCAGTGGTCTTGACCCTTCTTTAGTGATGAGGTATCCCAAGAATTCTACTTGGTCTGCCCCAAACACAGACTTGGACACATTTATGCGAAGGCCATATTTATGCAACCTGGCAAAAACCAGCTTTAAATGTTCCATATGTTCTTCTTCTGATGAGGAGGCTATTAGAACATCATCCAAGTATGGGAATAGGAACTCAAGTCCCCTAAAAACTTCATTGATGAATCTTTGAAACGTGGCCGGGGCATTGCGGAGTCCAAAACTCATTACATTGAACTCATATAAACCAAATGGAGTGATAATTGCGGTTTTGGGTTTGTCCTCTTCAGCAATCGGTATCTGGTAGTATGCCTTGAATAAATCAAGTTTGGAGAATATATTTTTACCACCCAATATTAAATTAGTCTTCAATTCGAGGGATAGGATACCGGTCTGGAACAGTCTGCTCATTAAGTCTTCTGTAGTCTCCACATGGTCTAAGAGTTCCATCTTTCTTGCTTACCAAATGTAATGGACTGGCCCACTGTGACTTCGAAGGTCGGATTATATCATTATTGATCATGTACTGGAACTCTTCTTTCGCCACCTTTAGTTTATGTGGGTCTAACTGTCGTGCTCTTGAATATACTGGTTGCCCTTTTGTTGTAATGTAATGTTTCACGTCGTGCTTTGCTCCCTTACTAGATAGATTTGGTTTTACTATTTCTGGGTACAAGCGTAGGAGGGCTGAAAATTTTGAGGTATCATGCAACGTGCTAATTCGAAAGTCCTCATTGCAAGACATCACTTCGCTATTGATGGACAACTGAGTGACACCATCAATTAATTTACGCTTAGAGATATCGATTAGTAACTGAAACTTATTTAAAAAATCAGCTCCTAATATTCCCTTGCTGACTTTGGCTACTATAAATGGCCACTGGAATGGGCGTCTTAGTCCCAAATCAAGTGTTAGCACTTTGATCCCATATGTCGGAATCTCAGTTCCATTTGCAGCAAAAAGCTTGTACTTGCAGGAACCATTTGATGTAGTAGTTGCAGGAATCAGGGAGACATCAGCACCACTATCGACTAAGAACCGTAGTCCCGAGTTTTTGTCACGTACAAATAATCGAAACTGGCGGCAATTCACTGGCTGTTCAGCAGCAGAGCGTGCCGCTGTCGCTACTGCTGACTTAAGTTTTCCGGATTACTATTCCACTGGCATGGCGGCTTGCACTTATCTGGCCAGCACTTTTTCCCGTATTTAAAATGGAAAAAACAATATTTTCCTGACGGGTCAAAACGTTTGCGGGACTTGCTGCGGCTGCGCGATCGCCTGTGAGGACTGCTGTGTCTGGGGCGTGCACTTCGACCGACTTGCATACTCGCAATTTGTTGCTCCAGGCTGCATATTTTTTCCATGAGTACTGCATAGGGTGTTGGGGTATCACTCACCATTGCGAGTTCCGATCGAGGATTAGTTTCTACGATTTTATCTGCCATGGCAGCCTGAGTTTCTAGGGTGCCATCACTAACAATTAATATGTTTTTAATATTGTTTGGCATTTTATCGAGCCACAGGGTCCGAAGGACTTTATCGGAAATATCTTCCGTGCTGCCGAGTGCTCGCATCTTGCGCAGCAACATGCTAGGCTTCATGTCGCCAAGTTCTAAGCCTGTAATTAAACGCTTAATACGTTTAGTTTCACTCTCTTTGAAAGTGGCGAGAAGTCGTAACTTTGTTTTACTGTACTTCTCAGTAGAGGAGTCTTTGATGATGTCCCAAATAGTCTCTATATATTTCGGTTCGAGTTGAGCGACCAGATAATTGAAGCGTGTCTCTTCCGAGGTAATGCCACTGATTTTGAATTGGGCTTCAACTTGGTAGAACCACATCTCGGGTTTGTCAACCCAAAAAGGAGGAAGTTTTACACTCACTTTGTTAGCTTCCAGCTTGGTTTCGGACGCTTGAGGAACTTCGTCGCCAGCCATTTTTCAGAGTCCAGGGTCACCAGTTTATAATGACTTTTTTTGTTGAGTCAGCGTCGCAAGAACTACGTGGTTATATTTTAAGTACGAGAACAACCAACATCTGAGTAATCCAAAAATTTTATTGGTTATCCACAATCTATCAGTTACTCAAGGAACTATTAGCGCAAGAACGATTCGTACTGATGCGACACACGTGCTTTCGTTAATCTCAACCAACAACGTGTTGCCAAATTTCATTTTTCTAACATCTTACAGACATTTGTTACAGTTATTTAATATGCCAAAAATATAAATTATTTAATATAAAAATTAATTAATGTTTATAATGTTGTAACAAATTATACTTTATACATACTTTGCTTATTACATATTTATTACAATTAAACATTCTTTAAAATAAAATTATATGTTACAATTATTTATCGCCACCAACTCAACTGGTAATTTAATATTAGTGGCTTGGCAGGAGCTGCCATCCAGTGGCTAAGAACTCCACTAACTCTACTTGCAATTTATTTACATAGTAGGTAAGATTCTTTATCTCCTACATGTGCAATTGCTTTTTATTTACATAAAATTGGAAGTCAATATATGCAATATTTTTTTTTTTATTTACAGTGCGTGTAAGTTGAAAAAACATTTGGTAAAATGCATTTAAAATTTTTATAATTGTCTCAAAAGCTATATTAACTGCAAAGATTATATAATTTTACAGATTCTAATTTGAATATTTCAATGGAATTTGTTATAAACGCTTCAAAAATGCCCAAAAACTTTGGGAAAAAAAACCGAATTTTTGAAGGTTTAAAAAGGCTATATGCCTTTTCAAAATATTATGAATATTCCTAAACAATACAAGACCTAAAGTGAAAGCATTTATTTTATATGCAAAGCATTCCTCTACGTAAAGAACAATTTTCTTATTTTCTACTACATTTACCATGGAGTAAAAATGTACAACCCACCATTATTTTATTTGAAAAATTCATTTTCCATTTTTTTATATATTTCATTAATTTTCACACGGTATCATAGATGATTTAAATTATCAAATATAACTGCATTTTTCTTCTGATAACTTCTGAAATCTACATTATTTTAAATTTATAGTGTAATGTTTTAACATTCTAGTTGTCCTTTCGCTACAAATCCTTATTTCTCATTTAGCAAAGAAAATTATTTAAATATTCATTTTTTTCCAAATAAATTAATAATGAAAGCCTTTGCCTCACTACATAATTACTGATTACTCAGATGTGCTGTTAAACTTTTGTGAAAATGTGAATATCGTAAACTAAAATTCTCATCATCAAACATTATATAAAATTAGTGGCGCCATCTATTAGAATGATTTGAAAATAAATATATTACTATCATTAATTTCTATGAATTAGTAGGTTATAACAGGCTATATACGAAATTATGAATGATATATTTATATACCTCTAGAAAATTTTTCTGCTATGAACACATCTAAATATTGAAATCTAAATTTTTAAATTTAATTTCAAAGGATTAAGTATTAATAAATGTTTACTTTCTTTGGTAGGTCTATTTTTAAAATGAGTTTTAATCTCTCAAAACTGTACCCTTTTTTAATTTATCAACTTGTTAATTTAAGATTATTCTATAAGTTTCTACAAGTTTTTTTTTGTTTTCACAACGCTTTAAAATTATTGATAAAGGTTCTTGTTTTAAGTTATAATTAATAAAAAAATCATTTTTTTTTAAGTTATAACAGATTTTATGTTTTGAACAGTATCTGTAATTTTTGAAGATATATTTTCAAATTTATATTAACTACTCTTACTTTAAAACAATTTTGAGGAAAAATAACTTATACCAGTTTAAAAAGGATATAGAATGGAAAAGTCAAATAAGATATTAAATGATATTTAGAGATGAGTATTAGTTTCAAGACTTTTTCCTAGGTGGCAGCACTAAATTAAAAATTTCATTTAAAGTTTAAGAAATAGAAGATTTGTCATATAAAGAATTTAAGATAAATTTTAGAATTAAGTATATTTGATTCAAGATAATATTCAGCAGTCCAAAATAAAATTATCGTTTCATATTTGTAGGAATAACTATATTGTAACTACCAGTATTTAAACTTTTCGACTTTATTTTAATTAATATATGAGGATAAATAATTATATTGTAACATAACAAGTATTTAAAACGATAATTCCAAAGCTGAAACATTTGAATATCTTTTGAAAGTTTACAGCCTCGAATTCGATATATTTCCATGTATAACTTTTTAAAATTCTTTTTTATAAAATTTATGGAACATTTTATGATTCAGAAACTTGCGTAATAGTTTTAAAAAGTATATAGACTTGTAAGCTGTTTTTAAGGAAGATATCATGTTTGGAAGAAACAATACCCACAATTATTCTATTAAGACTTTAAAAGGCAGATATAACGAATAATTTTACGCTTTCTTATTTAATTTTTTTTCTTCCCTTAAGCCTAAAGATTTAATAAAATCCTTTCGGTAAATAAAAGAATTCATATGTTAATTTTTGTTTGTTGATTGAATTTATCTAAATATTGATATATATGAAAATAATAAGAAATTGGCCTATTTCTTTTTTGTATCATAAATGTTAAAAAAGGTAAAAGTTATATTTTCATAGGTATAGTTTTATTTCTTTGGAAATACTACACACATATCCGATATAACAGTAACTTTAAAAGCGTATTACATACTTTTATTTTTTTAGATTTTGTTAATTTAAACATGAAAAATGACTTCAAATCCCATACATCACATATATACGTTGCAAATACGTATCACTGTATACGATACATCTTCGCAACCTGTATTATATATTGTGTGCTGTATGGATTATGAGTTCAGCCATACAGCACACAATGTATCATACGTTACAAATATGTATCACTTTAAATAACACGTATTTGCAAAGTATATGATACATTGTGTGCTGCACGGGCGCTATAAAGTATTTGAAGTAGCAGAAACGTTACAAGACAACTTATATTAAAATTATTATTATTTAAAATCCAGCATCCGTGAAGTAAAAGTTGAAGTTATTTATCTATTACAGTTATAGAAACTTTAGAGTAAGACTATTGGATTTAGAATTGGTCTGAGAAGAAAGAAGGAAAATAAATAATTCTAAGGTCTTTGAGTGTTATTCTAAAGGTTTTGGTTTGTACCATTATGGTACAAGCTATTTTTTTTACGAAAAAAATGGTTTTTCGGATTATAATTCTGGATATATGCTAATACGTTCTGCAATATTTACTGATAAAGCCTTTTTGATTATCAGTAAATACTACAGAGCTATAATTTTTTAAATAAAGTTTTATGAGGTTTTAAAATTTTATTTAAAAAATTATAAAATATTTATTTAGGAGTGCAATTTTGGAGAGCAAGTCGGGGAAAAATTTAATTAATGTAATAAACTGTTTTTAATTTACTAGACAACCCGGCAGACGTTGTCCTGTTTTAAGGCTGTAAATCCAAAAGTTGTAAAATGATTTTAAATAAATTATAAATTAGACAGTTTTTATTAAACATAATTAGATTAAATTAAAATTCCCACAACTCCTGTACAGGGATTCGAATCTAGGACTTTCGCACTGACACCTGTTGCGTCGACCACTGCGCCACAGATACGTTGGCAGTGAAGGATTCCGAGCGGTATGATAACAATCTTAATGAGCGCATAATTCTTGATTTTTAATAAAAAAAAACATTTTCAATCAGATCCAGTTGTGAATCTAAACCATTCTCGAATCAACTTAATAACATACACAAAATTTCATCAAAATCAGTCTATCCGTTAAGAAAGAGTTCTACTAAAATCACATGGACAAAAGAATATAAATATAAATAATATTTATTTAATATATATATATATAAATATTGTAGCGAAAATCGTTCCTCACGGCAAGGACGCCGTGGCGCAGTCGGTAAAGCGGCGGACTCGTGAACGAGAGGTTCCGGGTTCGAAAGCAAGCGAGGCAAGCTGCCTTTAAAAATTGATTTTAACTTTGATTTAATTTATGTTAATTTAATTTCATTATGCAAATGTATGTAAATTTAGTTCCTAATTTTCTGCGGGCCTTCCAAGTCTGGAAGGTTCGAAAAGTGTATATAAGCAGGATTCCCTTCATTTGCTTGGTAATAAAATCTTGAACTGGTCTTGAGCGTTTTATCAGTCATTTCACCAAGTTCAGTTCATTTCATCTACGCGACAATATTATTAAAACAGAAAATGTTATCTTCTGAAAATGAACAGCAAAGAAACTACTGAAATCAAAAATTGAAAAATGTATAATACTAGATGAAACACCTGACATTGTCTGAGCATATGTGTCTACACTACATATGTGTGTAACGTTTAACATTTGACTACAATGTATGTCACATATGCTTAAAAATGGTCTTACTGAAATAAATAAAAGTCGATTAACTTTTATATTTAGTATTTTTTTTTAAGTATGTATATAGTTGATGTATATCTAGAGTATGTATGTACAGGGTGTTTCAAAAAATGACCGGTATATTTGAAAAATAATAAAAACTAATCAGTCAGCGATATAAATACACATTTTATTGCAATATGCTTGAGACAATAGTAAATTTTCAGGCAAAGTTTCAAAATTAGTTACACTGTTCCACAACAGATGGCACTACAATCTGGAAAAATCTAAACTATGATATTTTAAAGATATCCACCTGGCTCAGCAATAATATGGCGTATTCTCAGAACGAAATTATCAGAAACCCGTGTGAACGTCTCAGGCGGAATGGCTTCACATGCAGAACAAATGTACTTCTAAAGTTATTCAATTGTTTTTCTGGATAGGGGCGGTACACCTGGTCTTTTAAGAGTCCCCACAGCATAAATGGTAGTTTAGATTTTTCTAGACTTCAGCGCCATCTGTTGTGGAATATTTTAACTAATTTTGAAACATTGTCTGCCTGCAAATTTACTATTGCCCTAAGCATATTGCAATAAACTGTGCATTTCTATCACTCTCCGTTTAGTTTTTAGTGATTTTTCAGAATTACCCGTCATTTTTGAAACACCCTGTATGTTCCGCAAGTACTCTATCTAGAGTACTAATATAGGCCTGAAAAAATATTTTTTCATAAATAAACCGTTTGCACCTTTAGAGAATATTCCTCAAAACTCTTTATTTTTTTTAATTCTTCCTTTTTTTTATGTCAGACACCTAATCTTTACCGATGATTTTATATTAAACTTTATAGGACTGTAACAGATAAATAACACTAACTTTTACTTCACAGATGCTTGATTTCAAATAACACGCTAAGGAGTACTAAAAAGAAAAATTTAAGCGATTTTTATTTCAGTACTACCATTTTGACTCCCGGGTTTGCGGCCGGTGATTGTCCAGCCCAGACCAATCCATTTGGTTGAAGGTGAGATCATTGCCAGATGATTTGTGATGAAATTGTGGGTGAGGTCCCTCCCCTAAAAAAGAGACAAGATAAGATTTTTTAAAGAAGTTAGTTAGCTAGCAACCACCTAATTCGGAGGTCTTCTTGACCAGTCTCTCTATCGGAGAGTTTCCTTGGCTATAATCCCACCTTGGGATCTTTTATTTTGAGAGAGCTAGAGTCAGCTAACTCAGAGGTCGTCTTGACCAGTCTGTCCATCGGAGAATTTTTCCTCGTGAAAATCCCACCTTGGGATATATCTCTTGCTGAGATTGATAACGAGACCCTGTGCCTTGGATTTTCTTTTAATATAATCCTCTTCAGAATTGATTGCATATTCCTCTTAGGAACTCTAACTGTGTTTTGATATTCTTCGAAGGAACCATTTGTTACTCAAACTTATCTCGTCTAATTGAGTGTACTCTCTACTTAATTACTTCAGAGAACTTTCGCGCGAGCTACCGAATTGCTTCTTCCGTCGGATCGCCAACATTTCGGCAGAGGCAGTTATTGTACGTCTCTACTCAGACCTACGTGTATCGAATCACATACTTGTGAACTGAAATTTTTTTTTCGTGTATATAGAAATGATATATATATATATAGCAGAGGTGAAATAAAT
Organism: Pardosa pseudoannulata; assembly: GCA_032207245.1. Lineage (NCBI taxonomy): Eukaryota > Metazoa > Arthropoda > Arachnida > Araneae > Lycosidae > Pardosa > Pardosa pseudoannulata. Next base: position 18,332,534 of record CM063504.1, on the reverse strand, counting down.
CAAATATTCAAGAAACACCTGATTATTCATTGCGTCACCTAAAACAGGAACCGGATACGTTACAATCTGTTTAAATTTTGATGATTCTATTGCAACTCGCGTATAGCAGTATAACGAGCAAATATATATACAAATATGGGAACACACTCTCCTATTTATATATGTGTAGAAAGAAATAAACACTATTTAGACAATAAATCTCAATTTTATTCAACAGCTGCTTAAAATTTTTCTACTACACGGAAATACGTCTGCAAAAATACACAAAGACATGATGCGAGATTATAAATAATGAGTAAAGTTTAAGTCACGTTTCCCATTTTCTAAAAGCAAAAGCTTTTATAGTTCTGTGGCTTTTATCTGTGAAGGGTAACACTGTTGCTGTCAGGTTCCAGTATTTTACCATTCATAATTCCGTTTTGATGATTATCGGACACCATGTTGATCTTGGACGGAAGAGGTTTCGTAGAAATAGAAGTGACTTTGTTCTTTGGTATCAAACAACACAGAATGTCGGCAGCGATGATGGCTCGTATCTGAAATTGGAAGAAAGCGAAATTTAGAGGAAAACTAACAATTCAAATCTAAAATAAAGCATTCAAAGTTACTCATATGGTAATAATAAATAATCAAGGCTATAAGAAGAATAATGGTATTGGGACTTTTGATACGAATCTTGAAAAATTGCATTATTTTAGCGTTATTAAAATGTAAGGAAAATTATTTTTATGTTGATTGTCAGAGAGTTTTAAAGATTGCGGATATTTTTCACAATAAATAATCGATCAAAATAAAAAAATAATTAAATAAAATAAAATCTCCTGTATGAGGGTTTCAGAGGTTCACATAAAAGATAATAGAGGCTTGATAAACCGATGTTTGGGACATGATAAGGCCTAGTTGTCATCGTTAGGGCTAGAATCGTTCACTCTCAATACATTCGACAAATTTTAGTTCATTCTCAAAAGACTAGTGGCCGGTCTCACCAAAATCGTTTCGGCTAACCGCTGTAAATATCCGTTACATGACCCGAGCGAAAGAAGAACGGAAGGTGACTTTTCGCAGCGAACTATTATGGTTAGCGGTAAGTAGACACGCGTGGTCCTGACAAAGCCGTTTGTGTACTAACGTCTCCGGCACAAAGCCGAGGCAGTCGCTTAAACGACGGTACATTAAGAACTGTCAGTACGCCGGAGCCAGTGTGTCTACGCCTTTATGATGTCTACTGCCTCCAAAAGACTCGGGTAGTAATTATTAATCGAGTGACGGTGTAGTGCACATATGGGCCCTGTTACCGGTGCCGCAAATGAATTTAAGTCATTTTGGTTTGTTGAATTAAAGACGACCTTTCGGCCACATCTGGAAACGGATCAGCTGATCCAGGCGGGGCGGTTGACCGCAAGATTGCGTCACCCTGGTTCTGGAAGGTTCCGGAAGAATCACACTAGGGGCAACCGGGACCCCGAGAAAAGAAGATTGGATGAGCCAAGAAGAGGGCTTTTTCTTTCAGAGTTGGTTTGGAGGAGTTAGTTTTTGTGGAGCTCGAGAGGAGTCCTCTTATCTCTCCAATTGCCGGAGCTTGCTTTTTTTAGAGACCGCCAGCATCGATGCTTTTGCTAAAAAGTCGACTTTCGATTTTGGGATCTCTTTAATATTTTTTTTCTGCTTCGTGCTTAGAAGTAGGCTGCTGAGAGTGGCACTTACTCTCATTTCGGATCATCCTGAATCCTTAGTTACTTCCACGAACTCCAGCGTGCTATACACTCTGAGCGTTTCGAGCCTCAGTGTGGAAGCCAACTGTGCTGATCGTCAGCCCAGAGATTATAGTGTCAGAATCATGTACTGGCACTAGTTAGCGAACTGTTCCTGTGTTCGAGAAGGACTTAGCTTCACTGTACCCACGTGTTGTAATTGGATTAACGTTTATCTCATCACGAGATCTCAGAAGAATTGGAATCTGCTGAAACCTGCACATAGCTGTACATAATTATTCACCTGAATAAAGTATTTAATCCAGAGTAAACAGATGTTCAGCCTGTATCATTGACGGCCTCGCCTACCCATACTGCAGTACGTCACACCGCGATTAACGCATGGCCCCAAACAATGATAGGACGCAATTCACCGTTTAAACAGAGATTAATCAAGGTTAGCTTTAAATGACTTTGGTGAGACCGACCCTTAACAGCATTATTTTTATGAATGCATTGTACAATGAGTGAATGTGTTGTTGCCCGTTTATGAGTATTGTGTATATCGAAAATTCTGATCAGTATCTTGAACATTCCTATCAAAACAAAATCGAAGCACTAGTGAAATAATTAAATGATTAAGGGCAGGTCTCACCCAAGTCGTTTAACGGCTAACCGCGATTAACACATGGCGCCAACCAATAAGGCTATTTCAATCAGTAAGGCACATCTCAACTTATGACAATTCTGGCTTTAGTTTCAAACGGAAGGACAGTTTATTGTTTGTCTATTGGCTGATGTAAACATGAAAATGAATGGATAGGGCATTATAGTAGCTCGTGACGTTGCGACAAATTGCTCTATGATAGGACGCAATTCTCCGTTTAAACAATATTAACAATATTAATCGTGATTAGCATAAAACAACTTTGAGACCGGCCCTGAATAATTTGCTGCATGACGTCAGCCTGAGACAGTTCGTGTAGTCTCGTAGAGGTCAAAATCTACACTGGCAAATTAAATGACTAACGTCTCCCAGACGCCATCGTATGTCAAGGAGTCAATACTAAACACCCAAGAAAGAAAGAAAAAATGACTGAAAGTGCATTGAAAGCGTGAAATTACTTCGTCGTCAGTGGATATCCTGAGTGTGAAAATGCAGACTCCTAGCAAAATGCTGGAAACCGTGAACGCCGCATAGAGATTATCCTGCCTCTTGTTGTAGGCCATCACGCCGCAAGACCACGCAGTGGTGAGAATGATGAGAATGATCCCAGAAGCCCATCTCGTGCTAAGAAAGCATCTGAAAAATTAAATAGGGGTACATTTAAAAAAAAAACCAAATGTATACTTGAGAACTAGTGGTAAGTTTAAACTTAGTGGAAGCTCTGTTCCTCTAGACGAAAAAAAAATGTTTGAAAAAATTCAAAAAAAAAAATTCTAAAATTCTATACAGTGAAGAGTTGTTTCTTATACAGTGAAGAGCCAAAACTTCGTGGTCAGTGATTTTGGTTCTACTTTGCGAATCTCTTGAACGACATCTCTTTATTTTAGAGCTAGTTATTAGAGAAAGACTGCAATACACTTCAATATAATAACGATATATCTCGTAACTGGAGAGTTGCGGGTTTATAGCCCGAGCCGCCCTAAAATTCACCGTGTTGGTTAAAAGTGACTGGGGCACGTAAAATATGTTCTTAGTCATAATGTCCTCCAAGTTCTCAATTAATATATCTGGGGGTGGCAAGCGAAGCGCACGGGTGTTCTGCTTGACCCCTGCTTCTAAATTAGAATGACCCACTTGAGCAAGAAGTCGTACTTTCACCCTTGTTGTGCTCGTTTAAACGAAAGGAGCAACCCTTTGTCTTAATATGAGTAGCGTATGGCTTCATCGTGCTTGGTATGACCAAATGCATACAGCGACAAATGTTTTAACTTGAGGGGGGGTGTAGCTACTCCCAGCACAGATCGTATACCCTCGGCAGCCTACTTTCGAGTTAAAATTGGCCGCCCCTTTTTTTGCAGAACTTCTAATAATAACAGCCTAAATATAAAGATAATAAAAATATAAATGTAAATGTAAAAAGAATTAACAATTACCCCTAGTATCAAATTTTGCAGCGTAATTATATAAAAACGTTTTTTTATATATAATATTTTTAGAATGAATTCCCAACTCGCAAATTAAAAAGTTTTATGCGTATGTATTACATATAAAGGTAAGGTAATCAAACCATTACATTTCAAGATTTAATATCTGCCAATAAGTCTTCATGGCAGTTAAAATTGTTTGGTGCTTCAATTACTATGTACAGTATAAAAAACATATTCTATAGTCGTTCCTGTACTAACGAGGAGCTTAGATATGATTCTATCACTCCCACTTTACTAAAAACAAAATTTCTCACAAAACTGTCGTTACCAGAGAAAGAATAAAAAGGCAGAAATAAATAAATACAGGCTTAGAATAAATAAATAAATAAATAAAAAATAAATAAATACATAGAAAGAATATCAATGAAAGATTATTATATAAAATATGTTCTTTGTCACAATGTCCTCCGAGTTCTCAATCACTAGTTCTGGAGATGGCAGGCCAAGTCTGTGGGTCTTCTGCTTGGTCCCTGCTTCAAAACTACGAGGACCCACTTGAGCATAAGTCATACTTTCACCCTTGTGGTGCTCGTTAAAACGAAAGGCTTACCCCTTTGCCTTAAAACTAATAGCGTATCCCAATCTTGTTTCTTTTGTCCCAGTGGCATCAAAAATAACAACAGCATAATAACAATATACTTTTAAATTTTTGTAATATACACGTACATTCTATGTGTAAATTCTATATTCTAAATAAACATTTGCTTCTTATAAAATGAAGAGACAAAACCTCGCGGTCAGACATTTTGGTTCTTCAATGTTATAAACTACTTTCTCAATGGTTTTCAAACATTCTACTTGGGTAATATATGAACGACGTCTCTTTTTTGGAGCTAGATTCTGAAGACGGACTACCGGATGTAATATCCAGCTACTGCCAATTATCCGGTATAGTGATGGGATATATCGGATGAAGTATGTTGGCCGGATAACCATTGTATCCCTATATATATATATATATATATTTAATTATATAACATATATATACATATATAACATATATATATATATATATATATATATATATATATATATACATATATAACATATATATATATATATATATATATATATATATACATATATATATAATATTAAAATCCCTTACTTACATATTTTAATATTAATTTAATAACTTTTGTTCATAGAGTAAGTTTGGGGTTTGCGCGGTAATTCTAATTTTTCCCTCCAGACACGCTATAGACATAATTCAGCCTCTGTCTGTACTACCTTAGTCAATAGTTATGGGTATATTTTTTATCACGTGATCAATTGTGCTTAGGGATTATTCGTAGTCTTTTTACCTGAGAAATCCCTACTTGAAAAGCGTATGCGCGGGATCACGTTGTCTATGTGCCCGAGGTTGTAAAAGTGCTTGACTGTTGTATGGATTTCGTGAATCTCAGCAGAAAAAAAACTGTTGTGATTTTAAATGAGTCTCGCCCATATTACATATATATTCATACATACATACATACATACATGTATATATATATGTATATATATATATGTATATATATATATGTATATGTGTATATATATATACATATATACATATATATATACATATATATATATATATATATATATATATATATATATATATATATATATATAAATATAAATATATATATATATATATATATATATATATATATATATATATATATATATATATATATATACATATATACACAAAATATTTTTAATTACGAAAATTATTTCAAACATTCAGTTAAAACATGCAGTTAAAATAACTCCGACATAATAAAATTTTTAATTTTGATAAAAATAATATCGGTAATGAACAACTAAAAATTTTAATAATTACATGAAATTTAATCACATGAAATTTTAAGAGCTTTTACATTATGAAGAAAATTGAAGTTTCATATAAAAAATATTTCTTTATGAGAAATACTTAAAGCTTTAAAAATTACATTAAAATTTAAAAGCTTTTTCATCATGAATAAAATCGGTTTGAAATTTCGTATAAAAATATTTTTTAAAATATATATCTTTAGGGTAAATTTTTGAAAAAAAAAAAAAAAAAGGAAAAGTATCTTAAACTCCCAGTTCATTCCATAAGAAGACATGTGTTTTAAACAGCCCAGACTTCAAAGTATTTAAATTTTGAAATTAAATGAATCTATAAACGCTTAAAAATTTAATAATTACGTTAAATTTCAAATTTAAAACGTAAAATTAAATTTCTGCGTCGGCCGGGAGTCGAACCCGGGTCAACTGCTTGGAAGGCAGCTATGCTAACCGTTATACCACCGACGCTCGTTTACATAGTATTTATCCGTTTTTAGTATCTTGAAACAAGAACAAAAACATTTGGGTCAGACGCATCTTCCTTTCGGTCAGTGACGTGTGACTTCATTCTGGCAACTTCGTGCAGACACCGGGAAAACATTGTTTGGCGAGTAAGGTAGAAAATGAAGTCAATCCATCGGTAATTGATGTTTCAACCCAGGAACTACACAGAATTACTCAGCTATGCTATCAGCTACTTTTTTATCGGTCCGTAGAGTGGCGGAGAGATTGAGACATGTTATCTAAAATACCTTATTACAATCTAGACTTAAAATAATGAGTAAATATACTACTGAGGAAGTTCGATATTAATTTCTGACGTCAGAAATCATATACTGACGTCAGAAATCATATTCACCAATGGGGTGCAAGAACACATTAGAGCTGCTCTCCCTCACCACCAAAATCAGGGCAAAACACTCATCGCCCCATAAAATCTCCAAAAAATCGCTAAATTTGGCGACAAAAAAACATGGCGTCTACAATGCATCTGTACCCATATTTCGTATGGTAATGTTTTCGTTATATTTAGAGCGCTACGGTCTGCTTTTTGCTACATGAGGGCTATTGAGAGCGGAACCTATTGCTTAACGCCGATTCAGAAAGGCTACGAACATCTATCCAGCAGCTGGAATAGAACCCACGAATTCCAGAACCGAAGAGCAGCTCCCTATCCATTCGGTAATTGCATGGGAAATGTGCCGCAGGCTACACTCCTTTTTGGGGAAAAGAAAAGAAAAATATATTTTAGCTTCCATAAAATCTATATCATCTAAGGATTGAGTAAGGCATAATTAAAATCAAAAATTTATTGAGTTTAACATTTCGTGAACAAATTACGCCCTATTATTTATAGCCTCTTGCGGAATAAATGAGAAATAATTCCTCATCTGTTTCAGTAACAATGGCACTAGGCAGAGGCGTAATTTGACAGTTTCAACTGGGGGGGGGGGGAAAGTTTTCAATAATAAATATTCGATAATCCTAATATGGTAATATTTAAACCTGTTTTAACTATTATTTTTATTACTAGCATATAGCCCGTTATATGGCTGGATCAGTAAAATTTTTAACTTCCCAAAATTGTAAAGTACCTTATGAGGCAGGTAAAAAAAATGGTTTGTTTTTTGGCTGAGAATTATCTTGCAGCAAAAAATAATCGATGATTCAATTTAAAATTATCACATATGTTCCTAATCTATTATTTAAGATAATATAAAAGAAAATTATTTAAGTAATATCTGAGTTCATTGATAAAACGTATGAAAATAAGGCCTAATTTAAATAATTTAAAATAATAAATGATTAAACGAGATGGTTAAAGGAATGACGTTATAATGCTAGAAAAATGTTATTTTTACCTATTTATTAGGGGATAAATTGATAAATTTAATCGCCTGCTCTTAACCGGGGAAAATAGGAGTTGAAATAATGACCTTAAAAGCTCGAAAAGTTGGGAAGGGGCAGATTTCGAATGTTTTAACCAAGGCAATAATTTTTGCTGTGATATGAAGCATATTTATACCAATTTATTTTAAAGTCGGATCGATAGTTTAGGAGAAGATAAACATTACTCTCTTTGAATTTTGCTAACTATGGATACCTCTATCCATTCCAGGTCCAACCGCTTCATAAAACTGAGGACAGACATATAGATAACTTGCAACAAACGTGCAAAATCGTTGCAAATCTCAAAACATGATGGATTTTTTCTTTTATTCTTCCGAAAAATGTTCTGTTTCTTTAAGATTGCAAATATATATGTCGTCATCGAAGGGAAGTAAGATCAAGCGGTAAATACCTGGTAAATAAACTAAGTAAAAATAAAATTCAACTAAGTAAAATTAAATTAAGCTGGCTTTATCCAATTTAAACACAAATTGATTTTTTTTCCAAAGATATAGACGTAATTTATTCTTTTGAATGCAACATACTACATATCTATGTCAAATAGTTTGTCTTTTTTATCATTTTCATTTCTATCATCAGGATGACAAGCGTAATTAGAATATATCTTAAGTATACTAACAAAAACAGAATAATTTCAAAATTCGTTAATATGTAGAATCAAAAATTTAAAATGCCCTAAAAATCTAGAGGGACAAAACTACAAATTCGAGTACCTATATTTCCTTTAAAAAATTCGCAGGAAATGATGATAACCGTAATTAGAATATATCTTAAGCATTCTAACAAAAACAGAATAATTTCAAAACTTGTTAATATGTAGAATCAAAAATTTAATATACCCTAAAAATCTAGAGGGGCAAAACTACAAATTCGAGTACCTATATTTCCTTTAAAAAATTCGCAGGAAATGATGATAACCGTAATTAGAATATATCTTAAGCATACTAACAAAAACAGAATAATTTCAAAACTTGTTAATATGTAGAATCAAAAATTTAATATACCCTAAAAATCTAGAGGGGCCAAACTACAAATTCGAGTACCTATATTTCCTTTAAAAAAAATCGCAGGAAATGATGATAACCGTAATTAGAATATATCTTAAGCATTCTAACAAAAACAGAATAGTTTCAAAATTCGTTAATATGTAGAATCAAAAATTTAATATACCCTAAAAATCTAGAGGGGCAAAACTACAAATTCGAGTACCTATATTTCCTTTAAAAAATTCGCAGGAAATGATGATAACCGTAATTAGAATATATCTTAAGCATACTAACAAAAACAGAATAATTTCACAATTCGTTAATATGTAGAATCAAAAATTTAATATACCCTAAAAATCTAGAGGGGCAAAACTACAAATTCGAGTACCTATATTTCCTTTAAAAAATTCGCAGGAAATGATGATAACCGTAATTAGAATATATCTTAAGCATACTAACAAAAACAGAATTTCAAAATTCATTAAAATGTCGAATAAAAATTTCATTTAAGAATTAAACCCTATTATTCTGGAGGAGCAAAACTACAAGTTTACCCCTCTAAATATTCTGGGGGGGAAATTGCCCCCCTTGCCCCTCCCAAATTACGCCACCGGCACTAGGTGTTTTAAAAGACTTTATACTTTCGTAGAAATTTTAGCTCATTTGTCGAGTCTTTTTATTTCTAAAATTCTCAAGAAAATCATAGAATGTTGTAAAAGGAGATAAAGGAGGAAACAATATTTAAGGAATACTAGAGAAAATGTTTTTATTAACACATTGTGTGCGGGTACATTTCGCAGCAGAATTGTACCGGGAGCGAGAGTATTGAGAGTAAATTTAGTTATTCAGTTAAATCTCAATAGATCGAAAGTTATTTAATTATTTAACCAACTTTTCGTATTTTATATTGAAATATATAAAGAAATATATAAATAACAACCATAAGATTTTTGTAAACAAAAAAAAATATTTTTTAGTGGATAAATTTATAATAGTATCGTAAATATGAAAAACCAGATAGAAATAATAGTATATAGTTTTAATTTTTTCCCGTTATGTGGTTCCGCATTGACTGATGTAAAAACTAGTTTTTATTTGTCTAAATTTTCCAGAATTTATGCAGTAGACAAGAACATTCGGTTTCGTTTTCCTCTAAATATCATTATTTTTTTTTACCCACAAACAAACCATGTTGTTACACTAACCCGTACTAGTAAGTGGCCTGCTCTCAAGTATCAATCGTCAGAAGACATACTAGTACGCGACCCGCGCTCAAGTGTCAATCGTCAAAAAACGTACTAGTGTGTGTCTCGCGTTCAAGTATCAATCGTCAGAAAACGTACTAGTATGTATCCCGCACACAATGTGTTAATTAGCTTCCCTTGTGGAAGCAGCCGGTGTGAGATAAGTGATATCTTCCTTCGTAAATTTTTGAGGTATTTGTATTTGTATAAAAAAAACACAATATATCTGTGAAACACATTTTATGCAACAGAAATGTAAAAATCGAAAACCCTTCCCGATTTTTTTTTCTTAGCTATACCCCTGAATAAGTTATAACTTAAAATATTTTAAGATTATTTAGTTTTTATCTACACTATAAAGCCAATGATGACCGGTCATTTGCGATTTTAGACATTTTGTTGAATATCTAGAAAAATACACAAAGAATTATCCTGAAACCTGAGACTTGTAAACAGGAAGATAGACGTCATATATTTCAGCAAAGAATTTTTCCCGGAACCTCATAGGGACCGTCAACAAATTGAAGAAAAATGAATATGCTTTGGATAAACCTGTATAAAGTAAAGTATGAAAAGCGTTGAAAGTTTAGTACATGATTAAGATGCTCCTTATAATAATTTGTGTTTATTGTTATATGGATAGCACGTATACTCATGGAGAAATTAAGGTTTTTATAAAAACAATTACAAATTTCTCCAAGTTTTGTTTGTTTATAATTTGCAGATTTCTCAATATCAAATAGTGTTATTTTCAGGACGAGTGTCAAACAACATTGTACACAATATTTTGCAACCGAAATTAAAAAATAATAAATATTAGATGAAAGATGAGCATGTTTACTAAATAATGTTTCACTGCGCAGGTGCAAATGCAATCAAAATATAAAGTATATAATATATTAGCTAAATGTAAAAAACAACTTTTGTGAAAGTTCCCAAAACACAGCTTGAAAATTTTCAAAGTGATCGTCGATAGAATAATCTCGAAATCCGTTGTTTCCAAAAGGAAGCAGAAAGATAAGGGGTGGACCCCAACTTGCAAACTCAAGGTTGCTTATAGCCTCAGTTTCTCAGACGTTACTGATCGGAGAGGTATTATACTGACCTACATGATTCACACCTGTAACGGAGACAAGTAGCAAATGATTACCGCATGTCAATGAGCGTCGGTGGTATAACGGTTAGCATAGCTGCCTTCCAAACAGTTGACCCGGGTTCGACTCCCGGCCGACGCAGTTATTTTTTACTTTGTATATTTCTTAGAGATATTGTTAAAATATGCTTTACAAAAAGCAGAATTCTATAATCCACTGTTTAGTGTTCTAAATATATATTTACATTATAAGATGTACATATAATCGAACTTTGTGTTCTGTATGTCCTAGCTTGCTCTAGAATTGGAGTTAGTATATATCCTGTATTTTCCTGTATTTGTATAAATTTAAATTTGCGAAAGTGTTTAATATGGATAAAATCTAAACATTTAAGCAAAACGTTGTGAAAAAAGTTGTTTTTACTACGGTCGTTAAAACTAGTAAGTAATAAATAAATATAGGGTGCAGTTTTTTACCTTACATTTTAATGATTTGGGATTTTATTAACATAAAAAGGAACGTTACAAGTAACACTGTAACCCATTTTTCTTTATAGACAATATATATTTAATGTTACACAAAGTCACTAAATCTCAAAATAATCAGGACTAAAAATAAAAATATTGCTCCTCACTATTATATAATAATTATAATTATTTTTAAAAAATTTTCCTTTTAAATTTTTGGTTTTCTCTAAATTAAATGATTTATTTTTGATTTGGAGAGTTATGGTCTACTTAAAAAAATTGTTTTGGAAGGGGAGAGTTGATTTGACCCTCCCCCCCCCCTCCTTGGCCATTAAAACGAAATAATAAGTAGTCACTTTAATATCCGGAACATTTAAAGGATTTTGCGGATTTTACCGAAAACCGGAAAGTTAAAGGATTTTTTTTCAAGCAGGGTTTTATATTGAAAAAAAACTATATTGAAAGGATTTCCTTAAAAAACCGGATTATAAGGAAAATGTCGGAACTAGAGTTGCAAGCGGTGGAAAAAATCCGGGAAAAATCCGGGTTTTTTGGGAAGAGAATTTTGAAAATTTCCAAAACATGGGAATTTTGAAGTATTTTCAAGTCGCCAATTCCTATGACACAATGAGGGCCATCATTTTTTTTTCTGTCTTTCTTGTAGGCCTCAAAAGTTGATATTTTCAAAACTTTAACTATTATATGCTATGAAAAAAAATTGAATAATTGGGATTAACTAACTATATTTGGCAAGGTATCAAGTTTAGCATAAAAGTATGAGTATATTTTTCCTTTGAGAAATATCCAATATTTTTATTATTACATAAATATTAGGTAATGATCTGTAGTTCCACAAAACCCATAAATCATTATTTCTCTTGAATAACATCTCTCTCTCTCTCTCTCTCTCTCTATATATATATATATATATATATATATATATATATATATATATATATATATATATAAAGTGTGTATGTGTAGGAATTAGACACAAATTGTAACAGTGTCATTTGACTACACCTTTAAATGATATATGCATTACAAAAAATAATGAGCTGTTATTTTTAATTTAAAGATATTTATTTTTATATTATAAAAGGAGGGGGAAAAAAGTTAACATAAAGCAATTTACATAATAAATAATGATAAAAAAAATAATGTATATAACTATTAAAATAGCAATTAAAATTGAAGCTAAAAATTATGTGTTTGATAAGACTAACAGGTTAATGAATTACATAAGTACTACTATAAAATCGTTGAAATGCTCATTGCTATTATTTCTTTATATATATATATATATATATATATATATATATATATATATATATATATATATATATATATATATATATATATATATATATTGCCAAAAGTTTAAAAAAAAAATCTCTTAAAAATAATATGCTAGTTCTTAAATAGGCACTATTGAAAAAATAAATGTAAACATTGTTAAAATGGTTTCTTCCCAAAGTTGTTAAAATTCCGGGTTTATTCCCACCTCTTCAAAATTCTCAGTTTTTTACTTCTCTAAATCTTACCCCAAGTTGCAGAGTCGTTAAACTTACGACTTCAGCTCTTTTTCCATCTTTTCGGTAAATGACGTCACTACTACCCAAAAACTGGTTGTCAGCGAACTTCGTTAGCCGAACGAAGAGGGGAGAATAGAGCCACAGGTTCCCAATCGTTACTGACCAGAGAAGCATGTCACTGACCTAGAGGATTCACTCTTCATTTGAAGATGGGAAAAGAATCATTCTTTTAACCTGCAAGCGTCGGTGGTATAACGGTTAGCATAGCTGCCTTCCAAGCAGTTGACCCGGGTTCGACTCCCGGCCGACGCAGTCCCATTTTACTTTTGTATATTTCTTAGGGATATTGTTGAAATATGCTTTACGAAAAGCAGAATGCTATAATCCACTGTTTTGTATTCTAAATATATATTTACATTAGAAGATATACATATAACCGAACTTTGTTTTCTGTATGTCCTAGCTCGCTCTGGAATTGGAGTTAGTATATATCCTGTATTTTATTACACTGAATTTGTATAAATTTAAATTTATAAAAGGGTTTTATGTGAATAAAATCTAAGAATTTAAGCAAAACGTTATGAAAAATATTTACAGTTGTTAAATCTAGTAAATAATAAATAAATAAATGAATTAATTTTTACCTTAATTTTTAATCATTTAGAAAATTAATATAAAAAGAATTTATGTTAATTTTCTTTTAACACATTGTATGCGGGACACGTACTAGTACGTTTTCTGACGATTGATACTTGAGCGCGGGTCACGTACTAGTACGGGTTAGTGTAACAACATGATTTGTTTGTGGGTACAAAAATAACGGTATATACAGGAAAACGAAGCCGAATGTTCTTGTCTACTACATAGATTCTGGAAATATTTAGACAAATAAAAACTAGTTTTTACATCAGTCGATGCGGAACCACAGAACGGGAAGGTTGATTAAAAAAATCAATTTAGATTTAAAATTAACTTTTTATTTATCCTTGCGAAAATGATATATATATATATATATATATATATATATATATATATATATATATGTATTTGTATATATTTTTGCACATATATATACATATATATATATATATATATATATATATATATATATATATATATATATATATATATATATATATATATATATGTTTATATATTTCAATATAAAATACGAAAAGTTGGTTAAAAAATTAAATAATTTTAGATCTATTGAGATTTAACTGAATAACTAAATTTGCGCGCAAAACGCCCGCTCCCGGTACAATTCCGCTGCGAAATATACCCGCAAACAATGTGTTAACATAAAAAGAAAGCTTACAATTCACACTGTAATCCATTTTTCTTCAAGACAAAGTATTTAATGCTAAACAAAGTCACTAGATCAAAAAAAAAGTAATAATAATTATCAGGATGGAAAATAAAAATATTGTCTTCATTATTATATAATAATTATTATAATTATTTTCAAAAATATCGCTTTTTAAATTTTTGATTTCCTTTAAATTAACTGGTTTGGTTTAGATTTAGAAAAAAAATTTTTGGAAGGGGAGAAGTTGATTGGACCCTCCCTACTCGTTGGTGTTTAAAACGAAAGAATAAGTAGTCACTTTAATAATAGGGATATTTAAAGGATTTCGCGGATTTTAACAAAAACAGCGAAGTTAAAGGATTTTTTCAAGCAGGGTTTCATATTGAAAAAATTATATTGAAAGGATTTCATTAAAAAACCGGAACGTAAGGAAAAAGTCGAAACACCAGGACACCTTGACTAAAAGTGGTAATGGCCCGATAAAAGCCTGGCATGGCCTTAACTAGGGTGTGGCGAAGGCGGCATTTGCCACAGGCGCATCAGTCATAGGGGATGCTGTACTGTGATATAAATGGGATCTGAAAGAGAACAATTTGATCCAAGTAAAAATAAGAAGTTGAAAAATTATTTATTATAAAATCCAAAGTGTTTAGAAATTGTTTTTATGAATTTTCTTATTTTTTTACATGTTTCTAAAGATTAAAACTTCTTATAGATTCTTTTCAAATGTTCACCAAACATTCCTAAAATGCCTTAATATAAATCAATTAAAATTTTAAATTTATTAAAGTTATTAAAGCTAAATTTAAATTTAGAAATTTGTCAATATTTTATGAAAATTTAATGCCCAAATAGAAATTCTCCTCAAATAAACTATTTCATTTATCAGCAAAATAATACCCCCAGAGTGTTCAAAATATTTAAAGTATTAATCAGGTAACAATAGAAGAAAAATTAAAAATTTATATATTAGGAACTTTTAAGAATTAACAAAATATTTTGTGAGATCATTCTCAATATATGATATAGAAAAAACATGTTTATATATTTTCTCACTATATTTGCCTTTAGGGGTGCAGGTCAGATTTTGCCACGGGCGCCAAAGGAACGAGTTACGGCCCAGACGCCTGGTTACTTTATCCTTTACAGAGCCCCTCTTGTGGCAAATAACCTGGACGAATTGGGGGGAGACACTTTAACTTTGTGAGAAAATATTTATAGTTTAAAGATTCAATTAATCGAAACTATCACATATCATTTTTTTCTACAAATTGACAGTTTATATTAATACTGTTCAGTCTAAAAGTTAAAACTAACGGCAATTTTTACTTTTAAAGAAAATAGCCACAACAGAATCAGTATCTTTAATGAAATAATCAAAAAGGCTATACCTATATAATATGTAAGTTTCACGGGACAACGGAAAATCTCAGCATAAATGAGATTATGATATCATGATATTTAAAGATTCTAGAAATATAGAGGATGTTTCTGTTGCTTTTCTTTTTAAGTTTATTTATTTATTTTTTTGAGAGGGGATATTTTAAATGGGAGTTTTTTTTTTTTTTTTTTTTCAAACTCTATTCTAGCTTCATAGGTTTGTATCCACCAACGAATCCTTTCTACTGTTGAACAGTGGCATAAGCAGAATTTTTTCAAGGTGGGGTGTTCATAATTTTTAAGGGGGGTTCATAATTCTAATTAAAAAAAGCCCGCATAATTTCTACTACAACTTTTATTTTTGCCATTTTGTCTGAGCTCAAAGGGGAGGGGGTTAAGCCCCTAACCCCCCCCCCATCTTGAGTCCGCCCCTGCTGTTGAATCACTAAATAATTTTTATCACGAGGGAAGAGGGGAAAAGATGTGACATCTACGCTCTTCCGGGGGCCATATTTTTTCTTGGCGATCTTGGCAAAGACTCACATTTTTGAAAGTCGCCAAACAAAAATGGCTGCAGAAAATGGCGTTTTCAGAAAGATCACTTACAAAAAAACATGGCCGTCACCGCGTGGTATTTAAGAAAACATGTAAAAAATGGGGTAATAAAATGGCGTTTTCAGCAAAAATTTGAGTAAGAAAATGGCGTTTTCAGCAAGAAAAAAACATGGACTGTTAGATATTACAAAAAAATACAATTATCAAAAAATTGCTTGTGAGGGGGGAAACCCCCCCTCAACCCCCCCTAATGTCACAAAAAAAACATACACAGATTTAAGGAAAGAAAATAAAGCAATAAATACAAAATAAAGCAATTGGATGGTATATATTAAAAAAAATACAATAAAAAAAAATTGAAATTCATGAGGGGGGGAAACCCCCCCTCAACCCCCGTAATGTCACAAAAAAAACATGCACAGATTTAAGGAAAGAAAATAAAGCAATAAATGCAAAATAAAGCAATTGGATAGTATATATTAAAAAAATACAATAAAAAAAATTGAAATTCTTGAGGGGGGGAAACCCCCCCGAAAAAGACAAAAAAATACATAGATTAAAATAAAAACTGAAATTAGGAAATAATGAAAAGAGAGGGACCGTGGGCTCAACAGTTACTAATCAAATACTAATCAGTCCATAATACTAATCAAATACTAGCAAAATCAATAAAAGCACAAAAGAAAAAAAAAGGTACAACCTGACCTCGAACCAGCTACCTCGAACAAACCACATGGGCACCTACAAACCACTCGAACAAGTCGCAACTGAAGGTGCAAGCTAGGAGAAAAATTCCAAAAAGGCGCCTGTAGGTCACGTGCACCAATGGGGATTCAAGAACAAACAAGGGTTGCCAGAACAAAGCACCGACACACTCACCGAGAGGCTACAAGGAGGAAAAGATTTATCGCCCAAAAAAACGCAGGAAAATGGCGCCAAATTTGGCGAGAAAACTGGAGAGTAACTGTCGAAGCTCTACCGAAATGCATACTAGTACGAAAAAAAAAATGATAAAAAATAATGGTACAACTTGACCCGCGACTTCACCATAAATATCGCATCTATACCATACGACTTCAGGTTCCCAATCGTTACTGACCAGAGAAGCATGTTATTGACCTACATGATTCACTCTTCCATTGAAGATAGGAAGGGAATCATTCTCTTCCCATTCAAGCGTCGGTGGTATAACGGTTAGCATAGCTGCCTTCCAAGCAGTTGACCCGGGTTCGACTCCCGGCCGACGCACATTCTTTTTACTTTGTATATTAAGGATATTGTTAAAATATGTTTTACAAAAAGTAGACTTATTATAATCTACTGTTGAATATTCAAAATATTTATTCCTTAAAATGTAGATAATATACATGTGACCGAATTTTGCTTTCTACATGCTCTAGCTCTCTCTGGAATTAAAGTTAGTATCTACGCCGTATTTTACTAAACTGGTTTTTTTAACGCTTTTAAAATTTAAATTTATGAAAGGGTTTTATATAAATAAAATCTAAACATTTGAAGAAAATCGCCATGAAAAATGTCGTGCTTTTTACTATGGTTGTTAAAACTATTAAATAATAAATAAATATAAGGTACAATTTTTTGCCTTAATTTTTTTTTTATCAGTTAAAGAATACTGTTGCAATAAAAAGAATTTGAATGAAAGAATGAAAAATTCTTTGAAGTTGTAATGAAGCTCAAATGAGTATCAACTGTAATTACCATTTAGGTTTGAATTTTGATTTAATATTATGAACTTAATATACTGGATTTTTACCACTGTTTCTATACTTAATTTTTCTCAATGTATCTATACTTAATTTTTGCCACTGTTTCTATACTTAGTTTTTGCCAATGTTTCCATACTTCATTTTTTTCGCCCTTTTATTCATATGTGTGTCAAAAGGAATTTTTTTTGCTGTCGATGGGGAGGAGTGTGAGAGTGCAGCTATGTTTGACATAAGGTTTGCGAAACTGATTTGCAGGCCTCACTCACACGTTGTGGGTTGCATGCCCAAGTTTTTTTCGCGACTCCAGGAAGCGTGTGGTGTGGCAAGAGAAAATAATTGCACTTAAACTTCACCAAGTTTTGGAGAATTGTGATTGGTCTCCAGGAGGCGATTTAGGACCATCCTTGGAGTCTCGGTCCTTCTGGGCAGAGCCGAGAAAGGACGCATTGTAAAAAGGACAATGGAACACATCAGCACAGGATAATGGAAAAAGTATAGGGTTGCCTGAGTAGAAAGAAGGAAGGAAAAGAATGCAGCGTTCGTTCTCTTGACATATTAATTTTTTTTTTTTTTTTTTTTTTTTTTTTTTTTTTGAGGCGTAGCACGTGGAGTGCTTCTTTTACTTTTTAATTTTTTATATATTTTTTTTTTGCATATTTCCTTGTCATTTGTTCTATATTTGAACATTGTAATATAGATCAGTGGTATTATACTATAATTAAAGACGATATAAAGCAATTTTGGGTTATAAATGACTTTGAAATAACAACAGCAATGTACTACACCACAACATCATGTTTACAATAATTTATAACATTCTAAATATTTTATATAAAATGTGTATGATACATATTATACGTTTTTATCATATATTTACATAGAGGTTTTTTTGTACATACATTAAGGGGTATAAAGTCTATTAGATCTTCTGTATTATAATTTCTAATTTTTTATAATTTAAATGGTAAATATGTCTGCATATTTACGGATCAATGTTTTTACATATCTCAAAGAGAACAATAGTTTTATTGAATTAAACTGTTTGCATCGTGTATTATACACATACATAATTTAATTTTTTTTTCTTAAATTTGATACTTTTTAGTTCGTGCACGTATTGAACAAACCATTTTTATTAGCTTCGAGAAATTTCATGTACTGACATAGCAATTTACATATAAAATAATGTAATTATTGCAAGCATATTTTAAAATTTCAATTGACATTTTGATTATAATTTACAATTTTACTTAATTTTACAATTTACAATATTTTTAATTTTAAAATATTAGTTTATTTTCTCTTTTACTTTATTTAAATATTATTATTATTTTTTTAATATCCAACACGTGATATGTTTGAATTACTGTGAATGACTTTAAAACGAGAATTTTTTATTAGTTTATATGTATTCTTTTAAATTGAGGTAGGTCCCGGAGGATTCCGAATCTCTAAACTGTAACCTTCTTTAGCTCATACATGAATCAGGCACCCAGTGCATTATACTTTTACTCACACTGGTTTGAGGATATAGAAGATTTCTAGCAAATTCAAATCCAATCTCAAAAAACAAACTATGAATGACTTTACAACGAGAACTTTTTATTAGTTTATATGTATTCTTTTAAATTGAGGGAGATTCCGAAGCTCTAAACTGTAATCTTCTTTAGCTCATACGTGAATCAGGCACCCAGTGCATTATTCTTTTACTCACACTGGTTTGAGGATATAAAAGTCTTCTATCAAATTCAACTCCGATCTCGAAAAACAAACATACAATTCGGGATAAGGCGCTAGTTCTTGAAAGAGAGAGTGTTTTAAAGCCCACTTCTGACATTCGCATCATTTTTAGACTAGAAGTAACTTAATCAATAGTAAAACTATCACAGCGAGAAAATAAATATTTGAATTCATTTCGAGAAAAATTTAAAACTTTGTGTTTGGTATTAGTTTAGAGAAAAAATTTTTTAATTAAAAATATAACCATTTTTGTGTATACAAATTTGATGCAATGCTTTTAAGCCATCTTTCTAGCAAAAATTAAAAAGCATTTTCTTTGGATTTTTTTTTTTTAATTTAAGACTATCGATATTAAATTAAAAAAAAATACTCGTATATTTTGTATTAAATGGGTTTGAAAATTAAAATTGCGTATTATGCAGCAAAGATATTGCAGATTTATTCAGAGATATTCATGGCATATAGTAATTCAAATTTATTCTTATGTTTATTAACTTTAAATGCAAATATTTAAAATGTACAACAGTGAATTATTATATGTATTCTGTTTGAAATATATTTTTTAGCAATACTCCCTCAATAAAAAAAAAAGAAATGATCTCCAAGTAAGAATTTATAAAGTAAAATGAATGTGCCTTATGTTGTAAAGTTTGCACAACTTCACAATATAAGTCACAGAACATTCAATCTTTTCTCATAAAAAAGACACATTTGTCAGGAGTGGGGTTCGAACCCACGCTCTCTTTCGAGAACCAGAGCTTAAATCTGGCGCCTTAGACCGCTCGGCCATCCTGACTGACACAAAACCTTGTGGTTGGAGTGCAGCTGGCTAGAAGATTAATATTTCCTACATGTGATAGCGGATAGTAGCGCACTGTGTGTCGGATTTACGCGTAACTACTGCTGAACATATGTAGGAAACCTTTTAACCCTCAGATAACACATTTAAATTAGTCAGTATTAAAGGTGCCCGCATAAGTTGAGATACCAATGATACATTTTTTGAAATCATCATAATTGCTTCAATATATTCAGTTATACAAAAATAATTCAGAAAGATTATGTCATTCATTTAATATTTAACATAAAAATTAGCAACTTTTGCAGTCACAAAGGAATAATAATTAAAGGGCTAACAACATGTAAGGGTTATAATATTACAATTTATCGATCTTTGTTTGCATGCTTAATAAGCAAATATCATTTCATATAACAGTAATAAATAGAGGCACTTTTAAATAAATGAATATAAAGAAGTAATTAATTTTAAACAAATGAATACATTATAAAGAAATTTATTATAGTCCATATAAAAGCAATAATAATAAGTTATAAAAAGTAACATAGAAAAACGTAATTCAATACACTTTCAAATTCTAGTATTTTAAATAATTAATTATTAAAAACACTATTTTTTATGTAGGCCGCTATTTTTTATATAGACAAAACAACAAGTTTTATACCTCAGCTCGTGCCTATAGCCCTTGCATTAACTTAGAGCCTCACAATTTGCCTCAAATTAAAAAAAATCACATATACAACTGATTTTTTTTTAATGTCCTAAACATACATAGGCAAGGAAGGGGTGATTTGGGGTCTGGTTCCCTCCTGAAATTCTAGAAGACCATTTCGTCAAAAAAAAAATATCCCGAGTTTTTGTAGGTGTTTTAAAGGCTTTAAAGGTGATGTGGCAACTGGATCATATGGGCCGAGCCCTGACTCCTTGTAGGTGTCATCGGCCTAGCTGTATAAGAACAAGTCCCCCCCCCCCAAAAAAAAAAAAAAAAAAAAAAACGCTTTGTCTATAAAAAGTTTTGCCTTAAAGTTGTCGAAAACTAAACGTTTTCAGTACATTCTGCTATATTTTGCATTTCCTCGTTAGGAAGATAAGAGTCATCATAACTTCTTTATTATGTGAGTTAAAATGGATAATTGTTATACCTCCTCCCAGCCATAATACCTTAATTTTGTTCTATTCTAATATTCACAAATGACAATGTCTTTCCTCTTTGGTATCCCTCTTCCCACGGAAAACAATTTTTGGCTAAGGACCTGTCCTAAACTATATATCAAATAAAGTCAATCACATTAGAAATGTTTAAAAAACATGAAAATAAACTAATATTTAATATTCTAAATATTTTTTTTAAATATAATACATTAATTACATTATTTGATAGATAAGTTGTAATATTAGTGCACGGCTTTCCATGATGCTAATAGAAATAGTTTTTTATGGATTATATAAAAGGTATCTGTACAAACAAAAAATGTGAAATTAAAGAAAAAAAATTTAAATAATAAGTGGGCAAGACAGAAGATGCAAATAGTTTGATTCGCAAAAACTACCGTTCCGTTTGATATATGTTAAAAACACTGAACTGAAAATGTTCATACATATTTGAAGTTTATGATATAAAAAAATCAAATGTCAAAATTATTGCATATTTAATAGTCGTTAGGCCCTGTAAGTACAGATAAAAAATCATATCTTAATGTCTGAAATGATAAAAAAAAAAAAAAAAAACTCATAAAATGTGTGATACCTGTGTATAATACAAAAAGGGGTTAACTCCCGTCCAAATAGTGTGATAAAGGGTAAAAGAAAAAAATACTCACAGATTTTTATTTTTTGACAGAAAGATTTTGCCTTGGTTATGCTTTTATATTATAGTCTGACGTTTGCATTATATATATATTTTTAATTATGATACAATGCAAACTTTAATTATTTTATAATTTAACAAAGTGGTGGGCATCACATACAAAATCTCTAACCCACTCACCCCTATGAAAGAAGTCTGTGCGCACCCCTTGCTGATACATTTATAAATACACCAATTTTTAGGATAAATTATAAACAAAAATGAAATCTGCGTCGGCCGGGAGTCGAACCCGGGTCAACTGCTTGGAAGGCAGCTATGCTAACCGTTATACCACCGACGCTCGAGTGAAGTGTGAAATGACTATCTTCTCATCTTCAACTCAAGAGTGAATCATGGAGGTCACTAGCACATTTCGTGGTCAGTAACGTCTGAGTTACTCAGAGCATAGGCGCACACGTGTTTATAGTGAAGACAAAATCCTCCAAAGTGAAATAGGAGTCCTTTGTGTTAATGAAAACGTTCCAGAAACCCAGCATTTACTTTAAATGTCCAGATTTTAAATGAAATACATTAAATATATAAAATTTTAATGAAGCCTCTTATCTACCTTTTTTTATTACTAATTCAACATTAAAGATTAAACAGGATGCCTTTTTTTATGAGTGGAAATATAAACACGGTACAAACCCTGAATTGAGACTGGCAAATATATATATATATATATATATATATATATATATATATATATATATATATATATATATATATATATATATATATATATATATATATATATATATATATATATAATATATATATATATGTATATATATATATATATATATATATATATATATATTATATATTATATATATATATATATTATATATATTATATATATTATATATTATATATATACATATATATATATTATATATATTATATATATACATATATATATATGTCTTATGTATGTATGCATGTATATATGTACTTTGTATGTGAGTGTGTAATGAACTTTTATTTATAAGAATGAAAGTTCCCTTTACTTTGGATTAAGACTTTAGAAACCTTCCCGAAAAAAAAAAGTCTGGCTACATCTTTGCAGACAAATGTTAGACTCACTGTCTCATGGTTTACAGAAAGAATGGGAAGCTTCGACCCCTTTCCAGAATGGTTGGAAAACTGAATGGATATTAAGCTAGCTGTTTTTTCACTTCTCAAATCGACACATTTTAACTAATATTCAATCAAGGATCAAGATCCGACAGATTATAAAATTCAACATATGTAATTTATTATTTTTAAAACTCATCTGTAACTTCTCAGATTTTTCGTTTTAGTAACAAAATATCTGTCTCTTAGAGGCTTCTTCAAAAATTTAATTAGTGATACGAGGAATAACGTTGACAATTTTTGATGGATATCTGGCTAAAGACGGGGTTTTTAAAATACGTCACAATTTCTACCAAGATGATTGAAATAGACATGAAAGCATCAACCTCTAAGAGTTGTGTACTCCTTTTTGTTTAATTTGATGTT
Organism: Pardosa pseudoannulata; assembly: GCA_032207245.1. Classification (NCBI taxonomy): domain Eukaryota; kingdom Metazoa; phylum Arthropoda; class Arachnida; order Araneae; family Lycosidae; genus Pardosa; species Pardosa pseudoannulata. The sequence goes on along the minus strand of CM063504.1, from coordinate 18,308,775 downwards.
TGAGGGGACATATAGCACCTCAAATATAAAAAAAATATTTTGTCCTTTATTTTCTATTAAATGATCCGCATTAAATTTTAAAAATTATAAATGCTTGACTGTTCGGGGTTAAACTCATTACGGAATTTTAAGATCTTGAGAAGCTATAGTTCCTAAAAAAAAAGAAACTTTATTATTCGTGCATAAGAAATGCATTATAGGAAAAGAAATTCATTGAATTCAAGAATAAGAAATGCATTATAGCTAAAGTATTACATTATTTTCTTTTAAAAAAAGAGGGGGGAGGAGAACTACATGATTTTTTTAGATGCAATATTTTTTTACACTAATTACTATGGTCATACTGTTGTTATATACAGCTAATGTTTATACAGTGGACTCCGCTTAATGTGATCAGTTTGGGACAGCGTGATTTTGATAACAATAAACGATATGCAAAATTAGATAAATTTATCTCCCCCCTTTAATTCGCACCTTATATTTATGTACCGTATATTATCATTTAACACATAAGAATTGTATACGTAATTAAAAAAAATGATCATTTGTTGACTGTCTACAATTTTTTCTAAGAAGCTCATTGATAAATTGTTCGTAGTCATAATGTTTTTTAAAGTCATCGGAGCGGTGTTGTTCTCCACGTTTCAACAATTTCAATGCATTTCTCATTTCAGCACTTATAAGTGGTGTTTTAATATCAAGAGATTATTCACTTGACTCATCAGTTCCATCATTCGTCTTGTAACGTACTGGGAATAAAGTAGACAAGGCAATCAATGAAACAGGCTAGAAATTTAGGTATTCTGGATTAAATACAATTTTTTCAATAGAATAAATTATGTACAGCTATGTACAAATTCAGTAGGATTTTAACATTCAGTGATCTCGTACAGAGTTAATATGTACACACAAGGATGCGTGGGATACCGGAACAGTACGGCTAGGGCTTCCAATCACAAGAGTTGGGAACTAATTAGTGCCGGGACTAAGGCTGACACGATCACTTCGTCTGTCGATTAGCACAGTTGGCTTCCACTGCAAGGTTCGGAAGTTCCGAGTGCGTATCACGCTGGGATTCGTGAAGTAAATATCAGGATGCAAGACGATCCAAATTCGAGAGCAAAGTCACTCTCGGCTGCCTACTTCTATGCAAGAAGTTAACTAATAATAAGCAAATAACGGGGAAGAAATTCCCAAGTCGCAGGTCGACTTTCTAGCAACAGAGACGCTGGCGGTCTCTAAAAAAAAAAAAAAAAACTCCAGACACGGAGATACGAGCGGTCCTCGAGCGACCAGGCTCTAGCAGGTAGAAGCCTCGAGAAGAAACAAAAGCCTCCGTTCTAGTCCTGTCCCTCCTTATATAGCGGCACTCCCTTTTTCTCGGTCCTTCGAGAAACTTCCCGAACCAGGGTGACGTAATCTTGTGGTCATTCCCAAGCCTTTTGGATCAGCTGTTCTGCTTCCAGATGTGTCGACGGCATTTCCTCAGATCCATCGACTTAATCAACTTAATGGCCTTTTTGTAACCGCTAATGGGCGGCAAGGTGCACTCTAATTATTTACACTCTTCCCACAGCGTCGTTCCATTCAGCAGGTTTACAATGCCCAGACGGTGAGGAGCCGGCAACGAACAGTTTTCAATTAGGGTGCTTAGACCACCTGGTTCTATTAGAGGCTAATCGTGAGTCCACGGCGAAAGGTCACCTTCGGCTCCTCGTTCTTTTGGGGTCATGTAACGGATCGTTACAGTCTATTTTCCTAGACAATCTGACAGACTTCAGATTTTATTAATGTGGAAGCTACTGGAATGCGTCTCCGTATTTTCATTTTGTTTATTTCTTTACGTAAGATCATCACGAGTTTTCAAAATGTTGCACAATAGAGGCTGAGAAATGTTGGCTGACTCATTTTTGATAACCTGTCATAACGACATTAACATTTTGATATTTTGTTGTAATGTTAAATCATTTCTCTTTCTAGCTTCCATAGCGATAAGCTGCATGTAAGCGAGCAAAATTCCGGGGACGTGTAATCTCCAATTCTTTTGTTCACTTCCCATTTCCCTAGGTGGAAGAGGGAGAATTCTCGGAAATTCAAACAACAGCGAAGAAAGGAAAGAATGGGTACTTCTGAATACATTGTGAATATTCCTTTGAAAGTTAGTTCGGAAACTGATGACATTAACCGATGTAACGATCACATAAAGGGATAACTTTAACATACAAATAGAGAAAATCAAAACTAAGCGATTTCTATAACTATAAGCGAATGATAACATTAACCGCAATCACATTAAACGGAGTCCACTATATTACTTTCCCACTGTAGTGGGGAAGAAGATAAAGAAATTACTGCTGCTGTTGCAAGCTGGTTTTTCAAATGAATTTTTACTGCAGATGCAACTATCAAATAAGTTGCATAGCTTTACTTCCTGAGATACAAGTTCCACACTTTAGAAAAAAAGTTTTAAACAAAAGTATCATGATTTCTTCTGCTCTCGGGATCTCTACAGGTCGATTTCCTTTGTCTCTTTCGGGGATTTAAATCGTGTTTATGATTCCACTGAAAGAAACATCTTGTTCAAACTTTAACTCTGATATAGTAATAAAGAAAGGCAAACTAAGAGGTTCTTGAAATTCGAGATATTTAAGGTATGGTGTTTAAAATTTGGATTTTAAAGTAAAAGCTAAGTCGTTTCTCTTAAAACAGGGATGCCTGGCCATCTTATTCTCTATGATGAATTTTGTCATCGCTGTAGACACGTGCAGCGTTATGCTGCACTCACAAGTTCTCACGTTGAAGTGACTGTCACAAGTAAGTTCTCACTTTAGCGCCCGTTTCAGAAAACTGGTCTGCTCCTTTACCACCAAATATATTGAGAAAATATATAAACATTTTTTTTATCATATATTCAATATGATAAAAATTATTTTTATGTTTAAAAATTGTTATTTAGGCCCTTTTCGGATTTTTTATTTATTTTTAAAACATATATTTTTATTTTTCCAAAATTTTTAATTTTTTCGATCTTGATCACTATTATTCTACTTTTTCGGCTTTTTTCGTACGGATGTCACTGGCCACAAAAATATTTTATGTTTCTCTATCCCTAAACTCTCTACTCTCTAGTTTTGTGTTATGAACTCACGAATCCACCCTTCTATCTCTTTGCTCTTTTATGTGTTTATTTTTCGCTCGTTCTCATTTTTGTGCTTACTGACAGAAGCCTCTGGATTGAAGGGCTCGGCCCATAGGGTCCAGTAGCCACATCACCTTTGATGCCTTTGATATTCAGTATGAACACACAAAATATTTTCTCAATTCTTAAAACGTTCCTTGCATATTAATTTTTAATTTTTTCTTCTATTTTTACCGTATTAATACTTAAATATTTTTGAAAATTCTGGGAGTATTGTCTTCTTGATAAAAAAAATAGTTTATTTGAGGGAATATGTTCTATTTAGACGTTGAATTTTCATAAAAAAACTGGCGATTTTTTAAATTTAAATTAGTTTTAATAACATTAATAAATTTAAAATTTAAAACAAAAACCCGGATTTATATAAAAGCATATTAGAATTGTTTGGTAAACGTTTTGTAAAAATCTATATAAAGTTTAGCCTCTAGAAATATTTTTAAAAATAAGAAAATTTTCATTAAAAACAACTGGTGAATTCTTAAATTTAAATTAGTTTTAATAACATTAATAAATTTAAAATTTAAAACAAAAACCCTGATTTATATAAAGGCATATTAGAATTGTTTGGTAAACGCTTTGTAAAAATCTATATGATGTTTAGCCTCTAGAAACATTTTTTTAAAATAAGAAAATTCATAAAAAATATTTTTTAAACACACTGGATTTTATAATGAAAAATATTATTTTTCAACTTTTCCTTATTTCTACTCGAAGCAAATCGTCCTCTTTCAGATCCCATTTTCCTCATGGTGCAGCGCTTCTATGACTGATGCACCCGTGGCAAATTCCACCTATTCCACTCTCTAGTTATGGCCCTGGTTCTCACGTTCAGTCACTCAGAAGTTACTGAAGAAAAAACCACAGCTAAAAAGCTGACTATAACAAAAGGGTTCCAGAAAGGACACTAAAGAATGACTAAAAAAATACCCAATTAAAATTAAGTATTGATATAAAAACATCTATAAACTAACCCGATTCCAACTACAGTACAAGAATTAAAAGGCAGTGCTGAAAACTATGGTTGGAGGTTAAGTTATATCGGAGAGTGCCCTATTGTGCTCAGGCATATCCAGAGGGTTACACTGATAGAGATCTTCTACAGTTACTGACCACAAAACATGTTGATGACCTACATGATTGACTCTTACGTTTAAGATGGAAGGAGAATCATTCCCCTCTTATCGCGAGCGTCGGTGGTATAACGGATCTATAGTTTAGGGAAAGATAAACTTACTCGCTTTGAATTTTTTAACCCTAACTCATCAAAAATTCAATATGGATGCTCTATCCATTCCAGGTCCAACCGCTTCATAAATTAAAGGACAGACGGACAGATAACTTAGGCTATTATTACATTACGAGAAGAAAGTTTAAGTATAGAAAACATGAAATGTTTATGTGCCAGGGACATCTGTACTACAAAAGGTGAATTTAATAAAATAAAAATCATAAAAATCATAAAAAGTTGAAAAAATAGTAAAAATTTATTTTAAGAATAATAAAACAACTTTAGGAATAAGAGTTTAAAAGAAAATGCGGAAAATATTAAACTAATTAGACATTTAGAAAAATTTGGCTGTATCGGAGACACAGCCGTCAACCCGTGAAGTACGACAATCAAATGGGCAGACTCTCTACCAAACGTGCCACGTCTGCACGTGATAGAAGAACTAATTAGAGTATATGAGGGTCATGTAAAAACAGTCCAGAAATTTAAATATTACTTTCCACCCTCTCCATTCTATCAAGAATGAATTTAGTATAGAATAAGAGGGAGAATAAGGCTTGAAATATTAGCATTAAACGCTCGAAAAGGGGGGATGGGGTAGACTTCGAACTCGCTTTGAATTTTGCTAACCGTAACTCATAAAAAATCCAATAGGGATGCCTGTATCCATTCCAGGTACAACCGCTTCATAAATTCGTGGACAGACAACTTAAGCTATTATTATATAGGGGATTGGATTTAAATTCTTCACGTGCAGCATTATGTTTGTTCTCCGTAACTCACCAATAAACGTGTTACTGACCTACATGATTCACTCTTGCAATGAAGATGAAAACAGAATCATTGCACCTGCTTTTCGAGCGTCGGTGGTATAACGGTTAGCATAGCTGCCTTCCAAGCAGTTGACCCGGGTTCGACTCCCGGCCGACGCAGCCACTTTTTTTCACTTCATTACTTGTTTAAAAAAGCAGATAATTTTTTAAATGTTTTTTCCGACTTAATTTATTCTGCATTCCTAGAACATTGTTACCAAATACTCCTAATAATTAAAATACATCTGTGAGCCACATAAAATTTAAACCTCATTAAAATTTATTTTAACCTAAGGAAATTCCGAACTTTTTACGAAAATTCGACTTTGAGACATAAAAAGTTTTTTTATAAATTTCAAATAAAACACTTAAAATCATTGGGAGCTACTGGTAACAAAATTTTAATAAAATTCAGAGTGTATAAGGTTAAATCAAACATGAAACTGCTTAATACGAAATGTAAATACAAAAAAAAAGTTTTTTTTTTATTTCTGAAACCTTATTTAAAAAATCGTATCGGTAAAAAATGCTTATTTAATTTGGTTAAAATTATGCTCTAAATAAGAAACAAATAATAAACGTGCAATTTTTTCCTTATCATGTAGGAATTATTGTTAATATAAAAAGAAGTTTTAAAATTTTGACTCTACTTTTTGTTCATAAGAATTTATATAATTTTCATTAGGTATACTCATATTCATATCATATTTATTCATATTCATTAGTGTAAACAATATATTTAACCCTAAAAATAAAGTAACCATACTTCAGAAAATAAACTTAGCATTACTTATAATACCTATTAAGCATTACAATTAATTTCTTTTCTTTTTAGTTTTCTGTTACCCTAAAATAAAGTGCTTTCTTTGTTGGTTATAGGTTAATAATTCCCTTAAAGGAAATTCCCTTAAAGGGGAATCTCGACGGGCTTTCACGTCCTGAAATTCTGGAATTTACTGTTCTTTTAACACTGAAATAAAACCTTTTTGAAATATAATTTTTTTAATTGCATACTGAATCAAAATTTAATTTTTAAATAAAATTTTCAATTTAATTTTTTAAAAATATTTTGTTATAGATTGTTTTATGCATTTAGTGAAATATATTGAATAAGATTACGCATAAGTTTTAGACAAATACATAATATTAAATTTTATATGATTTTTAATATTATTATTAATATTAAATACTAATGTTAAAAATAAAATTTATTGTTTTATTTTATGCATTTTTAGTGTAAAATAATGATTTATATCTGTGAGGGGAGGTGGGGAGGGTCAGTCCAGTTTAATCTGACATGCAAGATTTAACTGATCTAAGCATTAATGGGTTCAGGTAAATTTTAATCTAATGTAGACCCGAGTGCTTTATATTCTCAATTGCTTAGATATTAATGACCAGAAAGACCTGTTACTGAATCTCTCCTGTGCCGAAAATAGGAAGAGATTTAATCTCCGATTGCTGAGCGTCGGTGGTATAACGGTTAGCATAGCTGCCTTCCAAGCAGTTGACCCGGGTTCGACTCCCGGCCGACGCAGTTTGCTTTTGCCTTGCATATTATTAGAGAAATTTTGCTAAAGACTCAA
>CM063504.1:18256950-18299450 GCA_032207245.1 Pardosa pseudoannulata | reverse complement strand
TGTGAAGATGGGAATGGAATCATTCCTTTACCCTTTCGAGCGTCGGTGGTATAACGGTTAGCATAGCTGCCTTCCAAGCAGTTGACCCGGGTTCGACTCCCGGCCGACGCACATTACTTTTTCGCTTTTGTTTATAATTTTTTTTAAACGTTTATAATTTTGTGATATCCTAAAAATTGTATATCAAAAGTCTATCGTCAAGGGTCCTACACAGACTTATTTTACTGGGGCGAGTGGGTTAGAGCTTTTGCCTGTGACACTCCCGCCACTTATAAAATATAAAATAACATAAATAATCATAATATAATAAAAATTAAATTATAAAATAATAAAAGTTCGTATTGTATTGTAATTAAAAAAATATTTTAAAATATGTCAAAATATAAAACAAAAGCATATCCAAAAAAAAATCTTTATGTTAAAAATTTTAAAAATTGTGAGCTTTTTTTTCCTCTATCGATCTATTGGGACAAGAGTAACCCCATCCTCTTTTGCATCATACTTATATGTTTTTTTATGTTCTCGAACATTTACATGCCATCTTTTATTTATACAACTTACAAGGCCTCAAGACTATGAAATCTGTAATATTTTTGACATCCTAATGTTTTAAAATTCTAAGCTTCAAACATGTCTGTAGATTTTCAATGGAGTGTTTTTACCATATATCAAATGGAATGTTAGTGATAGTTAAATTATTTGCATCGACTGTTCCACTAGAGTGTTATTTAAATATTTTTTTAATTCCGTTATTTTTAGTTTTTGCCCATATGACATATAATCCCACATAACCTGAAAAATCTATTTGTATTAGCTTCACGAAAATCTGTGTACTAGTTTTAATCATGTATCAAATAATATAATTAATGTTATTATATTTTTTAACACTAAACATACCATATAACGGGTCAAATGACCCATAAGGTTTATGTAAAAAATGCGATGGAGAATGAATTAAAAATTCTTATTCTTTGTGTTTGCAATACATAAAAATTGACAATATACAATTTTGTTTAATTATAATAAAGTTTCTTTGTCTATTTCCTTCCAGTTTTCATATTTCATACATTTATAATAAAAAAAATAACATCTGGTCATTTGACCGGCTATGGAAGAAATAGGTATGTATTAAGTGTTGGTATGTTTAGTGTTAAATATTTATAATATTAAAATATTAGTCTAGTTTTATGTTTTTGAAAAATTTTCAATATGTTTGATTTGATATATATTTTAGGATAGTCTTTTAAATCAATCTTTTTATTCGATTACTTTTTTTATTTGAGGCCAGGCATTTTAAGTTGAGGTGGGGAACCCGCTGTCTTGAGGCCGCTTAAAATCTTCGTAAGTTTATTGCGCGACCTTCATAGAAACTAGTTCTTGTAATAATTAATAATCAATTACATAAAGCATGAGAATTTGAAAATGATTAGATTAATATTTTTATTATGTTAGTTTTTATAACTTAGTGTTATTAATTTTCTTTAGAATGGAAAACATATATTTATAATGCAATACCTTTATTTAAACCATTTCTACGTTATGGCTTTTATATGAATTGTATTTATATATGTAGTTGTTTATTAAAAACTAATTAAAGATTAATGCGATAGTAAGTTATAAACCCTATGTGAATACAAAATTATTTTAAGTTGCTTATTATTTATATTAAATTACAAATAAATGGCTTAATCGTTTTGCATTAATTCTAAATAATGTAATAGTAATGAAAAAACTTATAATTTCAAAACAAATAATGTCACAAAATCGCATTAGTATATTTACATATACCTCCTTCTTTTTATCACTGCCTAATTTAAATGAGGGATCTATGGGCCATTTCTAAATTTCCGGGGTCCCAGGAACTCAGTTCAGTGGGGACGCCAAGCGTGGGAGATATCGCTAAAATCTAGAGCCCTATTTTCTGGCAAATCTTGCTCTTCTTTTTAGACTCTTCCACCCACCATATTAAAAAAGGCGGGGATGTCAATCGGCTCATTTATTTAGGGTATTGGGGGAAATGACACGTGATTTGAATATCTTACCCTTATTGGTTTCTGTAACTAACAATACTCAAAGACCGCTGAATTTGGATTTTCTAGCGTCCATTTCAAGACTGTCCATTTCGGCTGTGCTCTGGAGGTTGGTTCATTTTGCCCGAGCTCGTGTGGTATTTTTTTTTTTTTCGTTTTTTAAATTTAATACTGGAGCTCACACCAATACAACTGAGGGCTTGTGGGGCTCAATTAAGAGATCCCTCCGCACATTTCGCAAGTATGAAAATCAATTTGATTCGTACCTTTGTGAATTTATGTGGAGGAAAATGAAAGAAAATCCGCAAGATGCTTTCCAGGATTTTTTAAATTAGATCAAACGTGTATATCCACCAAGAACTCAGGATACTTAAATTAGGTTAGCGCTTTATTTATTTTATATTTTATGCTTAATTTTCGAAGGGTAACAAATGATGTTATATTACACATTTATATTTTTTATTTACTGCTTTTTGAACTTTATTCAAAATTGTGTCTTAATTTAATATAAAATAAAAAAGAAATATTTTTAAACTATATTATTTTATAGTGTATTACATTGTTAAAAGTAATACGCTAAGTAATAAAAGTAATTTTATTACCACCGTCTACCGTTATTGTTATGGAAGATCAACGAGAGCTTTACCTCACTTAGGTAAGAAATATCATTTCACTCCCTTGCTTTCTTCAGAATTTTAAGCTAAAAAATTTATTATTTATTTAAAACATTTACTCCGTTCTTATATTTCCATTTTAAGCTAATAATTTCTAGAAGTAATTTGTATCGTACTTTATTACTTTTTAATCTTTTGATAGTTTTAAAATAATTTCATTAAATAGCAAAAGTATTTTATAAATATAACTAAATATTTTATAAGCATAATTGCCTAAATATAACCAACTAATGCTTATATTTTGCTTAATTTGCACTTATTGCAAGAATTCCGCACTGTTTAGTTTAATAAACAGTACAAAAGCGCCTTTAAATACATTAAAAACTCAAATTTAAACTTCTATAACTTCCTTCTTAACAAAATTTCAAACCTATTTTTATTTAAAATATGCTTTGAAATTGGGTTTAAACTTAAGACACAAGTTGTAAACAATTTGGCGATCACTTGTACAAAAATAGAGCCAAAAACATGGCGGCGGGGCCCCCGAAACTTGGAATTTACAGATCTATGTAAAATGATCTGTAATAAAACAGTTCTCCATCTCTACTTTATAAGTTGTAGATTTCTTACACGTGTTTTTTCCTTATAGTGCATACATTGACATTAGTGTAGGAACATATTTTAATTACTTAGCAACCTCAATTTCAACCACAACATCTCACGCCAGTCAGGATGGCCGAGCGGTCTAAGGCGCCAGATTTAAGCTCTGGTTCTCGAAAGAGAGCGTGGGTTCGAACCCCACTCCTGACATTAAATCTCACTTTTTATAGAAAGTTAGGAGAACAACTAATAAAGTTCACCGTAGCATCCTGTAACACATGCAGGCATTTTTACTTTGAATATATATTTATTTATTGTTAATGGAATATTACTGAAATAAAATTTTCAGAAATAATACGCACTATAATCCACTATTGAATATTTAAAATATTTACATTTAAAGTTTAACATAAAACCAAATTTTAATTTCTACATACCATGAATCTTTCTGGATATTACACAGTTATAACCTTCTAATCAACTTCAAAATATACGAGTAAATGAAAAAAAAATAGTGTCTTATACTGATAGTCTTGAATTAGGAAAAAAACATGCTATCTATTTTTTTTAATACTACGCTTAAAATTACTCTCTAAAGAATAAAACATTTTACCTGAAAATTTTTGTCTCAATTCCCTTAACACTTAAGGAATATTGTCAACATAAATAGAAATATTCCAAATTAATATTACAATACGATCATTTCTGCATTCACAGTGCTATAAAAATATAACATCATTTTAATTAACATCATTTAATTTAACTAACTGTATGCACGTTTAGACATAAATGTAAAATAGAATCGTAGTTCATTTAGTGATTAAAATGGGCTTATATTGTGACTTCAGTAAAATACAAAGAAGCTTTTTCTATAAAACAATAGTTGCTAAATATTAAACATTGGAAAAAAAGTAAAAAATAATAAATATTTAAAATTTTAATTTAAAATACTAAATTTTAAGATTGTATAATTATTTTAGTATAATGCCTTATATTTGGTTAGGATTTTAAAGAAAAATCCTTAATTTCTTATATCTAAGGATAAAATGTATAATATTTAATCAAATAAATACAAAAATTAGTGTTTTAGGTTTACCACAAAACTTTTTTTTAAATCGCATACTTAAAATAAAAAGTTATAAGTATTTCTGTCTATTCTTGAATTACTCTATTGTTTTTTGGATATTCGTTAAAATATGCAAAAAAAGATCATACGCTTTCTTTATAAAATGTTTATAAAATGTCATAGGAAGGCAGTTTCTTTAATTTTTTGTATTTATTTATTTATTTATTTATTTATATACAGAGTAGTTAAAAAATATACATGGTGTGGCACAAAGTTTTGCACGGAGTTCAAGGCTTATCCCTGTTTTCCATGAAGTAGTTTAAAGGTTCACTGCCAGTTTCTGTGATGGAACATAGACCTTAAGTCATATGCAAGTTCACAATACCAATATACAGTGGACTCCGCTTAATGTGATCGCGGTTAATGTTATCATTCGCTTATTGTTATCGAAATCACTTGGTCCCTGTTATCTATTCATTTGTATGTTAAAATTATTGCTTTATGTGATCGTTATATTGGTTAATGTTATCAGTTTTCGAACCTCATTTTAACTGGCAAAGGAATATTCACAATGTATTCAGAAGGAACCCATTCTTTTCTTTCCCTTCGCTGTTTGAATTTCTGAGAATTCTCCTCTTCAAACTAGGGAAATGGGGAATGAACAAAGGAGTGCGGTTTACAAGTTACTGGAATTTTTCACAAATACTCACACCCTGCTGGTGGTCAATGGTTGTCAGATAAGCAGAAGGCAACACATTATTATCGGAACTGAGAAATGCTTATTCACATTTTATGCCTTGCTCGCTTACGTGCAGCTTGTCGATATAGAAGCCAGAAAGCGAAATGATTTAACATTAAAACCAAAGATCGAAATTTTAAATCGTTATGACAGGTTGATTATGATTACAAACAATTTATCAATGAGCTTCATAGAAAAAATTGTAGACAGTCAACAATTGATCAATTTTTACAACATTGATACAATTCTTATTTTTCAAAGGATAATATATACAGTACATAAATAGAAGGTGTTTTTTTTCATTTTGTTTTGAAATTTAGTACGTATGAATTAAAGGGGGGGGGGGTAAATTTATCTATCTTTTGAATATCGTTTATTGTTATTAATCGGTTATTTTTTATCAAAATCGCGGTGTCCCAAACTCATCACATTAAGAGGAGTCGTTGTAGTTCCTCCAAAGAGATGAAATAAATATTTCTGATTGGATAAAGTAGCTCTAACATCGGATTACCATTATGGCATCAAATAGCTTTTTTTGTGTTACATTTAGGATATGTATTCTTTGTAATTTGTATTAATTACAAGGGTATTTTATAAAGATTATTATAAACAGATTTCAAAGGGTTCGTATATGCTAATCTTTATAATTATGAAAATTTAGAAGTAGAATTTATAAAAAATTTTAAAGTATAATTTTGATAGGATTTATAAAAACTTAAAATGAATAATCATACCTTAATTCAAATCTCAGCTATGGTGATACTAACATCACTTTTTAGTGATGTTGGTATCACCATCTATTGACGAATTTGAGTGATATATGTGAAATGGAAATTTAGAAGAGGAAAACCAAAAATTAACAGCAGTAATGTAAGTGTTAGGTGTAGAGATATTATAAATACATGCCATAAAATAAAGAAATTTGGATAACACGAATAGAAAATTGAATGCTTGTATGAAATTTTTCATTTAAAGGCATGTAATAAGGACGTTAATTCAAAGTTTATACTTTCCATTTTAAAAGCTCATATTTGGTGTGTTTGAGAGAGATTTAAGAGTTTCTAACGTGATAACATAGGTATAACTAGAAGGTGGGGTTATAACCCCATTATATGTTAGATCTAGTTACGCCTATGCAGGAAATTGATACATTGGGATGCCTATAAAATTTTAAATAAATTTTTCTTTTTTACTTTTCTCAATTCTGTTTTTTAAATTATTATTTAAAAAATGGGGGGGGGGGGGGGGTAAGAGGCGTTCCCCCCTCAAAATTTTAAAAATTATTGTAATATTGTTTTACAGAATTTTATAATTTTTGTGTGTTAAAATTGTTAAATTTCAACTGTTTTTAAGAATTTTTTCATTTTGTGGGATTATATACCTGTTTTAGTAGCTTCAATCTGTAAAATTTATGCTGTGTGAGTATTTTTCTTATTTTGCCATGTGGTGCCGTCCATTTTTCCCCCCCCCCCAGAAATTCCATTTTCGGCCGCCATTTTATTTGGCGACTTTCCGAAAATGGGGTTTTTGCTAAAATCGCCAAGAAAAAAAAAAACATGGCGACCTGAAGCGGTGTGGCTATCGCATCAGTTCCAAGTGTGTTAAAAATGAATCGCACTGGACATCGCACTGGAGCTCGTTGTCTGACCTGCTTGGGCCAAGCCCTCTAGGCCAGAAGTTCTGTCAGCATGCATGGTAATTAGATATCAGATAATTAATCACGAAATTGAGGACTAAGAAATGCTATTATAAATTAGATAAGATTGTATAAAGTTAAAAATTTAAGTTAAATAACCTTAATTGAGCAGATGATACACGAGTTCTGTGAAAGGGGACACAGTATAACAGTATGAGTAAGAAAGTTACAACTAATTTAAAATACACTAATAGGTTGAACACTAAATTTTTTTTTAATATTAATTAGATAACACACTAAAGAGATGAGAATTAAGTTCAAGTTCAGATCAAAGTCAACTCGACTAGATCGGATTGAGCTTAAAAATGAATAACCTAGTACTTAACTTTTAAGGAGTTAAAATTTTGGTTGGTAGATGTTGGTAGCTTAACAAATATAGCCAATCCTACGTTTTTCGTAATCTACCTGTAGGGATGAAACGTCCATTCAAAAAGGTTTCTTTAATCATCCTGGGCGTATTTTGTAGGTTCTGCGAACTTAACAACTCGTATTCATTGCATGGAGGCTTTACAGTGTAAAAGGGGGTGAAATTTATAATTTTGCTTCTGTATGAAACTGGATTCGCAATACCTATAGATTGAATGTGACAAATTTAAGATAAAAAAAATGTACATATTTTAGCTGCACTCGAACAGAAAGATCTAAACATGTCTACACATTCTTATTTTAAAAAATTCCCTTGGCGTCTTTTCCGAATAATTAAAAAGTTATTATATATATTTTTTTACTTCTTCTTTAAGTCGAACCGCGTACAATAAGCTATATTTAACGATAAAATATGTTCCTAACAGTGTATTAAAAGTTTAGTTAAATTAACACATTATGTACGGGTACATTTCGCAGAAGGAATTGTACCGCGAGAGGGCGTTTTGAGCGTAAATTTAGTTATTCAGTTAAATCTCAATAGATCAAAAATTATTTAAACTTTTAACCAACTTTTCGTATTTTATATTGAAACATATAAATAAATATAAAAATAAAGAAATAAACAAGTATATATATATATATATATATATATATATATATATAAATAGAAATATATATATATATATATATATATATATATATTTATATAATATATTAATATACATATATATAATATCATTTTAGCAAGGATAAATAAAAAGTTAATTTTTAATCTAAATTGATTTTTTAATCAATCTTCCCGTTCTGTGGTTCCGCATCGATTGGTGTAAAAACTAGTTTTTAATTGTCTAAATTTTTCCAGAATCTATGTAGTAGACAAGAACATTCGGCTTCGTTTTCCTGTATGTACCATTATTTTTGTACCCACAAACAAACCACGTTGTTACACTAACCCGTACTAGTACGTGACCCGCGGTCAAGTGTCAGTCGTCAGAAAACGTGTCCTAGTACGTGTCCCGAATACAATGTGTTAACTAGCTTCGATTGTGGGAGCAGCCAGATTGACTAGTATCGAGTTTGAGATAAGTGATATCTTCCTTTGTAAATTTTTGAGGTATTTGTATTTGTATAAAAAACAAAAAAAACTTTATATCTGTAATATAAAAAACATTTTATGCAACAGAAATGTAAAAATCGAAAACCCCTCCCGATTTTTTTTCTTAGCTATATTCCTGAATAAGTTATAACTTAAAATATTTTATGGTTCTTTAATTTTTATCTGCACTATATAGCCAATGATGACCGGTCACTTGCAATTATAGACATTTTGTTGATTATCTAGAAAATTACATAAGGAATTATTCCGAAACCTCAGGCGTTTAAACAGGACAGTAGGCGTCATATATTTTAGCAAAGAATTCCATAGGGGACCGTCAACAAATTGAAGAAAAATGATTGTTTTGGATAACCCTGTACAAAGTAATGCGTGAAAAGCGTTGAAATTTTAGCATAATTAGGATGTTCCTTGTAATAATCCGTGTTCATTGTAGTGGGAAAAGCACATATACTAGTGGAGAAATTAAGGTTTTTATAAAAACATTCCCAAATTTCTCCAAGTGTTTTGCTAATGATTTACTGAGTTACGTGTCTCGAATACAATGAGTTAAATTTTTCATTTATTTATTTCTTAGGCATATAAGATCTAAATAAAATCCTGATAGGTGTATATGTATGTTAGACCTTTATAGAAACATAATATAAAGACAAAATAATCATATTTTAGTGAGTCGTAATCAGGAGTTGTTTTTTACACGCGCGATCAGTTTGTTTTTTATCACAAGGCAGGCAAACCGCTTTATGAGACACCACACAGCTTTCAAGAGTCACTGACCTAATGAAGAAGGAAGAGAATGATGACCTGTAGGATTCTTCTTGCGTGTAACAGAACTAAACAACTCACAGAGTAGCTGAGCGTCGGTGGTATAACGGTTAGCATAGCTGCCTTCCAAGCAGTTGACCCGGGTTCGACTCCCGGCCGACGCAGTTTGCTTTTTAGCTCTTCTTGTTTAGACAAAATTGACGAAAACATGTAAAAATGCTTTCAAAAATTTTTGCGCATTTTTTACAATTGCAATTATCTATGTAGGAATTAAACCTATAATAACATACAAGTATTAATAAAGATAAATAAAAGAAATTAAAAAAGCTTTTTATTTAAAAATGTAGTAAAAGATTTTTTTTTTTTTTGTTTAGATGTGACATTTATGAGTGAAGATAAAACTGTGTGACGTTTATCATATATTTCACATCTATATATAATACATTAATATATAAACCCTAAACATATTACATAAGATTGTTCATCGAATTTTAGATGTATATAATATAAATTTTTATCTAATTTATTTAATGTAGTTATTAATATTAAAAATTAATATAAATATATATGTTTATTTTATATATATATATAATTTATTTATTTATACACACACATTATAAGAGCTTCAAGCTTTTACTCTTATCCATAAACGATTTCAATGATCCTGGTAGCAGGATAAAATTATATTATTCTTTTACATTTTTTAAAACAAAAATATTTTTTTAAATATATTTTTTCTGATTTTTATTTCAGTCTTTGGAATACCTAGAAACCAATTTTTAAAACCATTATACATACTATATAGTTCAATCAATGTTTTCAGTAATATTTGCACATGTGAAATTTATCCTGCCTTTTATGATTATTACGATACCACAAACACAATTAAGTTTTTTCATGTTTGACCGTAAAGGTCTTAGATGTTTAACATTAAAGACTTGAAACATTAAGTCATGTATCAAGTAATCAGACGTTGGTAGTAATTTTATAGATGGGATTAAGATATTTTAAAGAATCTGGAAAGGGAAGTCAGGGCTGTTGTAGCTACGATTTACTTTCGGGAGTGGGTGGGGGGCTAAAGCTAAATTAAATTAACTTATTTTTCTTTAGTAAAGTGGAAGTGATAAAATCATATCTAAGCTCCTCTTTGGAATAAAAATGATTATAGAATAGGCTTATAATATAATGGTAATTGAAGCAGCAAACAATTTGAACTACCATGAAGACTTTTTAGCAGATACTAAATCTTGAAAAGTAATGGTTTGAGTACCTTACCTTTATATGTAATACATAAGCATAAAACTTTTTAATTTGTGAGTTTGGAATTCATTCTAAATATATTTAACATAGAAAAAAGATTTTTATATCATTACGCTGCAATATTTGGTGGTAGGGGTACTTGTCAATTCTTTTTACATTTATATTTTATTATCTAACGTTTATATTAATGTTGTTATTATTATATACGTTTTGTAAAAATGGGCGGCCAATTTTAACTTGAAAGTAGGAGGCCGACGGTATACGATCTGTGCTGGAAGTAGTTTCCCCCCTCTCTAGTTAAAACATTTGTTGTTTTGTGCGAACTTTTTTTTTTTTTCTTTAGTAAAGTGGGAGTGATAGAATCATATCTAAGCCTCTCGTTGGTACAGGAACGACTATAGAATAGGCTTATACTGCACATAGTAATTGAAGCACCAAACATTTTAACTGCCATGAAGACTTATTGGCAGATACTACACCTTGAAAAGTAATGGTTTGAATACCTTACCTTTATATGTAATACATAAGCATAAAACTTTTTAATTTGTGAGTTGGGAATTCATTCTAAATATATTATATATAGAAAAAAAGATTTTTATATCATTACGCTGCAATATTTGGTGGTAGGGGTACTTGTCAATTCTTTTTACATTTATATTTTATTATCTAACGTTTATATTAATGTTGATATTATTAATTAAGTTTTGTAAAAGAAAAGGGCAGCCAATTTTAACTTTAAAGTAGGTGACCGACGGTATACAATCTGTGCTAGGAGTAGTTCCCGACCCCCCTCAAGTTAAAACATTTGTTGTTTTGTGCGAAATTTTTTTTTCTTTAGTAAAGTGGGAAGTGATAGAATCATATCTAAGCCCTTCGTTGGTACAGGAACAACTATAGAATAGGCTTATACTGTACATAGTGATTGAAGCACCAAACATTTTAACTGCCATGAAGACTTATTGGCAAATACTAAATCTTGATAAGTAATGGTTTGAATACCTTACCTTTATATGTAATACATAAGCATAAAACTTTTTAATTTGTGAGTTGGGAATTCATTCTAAATATATTATATATAGAAAAAAAGATTTTTATTTATTGGTGGTAGGGGTACTTGTCAATTCTTCTTACATTTACATTTTATTATTTAACTTTTATATTAATGTTGTTGTTATTATATACGTTTTGTAAAAAAGGGTGGCCAATTTTAACTTGAAAGTAGTCGACCGACGGTATACAATCTGTGCTAGGAGTAGTTCCCCACCCCCCTCAAGTTAAAACATTTGTTGTTTTGTGCGAACTTTTTTTTTCTTTAGTAAAGTGGGAGTGATAGAATCATACCTAAGCCCCTCTTTGGTACAGGAATGACTACAGAATAGGCTTATACCGTACATAGTAATTGAAGCACCAAACAATTTTAACTGCCATGAAGACTTATTGACAAATACTAAATCTTGAAAAGTAATGGTTTGAATACCTTATCTTTATATGTAATACATAAGCATAAAACTTTTTAATTTGTGAGTTGGGAATTCATTCTAAATATATTATATATAGAAAAAAAGATTTTTATTTATTGGTGGTAGGGGGTACTTGTCAATTCTTTTTACATTTACATTTATATCTAACGTTTATATTAAGGTTGTTATCATTATAAGTTTTGTAAAAAAAAGGGCGGCCAATTTTAACTTGAAATAGTCGGCCGACGGTATACGATCTCTGCTGGGAGTAGCTACCCACCCTCTCAAGTTAAAACATTTGTTGCTGTATGCATTTGGTCAAATCAAGCCCGATGGAGCCATGCGCTACTCATATTAAGACAAAGGGTTGCACATTTCGTTTAAATGAGCACCACAAGGGTGAAAGTACGACTTCTTGCTTAAGTGGGTCATCGTACTTTTAAAGCCGCGACCAAGCAGAAGACCCATGGGCTTCGCCTGACATCCCCAGAGATATTGACTGAAAACTTGGACGACAGTGTAACCGCGAACCTATTTTACGCGCCCCAGTCACTTTTAACGAACACGGCGGATCGAACTCCGGCTCTGGCTCTGAACCAGTTAAGAGAATGTTGCCTTTGCAGACTGATTACTCAGCAACCTCAATTTCAACCACAAACCTAACGCCAGTCAGGATGGCCGAGCGGTCTAAGGCGCCAGATTTAAGCTCTGGTTCTCGAAAGAGAGCGTGGGTTCGAACCCCACTCCTGACAATAAATCTCACTTTTTATGGAAAGGTAGCAGAACAACTAATAAAGTTCACCGTAGCATTCTGTAACATATGCAGGTGTTTTTTACTTTGAATATATATTTATTGTCAATGGAATATTATAGAAATAAAATTTTCAGAAAGAAAATGCACTATAATAATCCACTGTTGAATATTTAAAATATTTACATTTAAAGTTCAACATAAAACCAAATTTTAATTTCTATATACCATGAATCTTTCTGGATATTACGCAGTTATAACCTTCTAATCAATTTCAAAATATACGAGTAAATGAAAAAAAAATAATAGTCTTATATTGATAGTCTTGAATTAGGAAAAAAACATGCTATCTATTTATTTTTTAATACTAGGCTTAAAATTACTCTCTAAAGAATAAAACATTTTAGATGCAAATTTTGTCTCAATTCCCTTAACACTTAAGGAATGTTATCGACATAAATACAAATATTCCAAATTAATATTACAATACAATCTTTTCTGCGTAAGCACTCACAATCCTATAAAAATATAACAGCATTTTAATTTACTAAAAAATTAGGATTGTTTATACTATAGTTCTCTGTTGATATACATTTATAACCACGAACATATTTTACGTGCCCCAGTCACTTCTAACGAACACAGCGGATCGAACTCCGGTTCAGGCTCCGAACTCGCAATCCTCCACTTTGGAGAGCTTTGTCTTTATAAACTGCGCAACCGCGGCTAGTTTAAACCTCTTGTTATACTCTGCAACATTCTCAAAAGTTATCGCAACATAAAAACCAATAAAAACAAAAGTATATTTATATTATTATTCAAATAGTAATCTGCAAATTCCTTTATTCATTTGAGGATTATATTTGAGTTTGCTACTTATTTAATAAACACGTTATACATATGAACTTGTAAATAGTTGCAGTCTTAAAAATTTGACATTTTTTAAATTGTTGCAATTTTAAGAACAAACAGAAATCGAAGAAATAACTTCCCTAAATTAAAACCATGGGAAATAAAAAATATTCAAACTTACTTTGCTCTCTTGAACTGGCTCTGGGGAACGGATATGGGTACGTCTGTAGTGAAGAAGATGAGAAGTAATAAAATGACTTGAAGAGTGATACACACGCCTATGGGTACAACTGTGGGCCAGATGAGAGGTTTGTGCAGGTCTACCCAGCAGCTGTAACAGTATAACATGTGGTCAGATGGACGTAAAATAGAGACAAACCTCGAGAATGATCTCGGAAAATAGGCAAACAAAAGGGCAATGAAACACAAAAGTTTGATTTTTGAAATTTTCCTTTTCTCATCTCCAGACAAAAATTTTTATCTCCTAAATGCTAATTTATTTATTCAAACGATTATTACTCTAAAAATTTTCTTTGCAGATATTTCGTGATAAAATTGATATGAACTTAGGAAAATGTAATAGAGTAGTGCTCAGCTAGCTATCTATCTCGAACTATTAGTAGCTTATTGGGAAATTTTCAGTAGATCGTAGTGTTACGCTCAGGTTGGCTAACCTGGGTAACCTTGCTGAGCTCAGATGACTCATTTTGGTCTTGAAACATGCTGGTTTTCAAGAAGAGGATTTATGTTTAAAATGATTAAACTATAAAATCGCTGTCTTCAAGCTCTGAGAACATTTGGCCTAAAGTTTCTAAAATTAATATCCAATTGTTTACTCAAAATGAAGACACTGTTCAGCTCTATATATCTATGTGAGATTTCTTTACAAAAAATGAATTTTGCCATTCGTTTGTAGTTGTTCAAATGTTCATCAGTCAATCTATTACTGTATTTACAGTTTTTTTCTCTTTCTTTTATTTGTAATGAATTTTACAAATAAAAGATAAAACTGTAAATATAGTAATAGATTGACTGATGAACATTTGAACAATTACAAACGAATGGCATCTACTACCATCCTTTTCAACATTCCTTTGCATTCCAAATTAATTTTCCTCATTCCCAATAGTCTGGTTCAAATTAATCTTTACGCCGAACGATGGCCGATTGGTTAGGGTGCTGGCCTTCGGTTTCGGAGTTCGAATCCCACAGTGGCATGGATGTTCATAGCCTTTCTAAATCGGCTTTAAGCTGTAGATCCCGATCTCATTAGCCCTCGTGTTGTAAAAAGTAGACCGTAGCACTCCAAACCAACCTGGATCAAATTAATCTTTAAGTTTGATTATTGCCCACCTAAAATTTTATTTTAATTAAACAAGTGTGAACACCTGAATCAAAGCACTCTCGGTGCTGTACTTGCTGTAAAAGAAAGATAATGAGTCAATAGATCAATCCCTTGAGTTAATTGAGATAAACAAGTGCGAAAAGACGTGTCGAAGCAGCCTCGATGCTGTACTTGTTGCAAAAGACTAATGATGTCAGTTGATCGGTCACTCGAGTTAGTTGAGTAAATGGGAAAAGCTGTATCGAAGCATCTTCTATTTTAAAACAACACTTTTTGGATTTTGTACGTATTTGAAACACACAAAGTGCATTTATAACCTTTGAAATTTATTGATAATTTACCTTGTATAAAATTAGTTTTAGTTAAGTTTAACATATTTCAAAAAGCCAAAAAATCTTTGTCTTGAAAATAAAAGAATTGTTATACATATTGCCCCAATGAAAATAAGCATTAGAATCTCCATAGCCGAATGGTCATCCCACTAGTATCGTAATCATAGAGGTCATGACTTCGAACCCCGATAGCGACGATAAGATTTAAATATTTATTTAATTCCTTTATTTATGTTCTACTTTATTTCGTGTTCCAGGAGAGTTTGGACCTTTCTTTAATTTGCCAGAAAAGTATTCTGGAATACTCGCCATTTCTCTGCGTTGCGCAAATAAACTTTCATTGCCTTCCCAGACAGATTTTAGAAACTTTCCCTGCTGCTAAACACAAAGATCTATTAATCACAGAGAGTTCAGAGTTCTGAGTTCAGAGTTGTGCAGAGCTTGCAATTGTACTTCACTCTTTGAGTTAAGCTACTAAATTAGATTACTGTACTTCCAGTGTGTGTAACTGTGTTGTTCCACATTAACCCTCTCGCTGAATAGAGTTTTTTTTTTTTTTTTTTTTTTTAATTAAAATAGGTTCGAAAATTGCGTATTTTTTTATTACATATTTCTAATCTATATACATTTTTGAGTTAAAATATACAAAAAATTTTTGTAAAAGATTTTTTTTCAATATGGAATTAGGTCCTAAAAAAAGGTTTTCCGAATTATGAAATTGAAGAACAATAAATATAAAAGCTAAATTTTGAAAATTAATTTTGGTTAAATTATCATTTATTTTATAAAATACAAAAGCAAAATGTATATACTAATTAAAAATGCAAAAGAGTTACAAAACATTTATTAGAAATGTAATCTGTATGATAAATTTCGAAACAAGGCTCGAGGCAAAGTTCTACCTCGCAATCCTTGCGCCAAATTCGCGTTTCTTTTCGAAGTTTTTGTTCCACCTTCAGTTTTTTTTAACAACAGACAACACACTATCTACGAGGCTCTTTCTTGATGGGATTTGGGTGTATATGGCTAGCAAATTGTCGAGCAGTTAGTCTCATGTGTCTGTTACTCTCATGTGCTGTTGGTCTCTTTTACTATTATTTGCAACATAACATCGTCAAAATAAAGTTCAAAATAGTCCAAAACAGTTGCATTATTTGACATAGTGAAATTTAGTCCGGGATTTTCAAGGAAATGAAGCACGAGCTGGTGGAATATTTTGCATATCAATTTTGCACCACTGTCGAACATTTTGAATAGAAAATGAATTTTCAGATTCATCATTATCCGCAGAGGAATCCGAGAAATTCTCATCAGTTTCACTATAACTATCTTCAATATACTTGTAATCAGAGTCAGAAGTGCTATCAGTGTCGGGTTGGTTTAGTTTGGAGTATTGCGGTCTATTTTTTTGCAACACGAGAGCTAATGAGACGGGGACCTACAGCTTAAAGCTGATTCCGAACAGCTACAAACATCCATGCCATAGTGGGATTCGAACCCACGAACTCCGGTACAGAATGCCGGACCACCCTAACCAAGCGGTCATCGTTCGGCACTATCAGTGCCGGAAATATTGTCAAGAGTATAGGTTATATCACTCACGAAACGCTTCTTGCCAGACATCTTTAAGCTATGAAAAGTGCGCTCAAAATGCTACGAAAAATTCTTCTACATTTCGCAGAAATGTGGACAATTAAATCCATCTGCTAGTTTACAGCTAAATAAACAATTAAAAATCACAGTAAAGCCAAAATGAAAGAATAAAAAGAGAAAGAGCGGGTTGCACAGTTAAATAGACGGCTAAAATGCATTCCCGCGGAAATCGCGGGCTGCGCAAATTTTGCTACATCTATGTTGCCCGTGGAAATCGCGGGATACGCAGCTAGAGGGTTAAGCCCCTACGTAGCAATATTTACAGGAGGAAAAGTGATATTTTAACTGTTATTACTTTTATCTAACTATATTTAAAGCTAATGCTTACGATAACATCCAAGTTTTATTCTAATGTCCAAAATGTATCCCATGAGTAAAAATAAAACTATTTAAGCATGCAAGAGATGTGTATTGTACATTTTCAGTCATGCTTCTTTTTAAATAATCAATAATCAATAACTTTTAAAACTATAACTATGTAAAGATATTGCATTAAACATATAAACACTACATAAATATATTGCTAACAACATATTATATTTTCTAAAAGATTCATCAAAAACAAAATAAATTGTGATAGTCTCTTTAAAATAGACTAAAATCTACAAGAAAATAATTTTGATTATAATACTAAACATTTTCATATAAATTGAATAGTTCAACAATATGAATTTAAATTTAGTAATTTTCAATTGCATATTATTTTTACTGCAATAGGAATGCTTGATTCATAAATAAATACAATAAATTAAAAATATTTTACACGCTAACAAAGACGGAAGATTTAAAATGCCTACAAAACTTTTCTTTAAAATATATATCATCTGCCTAAATATTACAATAATTCGTTTTCACAGCTAATACTAGAAAATTTATTCAAATCTCTTATTTTTATTAAAATCTGAACCTTACTTATTAAATTAACTATACATATTCTTCCAATCAACTGTGCATTTATCTTCAAGTATTTAATTGAAAAAATGATTACGTAGCTTAGAAAAAATGTATAAATCTTTAAAAATAATAAATATAAGTTAGAAGAGGAAAGTTTTATTAAATATATGTTTAAAATATAATACAAAAAAGTTTTAAAAACAAACTGCGTCGGCCGGGAGTCGAACCCGGGTCAACTGCTTGGAAGGCAGCTATGCTAACCGTTATACCACCGACGCCTCGTTAAATAACATAAATATTATCTACTTTCGAATTTCCCAAACAATTAGTAATCCGTATTTCCTTTTGTGATGCCAGAAAAGATAGATTCGAAAAGAATTTAAGTGCTGAGCTTGAAATTTAAATATAATATAGAAAATTAATATTAGAAAATAACTGTGAAAAAATTAATAAAAAGGGGTATAATTAAAAATATATGTGAAATATCGAGACGAAACTTTATATTACGCTTTTATATTACGGAAATTTATTAAAGTTTAAAGTATTAATAATGTTTATATATATTTTTATTTCATTCAAAAATCCCTTTTAAAAATATGTAAAACTTTTATAAATTTACTAAATGATGGATACAAGTAAATTATAGACTGAAAAAGAATTGCAGTTATTAATACAGGTATATAAATATTTTTTTTCACAATTCTCGATTATGAAGTTTCAATATTCATTGTAAGCTTTTGCATTATTCGTTGATACATGGTTTCTTAAAAGCCATGTGGTGGCGTTCATGTTTTTTACTTGGTGATCTTTCAGAAAACGTCATTTTATGCCACCAATTTTCTTTTGGCGACTTTCAAAAACGGGGTTTTTTGCCAAGATAGCCAAGAAAAAAACATGGCGGCCGGAAGAGTGCAAATATCGCATTTGTTCCAGTTTTATTTTTATACAATACACACACACACAAACAAAAAAAAAAAAGAGAGAGTGAGAGATATGCATTAAAAAGTAAAAATTTTGTTTAAGCTTTTAGTTATACCGCTTGAAAATAGATGGCGATACTAGTTTAAAATCTCTGTTCTAAGTACTCTGAACAGCTTTTTGCAATTATCAAACTCATTTTGACTTTTTTTTCTTCAGTTTATATTTTGGGGATTAAATATTGTATGTTCACCGGAATTGAACCTATATGCCATATTTCAGATCCCCGAATAAAAAGGAAAGTAGTTAAAGATTGATTTGAAAAATATCAATGACATAGACGTGAAATTATATAAAATAGTTTAAAATTGAAAGGAAAGGCGATAAATAAATAGACAACCAAAATAAATTTTGAGGATGCGAGCCATGATGTACAATTAAGCTGTGTTGAATCAGATCACAATAATTTTCACATAAGTATAAATATATAAGGTATAAGGTGTTAAATCTATATCGGTAAATTATTAATAACTTATTTAATCACGTTTGGAATATTTGAATAGCCGTTTTTTCTGCTCTTGGAGGCTTAACAGGTGAAAAGCGTGTGTGCGACTAGTTAAACTTTCAAACAACAATCTCAGGTGTCAAAGCAACGCACTTTTTTGTACGTCACGCCGATTGAGATTGCAGAGGCGATTTCGAATGTAAATGCCGATTGGCGTACAAGCAAGCGTAAAAAGAAGATAAATAACGAATAAGTAAACTTTCAATGGCACGCTGCCTAATTTCTCACGCTAACCTGGTTTCAAATATCAAATCTTTACAGTAATAAACCTTTCGAATGGAGTAATGCACGCTCGCGGGTTAAATTTGAATAATTTTTTGTTCATGGGAAAAAACAGCTGTTCGTATTTTAATATTAACAAAACATGGTACATTTCGAAACGGTTTACAACGTTCCAAATGGATCCATTACTAAATTTCCGTTTTAAGCTTAATGGGAAATTAAGAGTAAATACAAAAGGTAAGAATAATTGAATAAAACTATATATTACTTGGATTTTCCAACGAAATCATTCAGCCATATTAAAACCGATATACCAGCAATGACCGTTGGGAAAGCTGTAACAAAAAGAAAATAGTGTTAGCTAAACAAGAAATTTAATCTATGAGGGTAACTACTAAATCTTAAAAGTCATTAAGAACACCTTAATTTTAGCTTTTACTTTTAAGAGCCCTTAAGACTACTTAATTTTGTTAAAGATCCTTAAAAACTCCTTAATTTTTAAAATGGAATGCAATCAATTTCTTCCATGGAAAGATATAAAAGAAAAAGTAGGTGACTTACAGAACTTGAGTGAAAAAATTTCTGAAACAAGAAAAGAAATATGTTGAACTTTCAAGATGAAATTATTTATGCATGTGAACTTGAACTATTGGAAATTTCTTTGTAAATAGTAAATAAATATTTTTTAATATTCCTAACATTCTTTTACATTTTCTAGCCAAAAGTGCAGCATTGATAATAAAGAAAATCCTCAAATACACATATGTTGTCAGTATATTACTGTTGTAATTCAAAATTCTCTTCTTTGATATCCTTAAAAAATTAGAAAAATACTTTCAGTTTATTAGTACTTTTTATGGTCATGAACTAGAAAACTTATTTCACAAAAAAATAATCTTTCGCATACTGAAAACGTTTAAAGCATAAAGTCAGCTGCCCTTTCCTAATAGCTAACAATCATGCAGATTTTAATTAAACGAAGCATGGAGGGTGGGTGGGTGGGGGTTGTAGATATTTCAGTTACTTACGGAAGTTTAATTTGCCTTGCATTGAATGTAATAGAAAAGTCTAAATATATATATATGTATATATATATATATATATATACTTTTCTATTACATTCAATATATATATATATATTTATATATATATATATATATATATATATATATATATATACATATATATATATATATATATACATTTACATATATATATACATATATATATATATATATATATACATATACATATATATATGTATATGTATATGTATATGTATATATATATATATATATATATATATATATATATACATATATATATATACATACATACATACATACATATATATATGTAAATACATATATATAAATATATATATATATCAGTCATTTCTAAACCCTCAGAAAGTACTGTTTATAATATTGTATTTTATTCACAATTTATTTTTAGTTTGATCACTCAAAAAACTTTAGATGTGCATTTTTCAAAATTAGTTTTCGTCAAATAGATTTATGTTATTACTAATTTTTAGGCATTTTTTAAAAACTTGATTCTGAAATATTTTAGGGTATTTATTGAACATGCTATGTCTGGTTCAAAATCATTAAAATATGTTCCTCAGGAAATAGGGTTTATGTCGTTATGCCGTGTATTTCAAATAGGTCCTTATAAAAAGTTACTTTGGTCCTTAGAAAGTCCTTAATTTTTCTTCTGGAAAAACTGTGGGAACCCTGTAAACAGTGAAATATAAAAAACAGATTAAAAAACAATTTAACAGCCCAGTTTCAACTTCGGATTTCAGCATTGGTTTCCATCTATTATCCTTCGGGACGCGAGGGTTCCTCCAAAAAATTTCGGGTTCACTAAATTTCACTAAATTTATAAATTCACTAAATAATATTAATAATTTAATCACTAATTAATTTTAATAATTTTAATAATAAAAATAATTTAATAAAGTTCACTAAATTTATAAATTAATTTTAAAATAACCCATGAAAGGAAAATTGAATGAAAAATTCTTTCACTTTTATATTTGGCTTAAATAACAGATTAGGTACATATGTGATGATTTTAATCGATTATTCTTGTTGAAAGATAATTCTCAGCCAAAAAACAAACCATTTTTTTTACCTTCCTCATAGGGTACTTTACAATTCTGGAAAATTAAAAATTTTACTAATCCCGTCATATGTCTGGCTATATGCTAGTTGTAAATGTTATTTTGTAAATGCTTGTAAACCATTACTTTTTGTGACTGGCAAAACTATCATTATTCTTAAGTTTTGGAAAAAACCAAACTAGAAGAGGGTTATGAGAGAGCAGAAAATAAAAGTGGAGAAGGGTTTTATGTTGGTATTCTTTTTTAACTCAAGTTGTACCATATTTACTTCCAAAATTTATCATAAATAATTGATAATATTGTGTTCCGAAAATTGCATGCGGAATTTACAAATGTTGTGAAACTCCTGAATTGTTGCATACCAGCAATACCACCGACGCTTCAACATCGTGTAACATTCTTTTATTACTTGTTTTTAGCCAGCAAGCAATGTAGTTTAAACATGTTTATCTCTGTTGTGTACAGCAGAGTAAGAGGATTGTGGATAGTAGCTGTTTAAGTAGTGTAGAGCTGTTTAAGTTTGTAAATATAATGAATATGAAATGACAATTTTCATAAGTTGATCACATTTCCAGGTACATTTCTTTGTAAGTTGATTTGGTCCGTTGCTGGTCTACTCCTGATGACCTAGAAGGATTTAAGCTCCTCCAACTCAACACATAAGATTTTTTTTCTATTGATTTATTTTTTATTTCTGAAAGTAGGGTTTCTATAATGCAAAATAATAACAGTTTTAAATTTGTTAAATTTATTTTTATAGAATGGAATAGTTAATTACCTTGTCGGACTTAGGATTATACTCTCTTTGGTGATGTTGATTTTTTGTTTTTAAAAAAGTATTTTACAAATTCGACTACAAATCCCACCTTGGGCAAAGGTCTAATTTGTTCGGCCTGTAACGTCACTAGTTTCTCTGGTAGCTTGTGAGTGTCGAAGTTGTAGTGACACGACGTACAGCTTATAACAATAACAGCTTTTATTCTTGACTAAATATGAAGCTATTTAAAAATTTTCCGAATGGAAATCACAGGGCTCAGGTGAGTTGGTGCTGACCCAAAAGTCTCAGGTTCTAGGCGAACCTAAATAGCAATCTGCGGTCAGGTGCCCGACATATATACCATTGTACAGGGGTACAACTTGGACTCCTTGAGTCCCACACAAAACGGGAGATTGGCATTCAAAAAACAAACCTCAACTCCCGTCGCCTTCGCTCGTCCTTACTTTTCTTCTCGTAGTCAATCTTCTTCCGGCGAAAACTCGCGCCGCTTGGAGTCACCTTTTGCCTCTTCCCATTAGCTTTTCTTTCCCGCGTCGCCGTCCTGCTAACCTCCGATTGGTTCTTTCGTTGAAGCCTGGCGGTCTGTCCTTCCCGCGTCGCGTCAGAACTTCTGATCGCCTCGGACATCTCAAAGCGTGTCGAACCGAAAATCTTTTGTAGTTTAATGTAAAAATTTCACATCAAATGTCGGCTTGGCCTGGGTTTTAACAAAACCTCTTTGTAAAGCCAATGGGGTGTAGCGACGTCACAGGCCCTGCTCTAAGTTGACAGTATTTCTATACAGTATGTTGTAGACAATTCAACGATATATAACTGAATTTAGTGCAAACCTGGGTAAATTAGGAAATATTTTCGAGGATTGAATTGGGGAGAAAAGAAGCTAAATATACTTTAAAACGAACTTGAATAGCTTTATACTTAAATATTGGGAAACTAAGAATATTTATTGAATATCTCCGTACATTTGATTCGCTTTGATTATAAAAGGAAAACCTTATAATACTATTTCCCGTTATTATAGGCTAAAACTTGAACTTGTTATGATTGAAAAAAAATTGCAGGTTTATTATACTTTTTAACCAATAATCTATGAACGAAAGCTACTATTATTATGAATAAAAACTGTTAAGTTTTTAGCAGTGAAGCAGCAGCAATATAATATCCAGATCTCTAAATTCCCTCGAATGTCTTGTTATCCAGAATTTTTTGTCTAAATTAATGATATAAATAAAATTTAACTGCAGTTCAGTTATAACAACCAAAAAGTACAAATTTTTTAAGTATTGGGATATTTCGTGTCCCCAAGTAATCAAAGTTTTTTTTAGGGCAAAATGAGAAAACTACCTAAATTTAGAGACTGTCATTGAATTTCGAGGACGTATGCTCACTTTAGAGGATTTCGAGAATTAGAGAATTTCGAGCGCGTATATTCACACGAGTGCCCTATTTCCACTCTTCATGTTATAGTTCCACAGTTTTCAGACAGTCGAGACAAATATGTTTAAGCGAACCTACAATTTTTTGCTGAGAAAGACTCAAAAATGAAGCTTTTAAATCATGTGGTGCTTCAAGTTGGGAAATTGTTTTAACGATACGTACTTTAAAAAAAAAAAAACCATACTTAAAAGAAGGAGTAAAACTACTCACCCCATCCAATGATTGAAATATGAATGGATTTTAAAAATGCTCTTTTCTGGAAGAATGGTACGAGAACTTGACTCATACATAAAACTTCTAAAAATGAAAAGAAGAAAGCTCCTACGAAACATATGTGAAGGAAAAATGAGATGCTTAGACACATATTCTGAAAAAAAAGTAGACTTGGTTAGGTTGAATTAAATGATTAATGAATACAGTATTTAATTCTAAATAAGCATACATTATTTTAATATAGCATATAGTATAAATTTAATTGGTTAATTTTTTGGTCATTATCAAATTTGCCTAGACTGCCATGATAAAGTTCTCTATATGAAAACATGTTCTTTAAATAGCAATACTAACAATATTAAAAAATATTGTTAGTACTGAAAGATTTACTTGTAAGGTTTTAAAGCATGCAGCCTTAATAAAAAATAAATATCCATGGTTTCAGTATAAGGTTAAAGGTTAAAATGAATTATGTGATGTACAATATATACACTAAAATACATGAGAACGTTTATAAATATTATGGGGAATTATGAATTCAAATTAAACAGTACTCGATTTAGTGTTTTGACAAGTCAAGAATATTTAATCGTCAATCGCATTACAAATCTCTTATCGAAAATCTGAATAGTTTTAGATATAATTTTGAGTAATTTTCAGATAACTATCTTCTAGTTCTAGTCTTTCGAGTAAAAGGAAATTCTTACAAAATGAGACTGAATAATAATATATTGTTTATCGTATAAACAATTTTGTTCGTTAGCATCATTCTCCATTTTTTTTCCTTCTCATATAATCCATATTAATATTATAGCTTTATTTAGCAGTACTTCTGAATATGAAATTTACTTCACATGTGAGAATACTTCTTTAATCCATACCAATATTATAGCCTTATTTAGCAGTACTTCTGAATATGAATTCCACTTCACGTGTGATGATACTACTTTAATCCATACCAATATTATAGCCTTATTTAGCAGTACTTCTGAATATGAATTCCACTTCACGTGTGATGATACTACTTTAATCCATACCAATATTATAGTCTTATTTAGCAGTACTTCTGAATATGAATTCCATTTCACGTGTGATGATACTACTTTATGAATATTTTGTACCAAAGGGAAAAAAAATAAAAAATCTATTGATTAAATAAATTTATGACGTTATTTTAACATTGATATGAAATAAGATTAATAAACCGTAATTATTGGAACATACTCGAATTTGATAACAACCAGCTGAAATACCAGGTACTTCCATGTTTTCATATAAAAGCTCGTAGTTTTTATAGTTTAGAGAATACTTTTATATATTGTAAAGGCGGTGGCATTCGTGTCACATTACAACCAATTTATTTGGATGTTTGCATATGTTCGGAATATTGGTGTTGAGCAGTAAATCCAGTATAATGAATTCCCAAACAATAAAATAAAAAGAACCATGTATGATCTTTCCAACCAGAAAATATTTTTTTCTTTATTTTAAGATAATGTCAAATTTCCCCTTCAACTTTTTTTTATTTTTATTTATTTATTTATTTATTTTTTTTTGTGTGTGTGTGATTACGAAACAGTAAATTTTAGGGGTTCTATTTTTGCTATATATTTTATTATTAGAAATATTTGTACATAATTGTTTTACAAATATAATTCTCTATATGTTGGAAGCCTGGAAAATAATTAATAACTAATATTTATTATTTTTATTATATTTTAATAAATAATACCAAACAGTACCAACCAAAGCAAATATATTATTTTTTTAGAACGGGTGAATCGATTAATGCTTCGAAATGTAGATCTGAATAAGCTCTCACATAAATTGTTTTCAATTTTTGTGCAACATATTTGATTTAAAATATAGTTATAATATTTTAATAATTAAAAACTCTAAATATTTGGAATTAATGATGACCAATGGAGAAGAAACAGGTTTAAAATTTCTTGAATTGGCAGATGAAATACTATCAGTTTGGCTTTACTAGGCACAGAAAGAAAGCCCAATAGAATTTTTAGAATTAATTTCCTCTACAGATTTGTCACAAATCTGACTACTGCTTTAACAATTTTACTTGCTTTTAAAAAAAATATAGCAAGTAGAACGAGTAGGTTCTCAAAATGAAATTTGTAGAAATAACAATAATCTCTTTAATAATTGTTATCGCGAGAGCGGGGGACAGCATTTTATATTTTTGGCTGGGGGAGCAAACTTGCTACCTCTTGAGCTTAACTGGCAGATTACTCATAGATATTTAACTGTAAATATATTCGAGTGCACATTGTGTATACTGGGTCATTTGATGAAACTAAGCAAGTATTGTAACGATCCGTTACATGACCCGAGCGAAAGAAGAACGTAAGGTGACCTTTCGCAGCGGACCATTATGGTTAGCGGTAAGTAGACAAGCTTGGTCCGGACAAAGCCATTTGTGGCACAATGCCGAGGCAGTCGCTTAGGCAACAGTACATTAAGAACTGTCAGTACACCGGAGCCAGTGTGTCTACGCCTTTATGATGTCTACTGCCGTCAAAAGACTCTGGTAATAATTATTAATCGAGCGACGCTGTAGTGCACATATAGGCCCAGTTACCGGCCGCAAATGAATTTAAGTTGGTTTTTCGGTTGACTTTTCGGTCACATCTGGAAACGGATCAGCTGATCTAGGCGGGCGGTTGACATCAAGATTGCGTCACCCCGGTTCTGTAAGGTTCCTGAAGAATGACGCTAGGGGCAACCAGGACCCCTATAAAAGAAGATTGGCTGAGCCAAGAAGAGGGCTTTTTCTTTGAGAGTTATTTCGAGGTGTTACTTGTAGAGCTTCAAAGGAGTCCACTTATCTCTCCGATTTCCGGAGCTTGCTTTGCTTTAGTGACCGGCAGCGTCTTTGCTTTTGCTAAGAAGTCGACTTTCGATTTTGGGATCTCATTCCCGTTATCTTTAATATTTTTTCTGCTTCGTGCTTAGAAGTAGGTTGCTGAGAGTGACCGTTACTCTCATTTTGGATCGTCCTGCATCCTGAGTTTCCTCAGTGATCTCATATGTGATACGCACTCTGAGCGTTTGAGCCTCAGTATGGGAGCCGATTGTACTCATCGTCAGCCCGGAGATTATAGTGTCAGCGTTTCGTACCGGCACTAATTAGCGAACTGTTTGAGTGTTCGAGTAGCACTAGCTTCACTGTACCTACGCATTGTAATTGTGTTAACGTTATCTCAACACGAGATCTCAGAAGATTTAGAATCTGCTGAAACCTGTACATAGCTGTACACAATTATTCATTCGAATAAAGTATTTAATCCAGAGTAAACGGTTGTCCAGCCTGTATCAATGACGGCCTCACCTACTCATACTTCAGGTCGTCACAGTATGTCTAGATGTGTTCTTGACAATATGTGGTTTTCCTTTTGCTTTTGAAGAAATATAGGCTGTTTAAAACGATTTGCTTATGCAAACTCTATTACACATTGCTTTCCAACAGAGCTTGTCTAGCGCATACACATACATATATGCTAGACAACTTTTACAAGGTATCTAATAGACGTGAAAGAAGAGCTTTAAAAATTAAAGGCAAAAACTACGGGGACTACCATATTGTGGTTGGGATATTTCACAGGCGATTAATTTCCTAGCATCAGAAGTCGCCAGAGATGGAAATTCAGCACCATAAATTTCTATCTCTGGCTACTTCTGATGCCAGTATGACACGGGAGTGTCCTGTGATATATCTCAAACGGATTGTAGCATTCTTAATAAATATTGACAGGATATAAAACAGAACTTGTTTAGCACGAGATTAGTAATATGACTGGTGATTTCTGCTTCATAATGACACCAGAAGTCGCCAGATGTGGGAATTTAGTAACATAAACTCCTCTCTCTGGCGACTTCTGAAGTCATTATGACACTGAAATCTCCTATGATATATCTCGAATGCAATATAGCTTCTTTAATAAATATCGACAGGATATGAAACAGAACTTGTTTAGCACGTGATTAGTAATATGACTGGGGATTTTCGCTTCATAATGGCACCAGAAGTCGCTAGAGATGGGAATTCAGTACCATAAACTCCTCTCTCTGGCGACTTCTGAAGTCATTATGACACTGAAATCTCCTATGATATATCTCGAATGCAATATCGCTTCTTTAATAAATATCGACAGGATATAAAATTGAACTTGTTTACCATGTAGATTAGCAAAAGAAACTAATAATTATTATTATAAAAGTACAGTCATTACCTTGTTTATCTTGGATGGTTCAGTTGTTGTGAGTAAAATGAGCATGTATGCTGTGAGAATACAAAATTCTCCATAGATCTGAGCTAAACAATCCATATGAGACATACTGTGGAAGAAAAAAAATGAACAAAATATTGTAAAAGAAGAAAAGGGATTAAAATTACTTTGAAAAAAAATGCATATACATGAATTGTGTGAATCCAGTTTGAGTTAAACATTAAAAATGCTCTAAATATAGTATCTATTTATTATTTAACCTTTTGCTTGTCCTGTACATCACATATGATATACACATCTAATGCTTTATATGCTTGTGAATCACATGAGATACACAATGAACTATCTTTTACTTACAAGATTTTATATATTTTATATCCTTGTATATCACATGTGATATACAAGTTCGAAAAGCATTAGATGTGTATGTCATTTGTGATATAGAAGACGGGCAAAGGGTTAAAACACCATTAGAACTTTGAAAAGCCGTAATACAATTAGTGTATTTACACGCGTCTATGTCTATTCACCATTAAACCTTTAACGCCTGAGTCTCATCATAAATATCACTAAAATATAGCGTATAGAAATTTTGTGTTTTCTTAGAACGAGTTTTCCTTTTGAGAGTAGCTAAAGGACCATCTTATAAACAATACAAGAAATGTTCAAGTAATTTCTATTAATTATAAGTTTTTCATTTGGATCGGCACTTTATGATTTTTCGAACAGCACACATAAATTTACTTTTAAGGCAGATACATAGACTGAAATCATGACAGATTGCTATATCTGTTGTAAAACTCATATGATGCTTAATACGATAGATGATCACTAACGTGACGTGCTGTAGCATTCAAAGTTGTTTAAACTTCACATTTATTCTATTCTGTGCAGTCCATAATAACTTAGATTTAAGATATGCATCGATATGTAATCGATAGAAATGACTCGGGCAGTAAAATGTTAAATGTTTTTAACAATAGCGTGTTGAATTTGTAAACTGAAAATGAAATAAAAAAAGTATAGTTTCAGTTACTAGAAAATATATTTGTCAAATGGATTATTGATTTAATCTGGAAGCAAATATATTGTGAAGTATTTATTTAGAGTTTGAATAGACTATACCATCAAAGAGAATAAATAAAGAGACCATTTGAAAAATTTTGAATTCAACATGAAATATAAACTAATAGGTAACATTCCATATGATATTGTGAAGACCCCACCCCCTTTGTCCAAAATTAACTGACGAAATCAGCTGATCGGGAGCATCCTATTTCGACCAATCGACAATAGCATGGCGACGCCTTGTCTGGGATGTTGACAATTCGTTTGAATAGGCGTCACGCTCCTGATCGGTAATGAGCCCAGAGGGCTGCATCGAGATTCCAGAATCGGGACAGCCAGCGAATGAGAATTCATCTAAAGAAACTAGCTGTAACCTTAGCTGGAGTTCTCAGGTATCTGGAATCGTAACTAACTAAAAACAGTTGGCGGGACTATAACTGACCCCCAGGTATAAAAACCTAGAATTTTGCAACTCAGGACTTTTCAAGATTTTTTACAGGGGTGCTTTGACCTTGGGGAGTCTTCTGCAACTTTTTGACTGGAGCCAACCTTTTAATGATTTCGTTCGGGAGACTCGTAAAGTCCGCTCACATAAGGAACGGCAGGGTGTCGACACCGAACAGGGGATAGATTGGGTTTTTGCATTGCATATCCTGGAAAAGCCTCCCCATTTGTGAGATTATTTAATCTGTTTTTTTTTTTTTTTTCGACAGTGATCGTCGTGGTAATTCAATGCCAGCAAAAATCCTTTACATTTCGACTTGTTTTGCGAGAATTAGAATCTTGTATATACTGTATATACCCCGTGTTTACTCCAGAAAAATTAAAAGTGATTTCCAATTCTATTGTGACTGTGATCCTTCTTCATGCTACTTCTTCACTCAAGAACATTGAAGTCGTCTCAATATGAAAATGGATTACCAAACAAACTGGTAACCTGTGTGTTCAGTTAACAGATTACGTTAAGCAATATTTAGCAAGTTAGCAATAATAGAGCTTAAGATCATTATTCCAATTCTGTAACAATGAATTATAAAGTTTTATCTTGGCAGGATATCAAGTTGTTTGAGCTATTAAAGCACTTTAACCCTCCGAGTGGAACACATCTAGGAAAAAATTCTCCAAAATACGCTAATGTCAGTTACCAAAGAGTTCTATGATTTTACCTTCACCCTTTGTCGACTAGAATGGAATATGAAAAATACACCCTCGTTATTCTCCCTTTACTTCCGGTTATATATAGATATATAAATAGATATTATAGATTGTTAATTTTTAATACACATAAAGCTGGTCAAGTCTGGAGTATTATCCCATAAGAAATAATGGATTCTAAAAGTACAAAGAAAAATATTCTTTGGAAGACTTATTTATATATTTTTATCCAAGTCATCCAAGCTATTTAAGTGGTGCAATTAGAGATACATCTGTTACCGCAAACGAAATACTTCGAAATACTGATTTACAAAGCCATGAAAAGCTATCCGCGTCTTTGTGCCTCAGGTGGTAGGGTTGAATCACTCAAGAAATGTCAATGAAAGAGGGGTACAGTTCCTAAACAATAGACCTGACCGTCCTACCTCAAAACTCCAGGGGGGGAAGCACTGAGAAAAATGTACATTACATCCATTTTTGGAGCGTTTTTGGGGGTCAAAAATTGTACGTTTTGAAGTCATCATCGGCTTGGCGGAATTGTACGTGCGAACCGCTTAGAGGGTTAATAAAAACTGATAGTCTAAAACATAGAAAGAAAGAGTATAATGTTGTAATTTCTTTGTACAAAATAAAGTAAGTATTATAATTTCAAAAACTTTCGGTCTTCAATTTGAAACCAAAATACCCATTTTGACCATTTAAATTACTTTAGCGTTACGTCTGTATGCATGTGAAAGGAAAACTTGATTTTGTAACTATCAGTAAAAGTATTTGATCATCCCGGAGTCTATTTTGACTAGTTTAAATCGTGACATTCATACTTTCACACTTACGCATATCAGTATCTCAATAAAGGATTAACCATGAAATGATAAAATTTCATTTGTAGAGCTGTTGTAACATCTAGATGTGTACCAATATTTTCTATTGCAATCTACACTCTATACCATGAAAAATCTCAATAAGCGTACATAAACGCTTCTTGTCTACATCAATGCAACATACGAGGCTCATCCAGAAAGTAAGTTTCCCTATTCAAAATGAAAAAAAAAAACAGCTCACACTTTCACGGACATATTTATTGGCAACAAGTACAGCAATATTTCAGCTATTTTCCACCACCAGAATTGAGACACTTGTATTGTGAGATCACCTTTTGTATTCCTCTATCGTAGAAATCTACCGCATGTGAATGGAACCTAGCTTCCCTGTCCCAGAACACCGTGCACATCCTTTTACGTACCGACAGAGTCTGTTTGAATTTGGCACTGACCGAAGATCCACTATGATGCCAATGAATTGACTGCTGCTTCGTTTCCGGGGTGAAGTGCGAAATTCAAGTCTCATTGCCCATGACGATATTGTCGAGGAACTCATCGTCGTCGGTGTGTTAAAGTAGCAGAAATGTCAGTGCTGCTCCTAAAAGAGGAATTTTGTGTTCAGGTGTCAGTTTCGGCTCATAGACCTGGCAGAGCTAACGATGAATTTAAATTGGCGCAATGCTTTGTGCATTCAAGATCACCGACAGACCATTGCAGCGGCGGCGGGAGAAGGAATTAGAGTTTCCACTTCGGACCACTGCTACTCCTCTACTGGCACGAATCGGGACTTGACCAGCTGGCATATAATTAATACGTCATAAATCTGTTACGCACGAGCAATTCACACTACTAATTACGTTTACTTTAAAGGGGAAAAACATCGAGAAACTTACTTTCTGGATGCGACTCGTAAGTATATCGACGTTTACATATGCAATCTTTCCGACAATCTCTCTAAGTAGCTGCAAAGAAAGTGGGGTCTTTCACAAATTAGACTATGGACTAAATGAAAATGTTACTAAGTGAAAATTTTGTAAACCACCGAGAGAGTAAATTATAACAACTGAAGAACCTGAACTTATTAACACAAGGTTTTGGCTCTTCAGTCAATAATATTTAAATTAGTTTTTAAAATTTAAAATTATATCCTGAGAGGCTTTCAAATACTTTATTTTAGCAATTTGTGAAAAACACCACTTTTTTCCCATCTACTTGGAGAGATTGTCTGAAATAAGCCTCATTATAATGCCAATATCATTTTAAAATTTTAAAATATACACTTGAACATTTTTTAATACGTTGCTCAATAGTGTTGGCTGTAAAATTATACAATAAAAGTATAGGTATATTTAGTAATATAAAGTCATTATATTAAATTTGTAGCTTGTAATATAACGACGATATATTTTTTTAAATTTTCATAATAAACACTTTGATTATTTAAAATGAGTTGTCTCGTAGTATTGGGTACAATAAAATATGAATATATTTCTTGCTTGTGCAGTAAAAGAGTATCCCTTTATATACTCATGTTCTCAATTTTAACTTAATTTGCCCTATTATATTCCTCCAGAAATACTACATCTTTTCTGTAAGTTTCGTAAACTGATGATAAAAACTTTGGGATTTATGAGTAAAAAATCATGTAAAAGAATTTGGAATGTTTTTAAGAAACCTTTATATGTTCTTTATGAGCTGCATTTCAACCCCAAAAAATTGTGTAATCCTTACAAATAGTCAGATAAAAGTTATACAAATGTTGCAAATTATTTCCAGTTATTTATAATACGGGATAACCAAAAATATTTTTTTTAATTTATAGATGGTCCCTTAAGTGCACAATTATCCGAAACTTCACTGGAAAGTGTGAGTTTTACCTGTAGTACTAGCTTGTTCGGGGAAAACTGGACTATAAACCGAATCTCCAGTCTTGATGATGAAAATACTCTCCAAAGTGTGCGTCATTACATAATGAAAATATTTAAGGTGCAAAAAGT
This sequence comes from Pardosa pseudoannulata, assembly GCA_032207245.1. Classification (NCBI taxonomy): domain Eukaryota; kingdom Metazoa; phylum Arthropoda; class Arachnida; order Araneae; family Lycosidae; genus Pardosa; species Pardosa pseudoannulata. The sequence continues at coordinate 18,266,367 of CM063504.1, read as the reverse complement.
AATAAAAATAAAGTCATAAAATTAAGGGAAATATTCACAGCCCTAGATATCTAATTATAGTCCTTATTTAAATGCTATTTATTTTTCTATCCTTCATGTTCTAATTATGGTGGTGTTTAAAAGACTGAAAGTAAATTTTCAGGAGTAGAGGTATACGTAATATCACGTAAGAAAACAAGGTGTATAAAATGCGATATCGCGTAATCTTACATCAAAAACAGGTAACGGGTTAGGTATGTTCTTTATAACACCAAAATTACAGCACAAATTTTACAAAATAAATCATCAAATATTTCTTTTAAAACGTTTTAAAAAGTTTAAACTCCAAAGTATTCACAATGTTTTCGATGTATCGATGTATATTTTGTAAAAATGACTCATGGGTTACATAAAGCAAATGAAACCTTTTCAACGGATTTGGGGATATCTGTATCCTGCACAGTCATTATTAGGATAATTATTGTCGCATATTTACCCAGAGGTGACGTATATGATGAGGGTGAAACCAACCAGGATGGTGACAAAAGTACATCCGATGACACGAAATACCAGTAGAGATGCTTCCTCTACAACAACGAGTTCCTCGCTACTAGATACCTGTAATGACAAATTTGATCTACAATTCACAATATATATATATATATATAATTTTAAAAATTTTATAAAATCAAATAAAAATATATTTTTTCTATCTGTTACCCTTTGTACATGAAGCAATTCTTCTTTTGTATTTTATATGCAACATTCTTGTTTTAAACTGTACATACCTGTGTTCTTAGTTACCCCGTCCCTCAATAGATGGCGACAGAAAAGTAAACACTATTAAATGCATTTTACTTATCATAAGATTTCCATTACGTCACTGTCAAGGTTCCAGTCTAGTTTGAATTCTATAAGTCCTGTTTACATGTGCCAAAAAGCAGCGTAAATGCAAGGTAGATCTGTGAATTGTACTCCCCTTTCAAGAATTATATGTAGTTAAGGAAAAAATTGAGGTGTAGAAAGAACCCACCTTTCTACCCGGGAAATTGCAGAGTTTACCCTCCTTTCCCATGATCCTTTGCATACTGTTGTGTGGAGCTAGATTAAAAATTGCTGTTTTCGCTGTTACTGTGTGCATGGAATTCGTACAAATTTCTTCGATTGCACATGGGTCATAATCTATCACAAATGGTATACATTGTTGATGTAAGAAAAAACATTTGTCACTTATTCAATACAGTTATACCCTAGCACATACAAAGTGAGTGATAACGTATTTTTAATATCAATAAAAGTGTTCTACTTAAAATTATAATTTCGCATATTAGGATGTTTCATATATATGTCAGAAGTTGATTGTGTGAAAAAAAACAACTAAAAATGATAAATTTGCTTGAAACTTACTTAGAAATCATTGAGTTCTTATCTGTTAAGTAGTAAAACAAATATGTAAAAATATATCCTGTTTGATATGTAGTAAATAATAAAAAAATAAATAGTAAAAATTACAATTTAGAATTTTTACACAGTACAAAAATTATCTGCATTTGCGTAACATTGCGCAGCAAATAAACATTTTATGGAAATTCCTAGTGAATGTTTGTTTCTAATACCGAAATGACTAAAATATGTACAATTTTCGTCACAATCTGGTAAATTTTTCATGTGATTCAACAAAATTATTCGTACTCTGAGTCAAAGAGTAAGCAGATGACGATGTACGAATAATGGGATTGCACTTCCGAATGATCACGTATATCTGGCGACAATTCCTGGAAAAAAGAAGGGTGAAATCACTGGCCATGTAAACGGGTTTTTTCTACCCTCCAAATAAAATCCCTTTTACCCGGGTACTTTACTGGCACATGTAAACGGGGCACAAATTCTGGCACAACAACGCTTTGTTACTCACAGCATTGATGTTGGAATGAATTTATCCCTTGTAATATTTATCGATCAGCTTGGTTCGATACGATATACGTGCACGCAAAATTTTCTGGTTTGGGTATCTTTGGCATTTATATTCCAAGATCTATTTTGGATCTTTTTATATCACTAGATACTTTATTTAACCAGATTTGAATAAATTATTTTGATCGAGTTTGATCCATTTTGATCTTGATTCTTACCAAAAGATTTTAAAGTTTTAAAATAAAATTTACGTCACCATTTATCAAACAAACCAATAAGCACAAAAATAGTTTCAGATGTAGCAGTGGAACTCGGAGAACATATTTTAGCGTAGCAACTGTTCGAACAAGGCAAAAATCATAGACGAACACATTTCATTTGAAGAGGTTTATTTTATTTTATTTATTTATTTATTTATTTTTAGGAATAATCTTTATAATTAAAAAAAAAATGAATTTTTCAAACTTCGGAAGCTAAACCCAACAACATACATAAAAACAAAAAAAAACAAGAATAACATTTTATCAGTAGATCTATTTCTAACTAGTTAGAACCAGTACTTGGTCTTCCTCATAATGTAGTTAGAAAGACTGTTAAGGCTCTCCTAATGGAGGAGACTTATAGGCTTGGCTTAGTTCTGGTAATCAAAGGTAGGCTAAGGAGCTTAACCAGGGATATCCCTGCAGGAGGAATAAAGAGCTACTTAAGTTCAGTAAGAATGAGCTAAGGGTGGCCATTGGTCTGTTGATTGGTCACTGTTACCTCAAGAGACACCTTAACATTATTGATATCACGGATAGCCTGGTATGTAGGGGGTGTCAGGTGGCGGAGGAAAGTTCCTTGCACATCTTGTGTGATTGTGAATACTACTCTGCCAAGAGATTTGAATTTCTTGGTTATCACTTCATTGAACAATGGGAGTTAGCCAACTTCTCTGTTAGATTCCTGCTTAAATTTATCTCAGCTATTAGTCTTTTTGAGACTTAAATGTTAATATTCTTAACTTATTGCTGGGACTCATTTGTTACAATAAATGGGGGGGGGGTTCAGTACAATAGGCCTTGTGTCCCAGTGCTGGTGCTCTTATGGGCAGCCCCACCTTAAATCTAAATCTAAATCTAACTAGTTAGAAATACAAGCTTTTAAAATAATGAAGTAGAAAAATGAATTGCATGGAGTCAGTGAATCAGAGTCAATGAAGTTGCAAAAATTTAAGACAGAGTTATAGACAAGCACGGGCGTAAGTTGAAAGGGGCAATGGGGTCAAATGCCCTCCCCCAGAATTTTTAAAGTAAGGTCAATTTGGTCATTTTGCCCCTCCGATTTTTAGAGGTTTTATTATATTGTAAATTTTTGATTCGATTTTTGCGCACTCAGTGGAAACGTGCAAATTCCGCCCATTCCGCAAAGTTTTAAATTTATTTTATTAAATACACAATAGGGACTCCTTTTTCTGATAGGGCCTTTGTAGTTCTTTCGTGTATATTACATATCAAGTACATTTTTCTATTTTATTTATTATTATTTCCGACAGTTTGAATAGTTTGAGTATAACGTACATTAAAAGGATAAAAAGATAAAAGAAAACTATTAAATAAAAGTACTAAATAAACAAAATTGGATACCTTATTACATTTTCTATTTTGTATCTGTTTTTGATATTTATGCTTCATTAATCATCATTTACAAAGTATTTATAGACAAATACACATAGCTAAAACATAAATCGGTAACGATTTAGAAATTATATTAGCATATTTAGGGTAAGGATTTCTAGAGCAATTATATCGTAAAGTACGCGAAATATAAAACTAGTATTTACCTCCTCAGAGATATCAAATAGCGCCTCCTCCGTAGTCATTCCAAACTAGCACTCTTTCGCTTAAAATAAGAAAATGTCGCCGGATGAATTTCATATTCACACTCCATTTTTGAGCAGCCGAGTTAATCCGTGAGACTAACTACAATATAAACATCATCCTGCAAGAAAAAAGAAAGTTAATATAATGAATTGTAGGAATAACTTTCCATGTAGTTATTCATTTGTTTAAATATTTGTATTAAGGCATAGGTTCATTATATAAAATCAAGAACAACTGTACAAATAGTGTCGTACCAGATACCGCTAGTATCTCACAAGAACGGAAATTCAACAATCTAATACCGAAGATATCTGTAAAGATTTTAGGAGTTAGGATATTAATTCACATACTTGCCTATCCTGCTAGCTAATAATAATAGTAATAATAATGATAAGGATAAAAATAACTATAATACCAAAAGTTATTCTACTAGAGTTTGAATTTGAATATTAACTTATTAACTTTTCTATCCTGCTAATAATAGTAATGATAATAGAATATAACAATAATCCTAATTATTGTTTTTATTTTTATCATTATTACTAACCACTAAAACTAAAAGTTAATAAAATAACTAAAATAATTAACTAAAACAAAATAAACTAGTAGAAAAACTAGTCTAAAAGTTATTCTACTAGAGTTTGAATTTGAATATTAATTTACTAACTTTTCTATCCTGTTAATAATAATAATGATATAATAATAATAAATAACAATAATCATAATTACTGTTATTATCATCATTATTACTAAAAGCTAAAAGTTAATAAAATAACTAAAATAATTAAACTAAATAAATTAACTAAAACAAAATAAATTAGTAGAAAAACTAATCTAACAGTTATTCTACTAGAGTTTAAATTTGAATATTAATTTATTAACTTTTCTATCCTGCTAATAATAATAATAATAAATAACAATAATCATAATTATTGTTATTAATATTACTAAAAAAATTAATAAAATAACTAAAGTAATTAAACTTAATAAATTAACTAAAACAAAACAAACTAGTAGGAAAACTAGTTTAAAAGTTATTCTAATAGAGTTAGAATTTGAATATTAATTTGCTAACATTTCTATCCTCTTAATAATAATAATGATAATAATAAAAAATAACAATAATCATAATTGTTGTTATTATTATCGTTATTACTAAAACCTAAAACTAAAAGTTAATAAAATAACAAAAATAAACTAAATAAATTAACTAAAACAAAATAAATTAGTAGAAAAAATAATCTAAAAGTTATTCTACTAGAGTTTAAATTTGAATATTAATTTATTAACTTTTCTATCCTGCTAATAATAATAACAATGATGATAATAATAATAATAATAATAATAAAATAACAATAATCATAATTATTGTTATTGTTATTATTAATAAAAACTAAAAGTTAATAAAATAACTAAAATAATTAAACTAAAGAAATTAACTAAAATAAAATAAACTGGTCTTAGAGTTATCTAGTAGAGTTTGAATTTGAATTTACTAACTTATCTATCCAGATAGCTCATAATAATGATAATAATAATACTAAAATTTATTCGAGTTTGAATTTGAATATTAATTTATAGACTTCTCAAAGGTGCTTACTCGTAATAATGACAAAAACTAATAATAATAGTAAAAGTTGAGGATTTTTAAAATGTATAAGTTGAGCTCAAAAATGTTAAGGCTTCTGTTGGCACATGAGCGCCAACGTGTGGAATGTCGCCATTTGGAGGCAGACGATAGTTGGCTATCATAAGTGACGTGAGCAAAAAAATGATGTTAAAACCCGAAGCTCACAGTTAATTTTTCTTATGTTTTTTAAATTAAATTTAATGGCTATAAATAATTGTATATATTTGTGTTTTGTAACAATAAAAAAGGAAAAGAAGCAGCTGGTCCGTCGATTTCTTTAAAAAGAGGTTTGATACTACAGCTTCACTTCAGGAAAGAATATTTATAATAATTTGGCATAAGCTGCCCAAATATCGGCAAGTTTATACCCGGATGCTATTTCTTTTCTTTGTGGTGTAAAGCTCTGTTATGTGCATAGTGTCACCAATTGTCAACTGTTTTATTATTAATAATAACTTTTTAAAGAATATATCTCTTAATGCTTTTCAAAATTTTTCAATCTTTACTCTCCAGTTTTTTTCACTCCCTCTGACAGTCAAAAGCGAGAACCCTCTTATTATTTTTCTGCAGTTATTTTCAGAACTACTCCAATTGTTTCACCAAAATCAACAAGGGGCAAAAATTATTTCTATTTAAAAAATGTTTAAAGCTATTAATATTTTGATTATTTTTCGCCATCTAGATATAGGTTGAGCAATTACAAGTAAAATGTAAAAAAAGTATTTTTTTAAATGATTTAGTAAATGATTTGTTGATTAATAAAAACGATAAAAAAATGCACTAAAAAGTGAAATTTTTGTTGAACTTTTTAGTTATGCCGCTTGCAAACAGATGGCGATACTAGTTTAAAATCTCTGTAATTGGGATTTCAAGTACGCTAAACAGCTGTTTGCATTTACAAACTGATTTTATAGCTTTTCCAATCTAATATATATATATATTAATTATGATTGAAAATTGTATTATCACCGGAGTTGAAACTATTTGCAAAATTTCAGATCTCTAATTAAGTATAAAGATAGTTAAAATTTGATTTCAAAATATAAAATGGCACACAAATGAAGTTAAGGTATCCGTCCACGTTAAAAACGTCATTTTTTTGCCAAAAATCATAATTTTTTTACTCTATTGTAAAATTTCAACTTTTAGGCTTCTAAATCTGTTTCTGTTTTACCTCTATGGCATTTTAAAGAAAAGTTACAGCTGTTTAAACATCAGTGACAGCTGTCAAAACAAAACGGAAGTAGAAACTTCGGAACCGGAAGTTGGGAATTTAAAGCCTTTTAAAGAGCATTTTTTGGACAAAACTTTTTATACTTTCATGAAGATTTACTATTAAACATTTTTCTAGTATTTTTAATAATTAGCAACTTGACAATTAGAAAGTTTTGAAGCAAGAAAGTGTGGGGAATTTTAAACATGTATTTTAATTTTTTAATAGTTAAAATTGCTTTCATAAACTTCAAATGCGTTTTTCTCAGAACGGTATTTTTAATAAAATGTTGAAATTTGAAATGTGATTTCTCAAAAAGTTCTTAAAATATTTTGTTGAAAGTTATTATGAATGCTTTTGATAGTATTTACTAGTGAATGACCTAAAAGCTTTAAATTTGGATAATTATTAATGATGTTACACACATAGTTAGATATAAAGGTAATGAAAATCCGTTAAAAATTCAATGTGTAGGATTTTAAAGGACCAAAATTTTTTACCAAATGTAAATTAAGCAAAGATTTTAGGTGATTCACTAGTCCAGTATATAAGAAATGTGTTGCATCAAAAAATAATTGAATAATTTAATTTATTAAAAAATTAGACCTTTTGAAAAAACCCGATATTTTACTAAATTTTCTTCATTTATTAAAAATTTTATAAAAACTTCTCCAAGAACAAATTTTTTAAGTGCAATTCTCTATAATAATATAAAAAATAAATCTAAAAATGTAAAAACATGAACTAGTTTCTACGTTTAAAGAAAAAAATTCTCCCAACGTAGACGGATACCTTAAGTAAAAGTGATTAATAAAAATCATTATTTGGTACGGTATGTGGGGGGTTAAGCTCTCCTAATAACACAAATTCTCTTCCCCCTACCCATGTTGTCTGCTCCACAGTTTAAGGATATACGCAATGACGTAACCAGAAACGGGGAGGGTTCAAAGTCTTAATCCATTCGCTGATGATGAAATCTCATAAAAAATAATTCACTGCACACACACAATGTACATACATACTTACATAAATCTTATAATTCAACCATAGTTTTGCATGCATACTCCCATGCCTATCGTCGCAACGCGGTTAGGAATGTCTCAAAAGGACTGTATTGTCAACGTGTTATTGCCTGTTTGTTGTCTGACGGACACAGTTGCAGGGGAAGGTTGCAAAGCGTCACGGCGAGAATTTCAGACTTTATGCCTTTGAGGATTTCTATAGCTGGGCTCTTCAAATGATTTTGGAAGAACTGTCATTCATGGCGAAGCCGGAGACGAGTGGATCGGGACAGCTAATTTCGGTGCTACAGTTAGAGGTGAAAATTACTTTGTTTCAGAGGCGTCATCTATTTACTATTATATTAACTAAAGCTTTTCGAATAAATTTTGTATGATATTGGACAGTTTTTGTATTATTTTATTGACATTTTTGACAATATTTTAAATTAATTTTCTATTTTCTCCTTTTTATTTTTTTGCTTGAATTTTAAATTTTTTTTTCATTATTGTTAGTTTTTGTGGTTTTCAGATTATTAAATTAATTTTTACCAAGAAATGAGCTTGATATGTGCTTGCATTATTTCTAATATTTTATTTACATTTTTGACAATTTTTAAAATTAATTTTTATTATCATCTTTTTTTATTTTAAGTTTTTAAAATTATTTTTTGTCATTATATATACCTCAGGCTGTTTATAGTGGGCAGTAAACAGGCTGATTTTTAAAGATAAAAACATTATTTTGAAAAAATATTATTCAATATGATAATTTAGAAACTTAGCAAAATTTAATTTTATAAACTTAAAACGGCAAAAGCTAACAAAAATGAAAATAAAAAAATTAATATTCAAGTAAAAAAAAATAAAAAAGAGAAAATAGATAATTAAATTAAAATATTGTCAAAAATGAAATAAAATAATACAAGAACTGCCAAAGATCATACAAAATTACTTGATAGTTTTAGTTAATAAATTAGTGAATAGATGGAGTCATTGAATCAAACGATTTTCTCCTGGAAGTGTAGCACCGAAATTGGTTGTCCGGATTCACTCGTCGCAGAAGGAAGGTCCCGTGTAGGGCCAGACATACTTCCTCCATTACTGAGCCAATAATAGAGAGGTATTTTGGTCAGCAACCGCCTTTTTGATCCAGGATTAAAGAATCTCCCCTTTGAAGGGGTATTTCCTGGACAGCCCCTGGAATAAAGCTTAAAAGGGGTGGGGGATTATGCAGAGGGGCTGATCTGCGAATATTTTTTTGAGAGTTGGTCTCTGGAAATTGTGCCGAACTGCGTTTTTTATTTTTTTCCGAGAGTATTTTTCTCTCGATGTTGTGTTCCTATTTTCATCTATCACTCATATGTGAGGAGAAAATGCTGTACGTGTAATTTTTTTGAATGTGCATACATGTATGTATAATTCTGTAAATATTAAATAATTTTAGCTCGAAACTAGCTGTGGTTCGTGTTAATGATTGTAGCGTTCAAGTTCTTACAATAAATAAGCACTTCCTAAAAGAATTCAGCAACACGCTGTAAGCAATTTCATTGTACTTTGACAAGTATATTTGCAACCACATTCCGCATTTTAATTTTAATTAACGTTCCACGTTGTGAGCAGGTTTAAATGTGCCTAATACATACTGGAACATATTTTAGCTTCAATATTTACCAGACGTAACGTAACTTAACTAAAGTAACATTATGAACTAGGAAAATAAAAATATAAAGAAATTGAGACATATCCATTTATTTTTTTTAACAATTACATACCTTGAATTACAACAAAATTCTAAAATAGAATAGCATAATTAATTTT
>CM063504.1:18244450-18249450 GCA_032207245.1 Pardosa pseudoannulata | reverse complement strand
TTTAATTTCCTTGTATTTAATAATAAAATTTTAAAAAAGTGTTGATTTTTTGCCATTTTTTTCAAAAAAGTTTGTAAGGGAAGCGGTTATTGATCTGGAATGAATGAATTAATAAAAACGTCTTTACGCCAACTTCGAGGCAGTTTAGTGTTATGAACTCCCGAATCTGCCCTTCTATTCTTACCTTTTAGTTGTTTATTTTTTCGTTAGTTGTCAATTTTATGCTCAAGGTATATGTGCATGTATTGTCAGCTGCATTTGAACTGACAAACAATTTTATGCTCACTGATAGAAATCTTAGGATCAGTAGGCTAGACCCACAGAATCCTGTTGCTCCACGTTGTGAAAACACCCCCCCACACACACACCTATGTCCGGAATTAACGACCGGAATCAGCGGATTTGAAGCCTCCTGTTCCGACCGGTTACAATAGCGAGGCGACAGAGTGTCTGGGATGGTGACAGTTCAATAGGCATTAAGCCCTAATCGGTTGCTGGTAATGACCTCCGCAGGATTGCCTGGAGAAGCCTCAATCGGGACAGCCAACGAATGAGAATTCAGCTGAAAAGACTAGCTGTAACCTTAGCTGCAGTTCCCAGGTAACTGGAATCGTAACTGACCAAAAAACGGTTGGCGGGACCGTAATGGACCCCACGGTGTAAAAAGCCTAGAATTTTTCGACATTTTTCCCTCTGAGGGGGGTAAACGTATTGTTGCATAAATTCTATTAGTTCATGAGAACCAATCAAATTCTTCCTAGCACTTAGCTGGATCCTTCGGATTTAACGGATCAATCTTACTATACATCTAGAATGCTTCTATGTTTCTCTTGATTTAATGTTTAATGTTATAAAAATTCTGATATTAACTTAGTTAACTTATCTTAATCTAGTGTGTTCTTTAACCTACTGTGTTTACTTCTTAAATAGCTAACCCAATCTTAGTATGTTCTGTAACTTAAACTGTATTATTTTTTTTCTCGACTTCACCGAACTCGTGAACCTTGGTTTATTATAAACTAATTTTACTTGTTATATCTCCCAACATCTATTCGATTCTTATCCTCAATATCGTGTTGCAATATATCAGTTATGTCTCATTCCGTGCATTCACAGTAATCTGACTTAGAGGGCTTGGCCCAGGAATGTCAGGTACGAGAGCTCCAGAGCGATGTCCTGAACGATGACATTTTTTACGTAGGTGCTTTGACCTCGTGGAGGCTTTCGCATCTTTTGTCCAAAGCCTGCTTTCTAGAGATTAAGTTCGGGAGATTCGCTCAAATAGGGAGCAGCAGTCTCTCTGATACCGAACGAGGGATAAATTTGGTTTGCATTGCACCCAGAAAAAAGCCTCCCTACTTGTGTGAGATTATTTAATCTCTTTTCTTTCGACTGTGATCGTCGTGGTGATGTTATGCAGGCGACAATCCTTTGCATTTCGACTTGTTTTGGAAGATTAGAATACCCTTGTATATAGCCGTATTTACTCAAGAAATAAAAGTGATTTTCAATTTTATCGTGACTGTGATCTTTCTTCACTCTACCTCTTCACTCGAGATCATTGAAGTCGTCACAACATCATGAAGGCCATAACAACGAAGCAGAACCACGTGACAAGAGAGCTCATTAAGTCAATGTTAAAATGTCTTCCTTTATTACGTGGTTAAGCTTCAAAATTGAGCACCATGTTTGGTGATAGTTCATTATATGAAACTTTAAACTGAAATGTCGCTATTGCATCATTTTTTTTGCAGGCTTAAATCTTATATGTTTGGCATGCAAGGAGTGAAATGAATTAAGTTTATACAACATGATAATACCTGCATATTTTCCTTAAAGCCAATTTCTAACGAACGTCTATTAACCTCCATGTCAACAGCAGAGCTCAAAACTTCAAAATTGAAAGCTCTACTGTAACTCATTTTACACTGTCTGTAGACACAAGGAGAAGATTGTTTGTCGTTTATTTCTCTTTGCCCTTTTCTATGAACTTTTCTGGGATCAATAATATCATTTGCATATTACCAAGGCACTTTAAATCTAAAAGTTGTAAAAATAGGTAGATTTATCCTTTTTTTGTGTTTTAGTCATTTTATCGTTCCTTTTTGAGTTAAACCTCGTTATTAGGGACTTACTTTTGGTATTTACTCTCATTACATACACGCCAGTTTGTCATTCACTTATCGACTCGTAAATGTCCTTCGACGAATTTTGTTGTCGTTGTTTGGCAACAGGGAAAATGTCAATAAATGCAATGATTTTATACTAGTCAAGAAAATAAAAGGGACATCAATATTTTCTTCATTAATATATTCTCTCAGTAAAGCCTAGTGGTAAATTCTGACAGTGTTGAGGTTAAAATGCAGAATTTGGGAAGAAAATTCAGAAAAATTTCAAAAGTACCTGCTCGTGATAAGTTTTGTTATACAACCAGGTACACATATGCAGTCAACTTTTCTACCTAAGAGGATACAGCACAGCTACATCTAACCTTCCTCAGGAATTGAACTCAAACCTATGGGGTGGATGCGCGACACGGTAACCCTATATAATATGGGCGCCTCTTACAAGCTGAGATGGATATTTATGGTCATTGTAAATATATATTAATGAATTAGACAAAAGCCGAACGATGGCCGATTGGTTATGCTGACCTTCGGTGCATCGTGGGTTTGAATCCCACTGTGGCATATAGCCGTTCGGAATCGGCTTTAAGCTGTAGGTCCAGTCTCATTAGCCCTCGTGTTGCAAAAAGTAGACCGTAGCACTACCAAATTAGACAAAGGATGTTCAGTTACAGACAGTAACGCTTCTAATTAACCAAAGAGAAATTTTGAAAGCTGCGATCTAAAAAATGGTCTATATGATACACAGAATTTTAAAATGTTGAACCTAGGAGATCGGGATTTTAAAAATGTGCAGTTGTAATAAAGGAAGAATGATCATTTTCAGTTAAACTAAGTTATTAACCCCTTCCCGGTTTTTGCCGAGCTAAACTAGGGCAGGCGAAGTGTACCATCCTGGCTCATCCCGAGTGTAGCTCGGGCACTCACTGTGAAATTTTACACTGTGCAATCAGTCTTTCCCGAATTACCTCACATGTGTTTTTTATGATTTCGAATGCTTTTGTTTACTTTTCTGGCTGCTATTTTATTTGTTGCTCAAAGAGAGACAGCAGAGGGGAGAAGGTAAGGAGAGAAACAAGGTTTTACTATTCAAATTACGATATCGGTACCTTGTTTCCGATTGTATAATACACGATCAAATTTTGATTAATAATTTCATAATCGTTTATGTAAATGCAAAGGATATAAATAAAATTTAATTCAAGATAAAAGCTAGATATTCTAAGCTTAATATTTATAGTTAGTGTGAATTGACTTTAAAGTCTAATGATTTCTAAAAGCCGACTATACAGGTAAATTATTCATTTATTTAAATTGATTTTTTTACATTAATTTTCAGGAAATTTTGTATGCGAATGATGCTATTATGTTAAAGAAAGCTACGTATGTATGAAAATAAGAATAAAAAATTGACATTATTTTGACCCATAATCCCGAAAGAAAATGAACCTGGAAGGGGCTAAGGACACTTCAGTTTGTTACCAGGGTCAAAGGGCTCGAATCCCGTTACTGGCGTAGCTATTTGTAGCCATCCGCAATCGGCTTTAAGAAGTAGTTCCCTGTAAAATGCAACCTTATGTAGAAAAACGTTGATCATAACGTAGCGTAAATATAGTGAACTCCGCTTAATGTGATCGTATATATAATTTGTGTATACATATGTGTATATATATTTATATATGTGTGTGTGTATGTATTATTTGTATGTTAAAATTATCTCTTACGTGATCGTTACATCGGTTAATGGGTCAGTTTTCAAACTATTTAACTAGCAAAGGAATGTTCACAATGCTATTTCAAAAGAAACCCATTCGTTTCTTCACTTCGCTGTTTATATTTATAATATATTATATGGAAATGAGGGAGAGAACAAAAGTGCGTATTACAATTTCCTGGAATATATTTCAGAAATACGAAAGTGGTGGTCAAAAGGTTGTCAGATAAGCAGAAATCAACACATTCTCATCGGAATGAGAAGGAGCTTATTCACATTTTATGCCTTGCTCGCTTACATGCAACTTGTCGATGTGAAAGCCAGAAATCGAAATGATTAAACATTAAAACAAAAGATGTAAATTTTAAATCTTTGACAGGTTACCAAAAATGAGTCAGCGCAGTTAATCATTTCCCAGACTCTATTGTGCAAAATTTGGAAAAATCATGATGAACTTACTACAAAAGATAAACAAAAGGAAATTACGGAGTGCAAACGTAATAGAGCTGGTAAAGATGAGCAAGTTGAAAAGGCTCTAAGATATTGGTTTGGGGTGAATTAAAGGTGGGAGGGGGTAAATTTATCTAATTTTGCATATCGTTTATTGTTATCAATTGGTTATTGTTATCAAAATCACGGTGTCCCAAACTTATCACATTAAGCGGAATCCACTATATATGCAAATTAATAAACCTCTAAATACATACAGAATAAAAAAGACATAAATTTATTTAAAATAAAAAAAACCTTTAATAGTTCTGGAATTATACATAATTAATAACTTTAGGGACTTACCTCTCTTTATTGTAGTCTTAAATCTATCATATTCCGAACTTAATTTTGATTTCTAATAGGAGTATTATCCTCTAAACCGTACGCATGTATTATATTATATTATATAAGGTATGTGTGTGTGTGTGTTTGTGTGTGTGTGTCTTATTGACCGAAGGGAAACGTAAATCTCTTCAAATCAATAAACTTCTTTCATATAGAATTATTACTCAGACAAATAAAACTATATTTAAAATTCCCCCCCAAAACCCCATTAATTTCAAAACTATATGCAATTAATAACTTTAGAGACTTACCTCCATTTACTGTAGTCGCAAATCTATTATATTTTGATCTTCATTTTTATTTCCAATCGAGAAGGAGTACTG
>CM063504.1:18216950-18239450 GCA_032207245.1 Pardosa pseudoannulata | reverse complement strand
ATCAAAATGAAGACATGTTTGTAGTGTAATATAAAAAGTAAAAATATTGAATATTTTGAAAATTTAATAATCTGGATACCCTTAAGAATCTAAATACACTACCTTTACTATTTTTTAACTGTACCAGAAGTCACAAAAATCACAGTTCTAGATAGACTAGCATATAGCCCGTCAAATGACAGGATCAGTAAAAATTTTAATTTTCCAGAATTGTAAACTACCATATGAGGCAGGTAAGTTAAATGGTTTGTTTTTTGACTGAGAATTACTAATAGTTTGCGAGGCATCATGTTCCCAAACTAAAAAATACAAAACCCGAAAAAATATTTTAAAGTTTTATATAGAAACGTGAGATATGGTATAAATAATTTAATTCTTTATAACTGCTGTTCCATCTGATATACGGCTATATAAAATGTTGGTATCAAAATGAAGACATGTTTGTAGTGCAATATAAAAAGTAAAAATATTGAATATTTTGAAAATTTAATAGTCTGGATACCCTTAAGAATCTAAACACGCTACCTCACTATTTTTTCACTGTACCAGAAGTCACAAAAATCACAGTTGTAGATAGACTAGCATAGTCATATGACGGGATCAGTAAAAATTTTAATTTTCCAGAATTGTAAAGGTACCCTATGAGGCAGGTAAGTTAAATGGTTTGCTTTTTGACTGAGAATTACTAATAGTTTGCGAGGCATCATGTTCCCAAACTAAAAAATACAAAACCCGAAAAAATATTTTAAAGTTTAAACTATATACAAACGTGACATATGATATAAATAATTTAATTCTTTATAACTGCTGTTCCATCCGATATATGGCTATTTAAAATGTTGGTATCAAAATGAAGACATGTTTGTAGTTTAATATAAAAAGTAAAAAGATTGAATATTTTGAAAATTTAATAGTCTGGATACCCTTAAGAATCTAAATACACTACCTTTACTATTTTTTAACTGTACCAGAAGTCACAAAAATCACAGTTCTAGATAGACTAGCATATAGCCCGTCAAATGACAGGATCAGTAAAAATTTTAATTTTCCAGAATTGTAAACTACCATATGAGGCAGGTAAGTTAAATGGTTTGTTTTTTGACTGAGAATTACTAATAGTTTGCGAGGTATCATGTTCCCAAACTAAAAAATACAAAACCCGAAAAAAAATATTTTAAAGTTTGAACTATATAGAAAAGTGAGATATGGTATAAATAATTTAATACTTTATAACTGCTGTTCATTCTGATATATGGCTATATAAAATGTTGGTATCAAAATGAAGACATGTTTGTAGTGTAATATAAAAAGTAAAAATATTGAATATTTTGAAAATTTAATAGTCTGGATACCCTTAAGAATCTAAACACGCTACCTTCACTATTTTTTCACTGTACCAGAAGTCACAAAAATCACAGTTTGTAGATAGACTAGCATAGTCATATGACGGGATCAGTAAAAATTTTAATTTTCCAGAATTGTAAAGTACTTAATGAGACAGGTAAAAAAATGGTTTGTTTTTGACTGAGAATTACTAATAGTTTGTGAGGTATCATGTTCCCAAACTAAAAAATACAAAACCCGAAAAAAAATATTTTAAAGTTTGAACTATATAGAAACGTGAGATATGGTATAAATAATTTAATTCTTTATAACTGCTGTTCATTCTGATATATGGCTATATAAAATGTTGGTATCAAAATGAAGACATGTTTGTAGTGTAATATAAAAAGTAAAAATATTGAATATTTTGAAAATTTAATAATCTGGATACCCTTAAGAATCTAAATACACTACCTTTACTATTTTTTAACTGTACCAGAAGTCACAAAAATCACAGTTCTAGATAGACTAGCATATAGCCCGTCAAATGACAGGATCAGTAAAAATTTTAATTTTCCAGAATTGTAAACTACCATATGAGGCAGGTAAGTTAAATGGTTTGTTTTTTGACTGAGAATTACTAATAGTTTGCGAGGTATCATGCTCCCAAACTAAAAAATACAAAACCCGAAAAAAAAATATTTTAAAGTTTGAACTATATAGAAACGTGAGATATGGTATAAATAATTTAATTCTTTATAACTGCTGTTCATTCTGATATATGGCTATATAAAATGTTGGTATCAAAATGAAGACATGTTTGTAGTGTAATATAAAAAGTAAAAAGATTGAATATTTTGAAAATTTAATAGTCTGGATACCCTTAAGAATCTAAACACGCTACCTTCACTATTTTTTCACTGTACCAGAAGTCACAAAAATCACAGTTGTAGATAGACTAGCATAGTCATATGACGGGATCAGTAAAAATTTTAATTTTCCAGAATTGTAAAGTGTCCTATGAGGCAGGTAAAAAAATGGTTTGGTTTTTGGCTGAGAATTACTAATAGTTTGTGAGGTATCATGTTCCCAAACGAAAGAATACAAAACCCGAAAAAAAATATTTTAAAGTTTGAACTATATAGAAACGTGAGATATGGTATAAATAATTTAATTCTTTATAACTGCTGTTCATTCTGATATATGGCTATATAAAATGTTGGTATCAAAATGAAGACATGTTTGTAGTGTAATATAAAAATTAAAAATATTGAATATTTTGAAAATTTAATAATCTGGATACCCTTAAGAATCTAAATACACTACCTTTACTATTTTTTAACTGTACCAGAAGTCACAAAAATCACAGTTCTAGATAGACTAGCATATAGCCCGTCAAATGACAGGATCAGTAAAAATTTTAATTTTCCAGAATTGTAAACTTCCCGTATGAGGCAGGTAAAAAAAATGGTTTGTTTTTTGACTGAGAATTACTAATAGTTTGCGAGGTATCATGTTCCCAAACTAAAAAAATACAAAACCCGAAAAAAAATATTTTAAAGTTTGAACTATATAGAAAAGTGAGATATGGTATAAATAATTTAATACTTTATAACTGCTGTTCATTCTGATATACGGCTATATAAAATGTTGGTATCAAAATGAAGACATGTTTGTAGTGCAATATAAAAAGTAAAAATATTGAATATTTTGAAAATTTAATAGTCTGGATACCCTTAAGAATAAGCACATTATCTTCACTATTTTTTAACTGTACCAGAAGTCACAAAAAGCACAGTTCTAGATAGACTAGCATATAGCCCGTTATATGACGGGATCAGTAAAATGTTTAATTTTCCAGAATTGTAAAGTATCCTATGAGGCAGGTAAAAAAAATGGTTTGTTTTTTCAATGAAAATTATCTGGTACACGCTCAATAATTTGTTTATCTTTACTGACCGCATGTTAGTTGCCAACTTTAATTTATCTTGTCATATTACGTGATAGGATGGACAGCAGAGGTTTTAATATTGACAGTGATTATTTGGCGGTATATATGAATGATGTCCAAAATTTGGGGAATCGATTGCAAACCGTGTAGTTATGTAAGAAAAACCGACACACAAACGAACAAACTTCGTAAATTTCAGTGATATATAACTTAAACGCTAGATATATATTAGTTCGTGAAATAGACTCCTAGATTTTGTTGTTAATACCGGTGATAAAATTTTTATTGCAACAAAAAATAATCAATGATTCAATTTAAAATTATCACATATGTACCTAATCTATTATTTAAGCCAAATATAAAAGAAAATTATTGACGTAATATCTAAGTTTAGTGATAAAACGGATAAAAATAATGCAGACGATATTTAAATAATTTAAAATAAGAAATGATTAAATGAGATGATTAAAGGAATGACGTCATAATGCTAGAAAAAAAATGTTATTTTCATCCACTGATAATGTGATAAATTGATGAATTTAATCGCCTGCTCTTAACTGGGGAAATAGGGCTTAAAATATTGGCATTAAACGATTGAAAAGGGGGGAAGGGGTGGATTTCGGAAGTTTTCGAAATTCACCAAAGAAGAAAACAAAAGAAAGTTGCGTTCCAGACCAAACCTAACCATCCGATTTTCTGAACAGTGTTTATAAAGTGATATTTGTATACCCATAATAAAAATGGGTATGATATTTAAAGACGTTTAAAAAATTAAAGGTAAATCTAAATATTCCATCTTATTTTATCACTGCAATTTTCTGAAATCACATCTATTTTATATTTTTTAACTTGATATCACTTTAATCTTTTTAATTTAAATGGAATTTTTACAGATGAAAACGGGATTTTGGTTCTGTTTTGCAAAGTCAACTTGGAAAGTCTTTTCCTCATCGCTCGTAATTGATTCCTATTTCGCTGACAGCTCGACACTTCCTGGATGGAACATCTTGCACGAAAATGACCTACTTAATCTTTTTCTCCTTTTAGATAAAGAACATTATGTTTTATTGCTGTACTATCTTCAAGCGTCGGTGGTATAACGGTTAGCATAGCTGCCTTCCAAGCAGTTGACCCGGGTTCGACTCCCGGCCGACGCAGTCTGAATTTTTTATTTCGATAAAATAATTTATGATTGAAAAATTGATGTAATAGGTTTAGTATTATCTACTTCGAAACATTTTTATTTTCTCCACAAAATTACTTATGAATCAAAAATAAAGTAATATACTGAATTTTTATCTATTTACAATTTTTTTTAATCGTAAAATTATTTATTTAAAATTTAAGAAAAATATTGAGGGCTATCTATCTAAAAATGATTTGATTTTAGGTCAACAAAGTTATTTATGAACCAAAAATAAAATAATATATTAAATGTTATGTATTTCCAGATATTATTTCCAACGTCGGCAAAATTATTTATGAATCAAAAATAAGATAATATATTAAATGCTATCTATTCATAAATTATTTTTTATATCGATAAAATTATTTATGAATCGAAAAATGATAAAATATATTAAGTGTTTTCTATTTCCAGAGGTTTTATTTTTGTTATGTTGATAAAATTATCTATGAATCGAACTGATGCAATGTATGAATTGATATAATATATATTACATCAACTTTCGACTTTACACTTAATCAGTTTTACATTTAATATATATTAAGTGCCATTTAAAATAATAGTGTGGGCCACAATTGGAATCAGTGTCAAAGTAACATATTTTAAAAATACATATAATTGTATAAGGAAATATTAATATTAAAATACATGTGTGATATTTAGTTGTTATATATTGAGCTCCACATATTTATACTTTTAATTGCATAACCCATCATAATGACTGACCATTATCCTATAGAAGATTCTCATGCTATTTTTCTATATCAGCACATTACAATTTTCATATAGAAAATTCTCAAGCTATTATTCTATATTAGCACATTACAATTTTCATATAGGAGATTCTCAAGCTATTTCTCTATATTAGCAATATAGAAGATTCTCAAGCTATTTCTCTATATTAGCACATTACAATTTTCATATAGGAGATTCTCAAGCTATTTCTCTATATTAGCACATTACAATTTTCATATAGGAGATTCTCAAGCTATTTCTCTATATTAGCACATTACAATTTCCATATAGAAGCTTTTCACACAATTTCGTCTCACGATTTTTAAAATTATTTTTTAATTTTTGGTGCATTTTTTATCATGTTTTTTAATAAAAAAAATTTTTAAATACTTTTTTATATTTTATTTATACATAAATCTTGATTTTTTTAATGGTTTATGTACGCAATTATTAACCGTTAATGCAGTAATGTGGAAACGAGGGTCATATTTATTTTATTTCCTTATTTAAACTTCAATATTTTTGCATGATTTTCATATGTTTATATAAAGTAATAAGATATCATTAAATATAAATATATAAATATTGCATCGCGATTTTAATTTTAAAATTTCATATGCTTGCAAGTAACAGTTCGGAAAGTCGCCAGCTAAATAATAAATGATACTAGAAGAGAATTCTTAAAATGTTTGTTATAAAATGCGTCAGTTTCCGAAGTTGTTTATTTTTAAAGTTTCTCCATAACACTGGACACTGATTTATGATATTTACAGTCAGCTACTTTATGTCTTCTTTATACCTTAAAATGCCAAATATGCTCAATTTTATTTACTTGTAGAAAATTTTATAAAACTTTGAGATTTTTCTCTTCTTTCTCAAGTTTTTGGTTGGTGGTTTTCTCCTCAAATTTTTTATTTATGTAAAAACATTCTCTTTAAAAGTCCAGATGTAACCTCAGCCTCTGAAATATTAATTGTTATTCAATCTAATCATAGTGTAAATTGTATGGATTTTTGTTATTTTCAAACAGAAAATTCCTTTAGAACAGGGATGGACAAACTTTTTAGGCAGTGGGCCAAAAATCAAAAGAAAATAAATTTGGCGGGCCAAGATAAATTTTTCTAAAATTTTAAAAGCAACATATAAGTACCTAACGGTTTAAATACGTTAATGAGATGAATGAAATTTCATTTTTAAAAGTTCCTTATACTGAGGTTCGAAGTGAGATGTATTGATTTTAAGGAACGATACTAAATGCTCATCTGTTAGTCTACTTCTGAAATTATTCTTTCTAAGGTTCAAAGTTGAAAACACTTGTTCACATTTAAGAAGCAAATATACCGCTGATCTTCTTGGCCTGAGATAATAAATTTAGGATATAATATTTAAGCAAAGTAGAAAAGGAGATGGATATATAATGTATAAATATATATTTCTTTTAATTTGCCTCGAACCGGCAACTTAAAATTGTATCCGTGGGCCGGATAAAACCTTCCGGCGGCCCGGAGTTGGCCCGCGGGCCGTAGTTTGCCCATCCCTGCCTTAGAATATTAATAATTGAATAATTTTGTGTTTTCTTCCTCACTGTGTATATACTGAGTACTTAATAAAGTATTTAAACAGTCTTTATTTATACAGATGTTAGTCATTGACGAATACTTCTAGAACAAAAAATATCGAATAAGATAAACATTCTTTTTTTTTTGTAATTTTTAAATTAAAAAATCCAATTTACTTAAAATTACAAAATCTATCTTTTTGTCCGATTTTCCGTTCCCTATCATTATATTTAGTAAAAATTGATACTCGTCTTAAAAAACTGTAGCATAAATGAAAAGTTCCACTGTAACAAATACTAATTGAAATATCAGTTTATAAAAATTTAGAAATTTTCCTCCTTATTTGGGGTATTTTTTTCCAATCCAGGAGGTGATACAGACATTATCCTAACGCCTTCACAAGGCCTCGAACCTGTTACCCATCTAGTCACCCATCCACCACCACTCGAGGAGCACATGTAGCTTAAGGTATGCTACGGACGCGAATATTACCCCCGATGAATCCTCGGAATCTAGAAGCAGGGACCAAGCAGAAGACCCTCCCAGGATTGACCTGCCACCCCAGAGGTATAGTTTGAGAACTTGGAAGACTTTGGTGACCACGAAAATATTTTACGTGCCCCAGTCACCTTTAACGGGCACGGCGGATCTTAGGCCCCGAACCCGCAATCTTTCAGTTATGAGAACGTTGTCCTTGCCGACTGAGCTACCGCGGTTCTTATTTGGGGTATTTGGATGAAAAAATGAATATCATTTTTTTTAACTAGCATTGTTGGTTAATATTTCCTCTGGTCAGTTCACCCCGTGGTAATGTTGCCATGAGAACCAATTCATTCACTTCTTGAAATACGGCTTTTTTTATTTATTTAGAAGCTTTCCGTTTAAAATTTCTATTACCTGGCATTTTCCCTCTAAATAAAAATCTACAGCAGTACAGTTCTACTTTGCTTTTCAAAGAATCGCAATATTTACAAATAGTAATAATACTATTTTTAAGATGTTATTAATAACAGTAAGAAAAAAAACAGTCAAAAAAGTTAAGTAAGTTACTTTAAAACTGGCAAATTTATTAAATTTTATTTTTTGAAATAATATTTCTCTTATAAATAATTCAAACAACTCTTTTGAATGCTTTCTTTTAAACAGTTTCAAATTTTAATTTTACAACATGTCGGTCAATATCTTCAGATGTCCAAAATTTGATGTCCTACATTTAGTGACGTTCAAAATAATGGCCAAAAGTTGTACGACGCTGTCCGGGCTCATCAAAGTCGTTTAACGGCTAATCGCGATTAACCCATGGTGCCAACCAATGATGAGATGCAATTCTCGTTTTAAACAGCGATTAATCTTGGTTAACTGTTAAACGACTTTGACACCGGCTTATAAACCAATGTGCTACTTGGATAGTTTGAGCAAAATTGGAATTAACTACTACGAAAATGCATGGTACTTTTAATCGGTGATTATCTGTAATCATCCACTTAGCAAATAGATATTTAAAAAATAACGTTCTTTGTCAACTTACACTTTGTGGCATTATTCAGTTAACTTGTTTAAAAACACGATTCCCAAATTAAAATTATTCCGGAAAAATTTCTCCAAATGTGTCTTCTAGAATTAAATAATACAATTATTGGTTTCTGTTAACAAGTAAAAATTTTTATGTTGTAAAAAATATCATTAAAATCATCGGCAATCAAGAAAATGATTTTATTTTTAATATATTTTCTAGAAATCTATAATTGCGAGAGCAGTTTCATAATTCTGTGGAACACGGGATTAAATATTTATATTTTTGTGCTTCGAAACAACAGCTTAATTCCCGTAAACAACCATGACCCAAAAATAAAAACCACAATTATACGTTTTTGATATTAACCCTAACTCAAGTACACCATTCATTCACCAACTACATTACTAAATTACATTTGCTTGCTAACACGGCATTTTAGGGATTCAAAATACGTCAATTAGCAGGAGTAAACAATTTACTATAATGTTCAAATCTTTTCTACTTTGTGCATAAAATTCAGCATTTGTATTATCATAAAAGAGAAAATGAATGGCGAAGTCTGTCGATCCTCAGAACTGCTCTGGCATAGGAGTCACCGCGTAGTTATTGGCGAATAAAAAATCAGCCAAATGCTTTTGTTTCTCTGCACTGGTTTTGGACTGACTAATCGATACATCTGTATATTTCTTTGGCATGCATGGAATTATTTAGGACAAGGTCTACATACATCAAATTTCTATTGTCCTACTGTTCATCAATATATAGGGACGTTAACCTACGTTTGAGGCCGAAAATAATATCTAAATGGGAATTATTTGAATTATATTTATGTATAAACTAAGGCTATAATTTAATGATTTTTTTAACTAATCAAGTTTTGCGTTGGAAAGTATATGAAAAAGAAGGGTTTTCAGTGTTGTTAACTCAATCTAATTTTTGTGTGAAGGGATGGCAATTTCCAAAGAATGACCGTTAATCTACAAGTTCAGAGAATGGTAATGTTTGAAGAAAATTTAATTTACGTCCTATAACTCAATTATTGTAGTTTTCGAGATTATGTTAATACTAATCCCTTCGTACCTAGTCCTCGATCTGAATACACATAATTAGTGATGTCATTTAATCTTTTGAAAGCCCTGAGGGCTATTTTCGTTTCAGATAAATTATGATGAATAATTTGACAATACTTGGCAATTTATCCTTACATTCGAATAACAAAAATCCCCCTTATTTTTATATTAAAATCATATTCAGTATCCAGGATGCTTTACATAAAACAAAACAAAAAATACAACCCTGGACATTGTTACGTCAAAAAAATGAAATATTTTCCAGAATTGGAGTGCCTAATTTTGGCGATTATTACTAAGAACTCGAAGAACCAACTAAACTTCTATTTAAGCAGTTGGTTTGGCAAAATTTCCATTATACTGTCAAATAAGATTAGTTTCTTATATTGATTTATACATTAATGAAAAAAAAATTCTTCTTCAAAACACATTGTAAACAGTTTCATCTTCGGAGAAGTTACTGGTTACTAAATACGAATTAGGTATTCTTGTGGTTAACAAATTTTTTCAGTACGTTGTACCACAGTTTTGTTACCCAGTCGTAAGACTGCTATAACGTTAAGGAACATAAATGCAAACAATATTTGAAGGAAAAAACAAATAAATTTAATTAACGATGTAAGGGTTTGGTTTTGGTTTGGTTTGGAGCACTACGGTCTACTGTTTTGCACACGAGGGCTAATGAGACTGGGACTTACTGCTTAAAGCTAATTCCGAACGGCTACGAACATCTATGCCATCGTGGGATTCGAACAAACGAACTCCGGCACCAACGATCAGCGCCCTAACCAATCGGCCAGCGTTCGGCTGACGATATAAGGGATTTGGACCCCACGTCAAGTGTTTCGTATATGGGTGACCTTCTTGATATCTGCAAAATCGCCTCCATTGACCATTTCCACCTGGCGTTCCTTGGGGAAATAGGAGCCGCTGGATAAGAGGGGGCTGATAAGGTCTTTCGGATGTGTCGCTTGTTTGTTTTTGCAGAGTATCTGAAAAGGAGGATGTGCTCTTTTTGGAAGGGCTCAAGTTTCCAGAAGCTGACCCTCCGAAGAAGGGAGAGAAGATCTGCAAGAGAGTCAGTTCAGCTCGGGGAGTCGAGCTAGAGCCGGTGACCTGGAGACATATCTCTGTTTGGTAGCGAGAGAATTGTAGTCTTTGACATGCTCAGCCATCAGATCTGGTTAAGTCAGGCTCTGAGACTCAGAACTATGTTTATTTTGTTTTACTTTAATTTTTGTCAATTTTTGTAAATAAATGTGTGTTGTCCGTCTAAGCTTTGGAGGAATTATTTGGTTATGCATCCTCAGAGACGGTCTACGAACATACCTTCCCCAATAAAATAGGCGGGTAGGTCACAAGCTAGCATTAGCACACCAGAATGTGCGTGCAATTACAGACTATAAAACATACAAATTAAAATAAAAACCATTTAATGACAAATTAGTTAATGTGATGAGGAAGTTTGTTAATCCTCAGACCTTTTTCCAAATCGTGGATAGAATACTTGATAAAAATTTTTTCTTGTTCCCCATTTATCTATTTTCCCCAAAGACTGCTAAAAACCCAGCTCCGTATAGATAGCGTGCTGCAAAGGGAATGAAAATCCTTAGGATTGGAACTCAAAGTTGAATACTCAAAGTTTGACTGGAATCCAAAATTCAATCTGGCCAAGCAAATTTATCTTCAGGGTGATGTCGCAAGCTCAATTAAACTCTCTACGTCTCTCAAAGTAAAATTTGGGGGAACTTAAGATTCAACAGAATGGTTTATCTTTAGGGAACCCATGAACTAGCCGATTTTTAGACAGGGCAAAATTAAACAATAAGAATTTTTAGGCTATCTGTCACCGACCAACAGTGTTAATATTCGCTATGCTGTCATATCACGTTTCAGGATGGATGGAAGAGGTTTTAATAGCGACAGTGATGATCTGGTGGTATCAAATAATTATCAATATATTCAAAATTTGGTAAATCTACTAGAAACTTAATGGATTTTTATAAAGCACATGCTCACAAATAAACTGATAATGTCTTTTATGTAGATTATTAATATCGTTTTATTAAAACAGATGTTCTTAACCTGTTCTTGAAGAATCGCACATATACATATATTCTAAATTTTAGAATACTTAAAAATATATTTTTAGTTTGGTATTTCATTAGATATCTTTTATGTCTCTTAATGTGATTTTTCATGTTTTTCACTTTTATAATGTCAAATTAAATAACAAATGTTACAAGTAGTATATAAAAAAATATTTTAAAGTTAATTCCTTCTTAATTTTAGTTACTTTTTATTAAATAATTAGAACACGTGAAATAAGAAAAAAAAATCTCGTGTAATCATTTTTTCTTGTTTAATCTCGTGTCATCATTTCAAATCTCGTATCTTAGGTTTACTGTAAACTGAATGGCGACGAATTGGAGAAATCAGAAGACTTGAGCCAAGAGCTTAGCGCGAAAGTTCTGATAAACTTAAAATTAATGAATTAATATTTGAAAAAACTGTATTAACATCAAGTGTCATCCACTACAAGTTTAAAAAAATGTATTTGAATTTGAGTGGATGAATAAAATTAATTTTATTGTCGATTGAAAATTTGAGCAAGATACACACACACACACACGCACACACACACACACACACACACACACACACACACACACACACACACACACACACACATACACACAACATATATATATATATATATATATATATATATATATATATATATATATATATATATATATATATATATATATATATATATATATATATAGAGAGAGAGAGAGAGAGAGAGAGAGAGAGAGAGAGATTGAACTAACAGTAGCAATCGAAAAATTATTAATGAAACTTAAACTATGTGGTTACAAGCATGCGCATATAGTGTGCCAATAAAATTTTGATATTTTTTAAACAAGAACTTACATTTTATGTTATAAAAATTTTCTAGATAAAAAATATACTCAGTAAAATACTTACAGTTTCTAACTGTGTTTAAATGACGTATTTTGAACAACAAAACTACAAAACAATTTTATTGATCTATTTGAAAGACCATAATATTACCTTTCCAGAACACTTTGTTTTTAGTCTTGTACGATCTATGAAACAGATGACGAATTTTTGCTTCGATCGACAAACTAGAATTACATTTACATAACCGGATGTTAGTATTTTAATGGATTTTTTGTGAACAAACGTACAATTTAAGTTTAAATTTTTAAAATAAAAGGTAATATTTTTTTATACTTTCCTGATAATTTGAATGAATTTCAAATTTATATAAAGCAGGACATTTTTATGTTGTTGTCACAAATATTCAGTAAATATTTCAGGCAACAACAACTTTATATGCATTTTCTGAGAAACTATATTTTAATGATTTATTATTCAGGTATAACATTAAAATAGACTTTTCTGATAATCTGAATTTAATTCCTACTTTCGTAAAGTTATAGATTGTTAGTAGCTGTAAAATGTTTCTGAAACAACAACTTTGCATTTACTTAGAAACCATATTCACCGATTTATTATTCAGGAATAACATTAAAATAGATTTTCCCGACAATCTGTATTTAATACCAATTTATATAAAGTTATAAATTTTTAGTGGCTGTAAAATTTTTCCGAAAAACTTTACTTGCATTTTCTGAGAAACTATATTTTAACGACTTATTATTCAGGTATAACATTAAAATAGGCTTTTCTGATATTCTGAATTTAATTCTAACTTATATCATGTTGCAGATTTTTAGCGGCTGTTGTAACGTACTGGAGATATGGTAGGCGAAGCCGTCAATGAAACAGGCTAGAAAACTGTTTAATCTAGACTAAAAATTTTATTCAGGTGAATAAATTATGTACAGCTATGTACAGTAGATTTCTAAATCTTCTGGTATCTCGTACTGAGATAACATTCACACAATTTCGATGCATGGGTAGGATGTGGATAAGTCTTCTAAATCACTGGAACAGTTCGCTAATTAGTGCCTGTACGAAACGCTGACACTATAACCTCCGGGCTGACGATTAGTACAGTCGGCTTTCACACCAAGGTTCAAACGCTCAGAGTGGGTATCACGCTGGAGTGCGTTCAGGGAACTCGGGATGCAAGACGATCCAAAATGGTCAAGGGTCACTCTCAGCTACCTACTTCTATGCATGAAGTAGAAAAAAAAATAGTAAAATAACTTGAATGGGATCCCAAAGTCGAAAGTCGACTTCTTAGCAAACAGAGACGCTGGTGGTCTCTAAAATAAGCAAACTCCGGAAATCGGAGAGACGAGTGGACTCCTCTCGAGCTCCACACAACAGCTCCAAAAGCAACTCTCTAGAAGAAGCTCTCAAGAGAAAGTCTCAAGGGAAAAAGCTTCGTCTTCGCTCCGCCACTCTTCTTTTATAGCGGTCCTTGTTCTCTTAACGCGATTCTTCTGGAACCTTCGAGAACCAGGAGGATGCAATCTTGCGGTCACTTCCCGCCTGAATTAGCTGTTTCGTTTCCAGATGTGGCCGAAAAGCCGTCTTTAAATCAGCTGACCCAAACAACTTAATTTCCTTTTTCGCTACCGCTAATGGGCGCACATGTGGTACTGTAATGTAGCTCAATTTATAATCATATCCCCGAGTCTTTTCAATCAAATAGTTTCACAAAGTCTCAGACTCGCTGGCTCCAGCTCACTGACAGTTTTCAATTACGTCCGGGACCTAGTACACAAACGTGTATTGTTAAGACCACCCGTTTCTACCTGCCGCTAACCGTAATTGTCCGCTACGTAAGGTCACCTTCCGCTACCTCTTTCGCTAGGGTCATGTAACGGATCGTTACACTGTAAAACTTTTCTGAAGCAACGACTTTGCATGAATTTTCTGAGAAACTATGATTTAACGATTTAATATCCAAGATTAACAGTAAAATACTTTTCTGATAATCAGAATTTAATTCAAACTTATGTAAAGTTGTAGATTTTTAGTGGCTGTAAAATTTTTCTGAAACAACAAGTTTGGAATCATTTTCCGTGAAACTAAGTTTTGACGATTTATTATTAAGGAATAACGTGAAAACAAAAAAAGTTTTTACTATAATTCTAAGAAATTTATAGCAGATAATTTGAATAATATTGAGAGTGTATAAAGTAGAAACAAACTGTATACTTTCCAAACTAGGTTCCTTAGAAAAATTTATAAAATCTACAGATCTGATAAAATGTCAAATGTTGAAATATGCAAACAATTTAATTGTAAACCCACAAAACAATAATGCGAAAATATGAATGGCAGAGGACAGGACATATACAGTGTTCCCCGCTTAATGTGATCAGTTTGAGACACCGTGATTTTGATAACAATAAACGATATGCAAAATTAGATAAACTTGCTTTCCCTTTAATGCACACCTTATATTTTGCACCGTAGTATTATCCTTTAACACATAAGAATTGTATATATAATTAAAAAATAATCATTTGTTGAGTGTCAACAATTTTTTCTAAGAAGCTCATTGATAAATTGTTCATAATCATAATGTTTTTTAAAGTCATCGGAGATGTGATGTACTCCACGTTTCAACACTTTCAATGCTTTTCTTATTTGATCACTTATAGGAGGCGGCTTGATATTAAGGGATTATTCATGTGACTCATCAGTTCCATCATTCGTCTATTTTCCTATGACAATCTGACAGACTTCAGATTGTATTAATGAAGAAGCTACTGGTATGTGTCTCCCTATTTTCCTTTTGTTTATTCCTTCTAGTAAGATCATCACGAGTTTTCAAAATGTTGCACAATAGAGGGTGAAAAATGTTGCGCTCATTTTTGGTAACCTGTCATAACGACATTAAAATTTTGATTCTTTTGTTTATCAAGGAATTATTTATGTGACTCATCAGTTCCATCATTCGTCTATTTTCCTATGACAATCTGACAGACTTCAGATTGTATTAATGAAGAAGCTACTGGTATGTGTCTCCCTATTTTCCTTTTGTTTATTCCTTCTAGTAAGATCATCACGAGTTTTCAAAATGTTGCACAATAGAGGGTGAAAAATGTTGCGCTCCTTTTTGGTAACCTGTCATAACGACATTAAAATTTTGATTTTTTGTTTTAATGTTAAATCATTTCGCTTTCTGGCTTCCATATCAACAAGCTTCATGTAAGCGAACAAAATTCCGGGGAAGTATAATTTCTCACTCTTTTGTTCATTTCCCATTTCCCTAGCAGGAAGAGGGAGAATTCTCGGAAATTTAAACTACAGCGAAGGGAAAGGAAAGAAGGGTTCCTCCTGAATACATTGTGAATATTCCTTTGCCAGTTAGTTCTGAAACTGATAACATTAATGTAACGATCACATAAAGCGAAAATTTTAACATACAAATGAATAGAGAAAATCAGGACCAAGTGACTTCGATAACAATAAGCGATTGATAACATTAACCATGATCACATTAAACGGAGCCCACTGTATTACGAATGCCTCTACCAGACCCAAATCCGCATAACCCTAACTTGGGCTCCTGATAAGAAAAAGAAAAGAAGTCGACCTAAATAAGATGGATGTTGGATTTTGATATTTTGGGGAGAATGGAAAGGATTTTTGGAGAAATGGATAGGTGGGTTGGTGGTGTTTGTTTTAGTGATTATTTGGATGAATTTAATAATTTTTTTTTTATATTTTTTAAGATTTTTGATTAAATATATTATATGAATTTTTTTTAAAATTTTTTTAATATTTTTATTAGTTATTTAATATTTTAGTTGTATTTATTTTTTATGTTATTAATTATTTTGTTTTAAGTATATTGTTTATTTTTTATTTTTTTAATTATTTTTTTTATAATTTTTTTTTTTTTTTATTGTAATTTATTTATTTTTTTTTTTTAATTTATTAATTTTTATTTTTTTTATAATTTATTTTAAAATTTTTTTATATTTATTTTTTATTTTTTTTTTTTTTTTTTTTGTATATTTTTTATTAAGTGAGTAAATATAAATTAATCTTTTTTTTTATTAGATTTGTTTTATTTATTTTTTTTTTTATATGTTTTTATATAATAATATAAAATTTTTGTATAAATGAATTTTTAATTTTTGTTATTTGGATTAATTTGATTTTGAGTTTTATTTTAAATATATTGGTAAATTTTTGCACAGAGAAATTAAACTTTTCATGTTCGGTTCTTAGGATGATATTAATTTTTTTTACTAAATAAAAGAGGGATGGGGGGAAAGTATAGAAACATTGGTTTGTAAATTTTACAAAACTGAATTTTAAGATTAAAAATCCTATTAAATGAATGCTTATCCTAACTGAAACTTTTTTATGGGAAATAGTGGGTGCGGTGCCAAAATTTGGACAAATCACATAAATTTTCTTAATATAATTTTTTTAACTACAATATTTATAAGGCCAAAAAGAACACATTTACTCGATATATCCCCCAGTTGCTTGAATGATAGCCTCGAATTTAGTCTAAATCGTTCGCAGCCGCTCTCATGTCATGGTTCATATCGGTGAATACCGTTTTAATAGCAGCTCTCAATGATGTGGCGTTTGGATGTCTGAACTTTGTTCTAAACCCTTTAAACTATGCTTTATACATAAAATTTCAAACAATTGAAATCGGGGTAGGTTCTTCCCTTAAATTGATGTATCAATCGCGACCAAAGTAAATTTTTAGCCGAAAGCCCTCATTATTGTCCTAAAATATTCTCCGGAGTTTCCGAATCTAAAGTCAAGGACAAAACTCCGCGTCCATTTGATTTTCTCTCATTTAACCCCTAATCTAAACTGACCACTGGCGATACAGTTCCCTCGGGAAATGTATCTAATTAATTAAAACTTTACAGTGTCCTATCGTGCAATTTAGGAAATTCTGAACAAAAAAGGGCTGCACACTATCGGAGACATATTTTTCAGAGATTATTTATTTGATCTTTCCAGAAATTTTTTTCTTAGATGTTCCCTTAGACTCTTTGGAGAACCTCTCTTAGATTTTTCACGTTAGAGGATTTAGCAGTTCGTCCTGTTAGTATAATTGAGTAAGAACCCATCCAAATGACACTGATGCAATATCCATCTTTCGTAACTGGAAACGTTGTTTTGTCTTACATACTAACTGGCAATGACTGCAAACCACCTGCCGTACACTCTCTTAAGATATATATATATATATATATATATATATATATATATATATATATATATATATATATATATATTGTAACGATCCGTTACATGACCCTAAAGAAAGAGGAGCGGAAGGTGACCTTTCGCAGCGGACAATTACGGTTAGCGGCAGGTAGAAACGGGTTGTCTAACAATACACGTTGTGTACTAGGTCCCGGACTTAATTGAAAACTGTCCGTGTGCTGGAGCCAGCGTGTCTGAGACTTTGTGAGACTGTTGAGTGAAAAGACTCGGTGAAATGATTATAAATAATTACAATGCCACATGTGCGCCCATTAGCAGTAGCGAAAAAGGCAATTAAGTTGTTTGGGTCGGCTGATTTAAAGACGGCTTTTCGGTCACATCTGGAAACGAAACAGCTAATTCAGGCGGGAATTGACCACAAGATTGAATCATTCTGCTTCTGGAAGTTTCCAGAAGAATCGCGTAAAGGGAACAGGGACCGCTATAAAAGAAGAGTGGTGGAGCCAAGACGGGGCTTTTTCTTCTTGAGGCTTCTTCTTGAGAGTTGCTTTTAGAGCTGCTGTGTGGTGCTCGAGAGGAGTCCACTCGTCTCGCCGATTTCCGGAGTGTGCTTGTTTAGAGACTGCCAGCGTCTCTGTTTGCTAAGAAGTCGATCTTCGACTTAAGGATCCCATTCCCTTTATTTTACTATTTTTTTATACTTCGTGCATAGAAGTAGGTAGCTGAGAGTGACCCTTGCTCTCATTTTTGATCGTCTTGCATCCCGAGTTTCCTTCACGAACCCCAGCGTGATACGCGCACTCTGAGCTTTTGAACCTTGGTGTGAAAGCCGACTGTACTAATCGTCAGCCCGGAGGTGATAGTGTTAGTGTTTATTACCGGCAATAATTAGCGAACTGTTCCAGTGATTTAGAAGCCCTAGCCACATTGTACCCAGTACCCACGCATCCTAATTGAGTGAATGTTATCTCAGCACGAGATCCCAAAATATTTAGAAATCTACTGAACCTGTACATAGCTGTACATAATTTATTCTCCTGAATAAAATATTTAGTCTAGCTTAAACAGTTTTCTAGCCTGTTTCATTGACGGCTTTGCCTACCATATCTCCAGTACGTTACAATATATTACAATATATACACACACACACACACATACACACACACACACATATATATATATATATATATATATATATATGTGTGTGTGTGTGTGTGTGTGTGTGTGTGTGTGTGTGTGTGCGTGTGTGTGTGTGTGTGTGCGTGCATGTGTTGTAAAGAAATCACGATTAAAAAGTGAATCAGTTTAGACTGAAATAGAACCGTAGCTGGATTGAATTCCGGGAGTGGAAGACTAAAACTGGATGGATGCCACTATTTTTAAACTAAAAAACATAAAATTTAGTAAAAAATTATATAAAATTTAATATTATACACATATACTTATTTATTTGTTCATCTGCTAATGCCCTCATAGCGAACACTTTCGATATTCGCTGCTCTTCCGTTATATTCCACTCGGTTTCAACATTGTCATTGTTTTAAGTTTAGGACAGTTTATTACATGCGGCAAGCTATTTAAACGATAACCTTGATATTACCGGTGATATAGAATAGCAAAATTTTGAAATTAAATTTTGTAGGAATTTTGGAGCCGCACACTGTATATGTTTACAATCAACCATTATGGAGAAAAAAAGGCCGCTCAAGACCACTACTATATACCCTGCATGAACATAGCGTCATATTGGCTAATTTTATGACGTTTAACTGTATTTACTTAAGGATATTATGTCATTCAATTATATGAAAGATAATATAAAATATTTATGTCATGGTAGCTCAGTCGGCAAAGGCATCGACCTCACAACCGAGAATAGGGAGTTCGATGTTCGAGACAGAAAAAGATGAGTCTTGTTCATTAATGGGCACGTGAAATCGGTTCATGATCGCAGTGTCCTCCAAATTCTCAAACCAAAATCTTTCCAAATCCTCTCAAAATTGGAGGGGGTAGGCCAAACATGTGGATCTTCTGCTTCTAAATTTCGAGGATCCATTTTGTTTGTTTGGGTTGTCCTAGGAAGTAATGGTGGCAACCTATACGGTGCTCTTATAATAAAATAACCAACAAACATCTACAGCTTAGTAGAGGCAAATGCTTAAAAAACAAGTGCCTCCACTTTAGAAATAATAATATAAAATATTTCAATTGCCATTAATAGAAAAAAATGTATAATAATTGTAAAAAACACAATTATCTATGCACAATTACACAATGTTCTACATAATTATTTTTATATCTGAGATATTAAGACGAATAATAGTGAATTCAACATTTCAAAATTCTTCATTTCACACCACTTTCTTGTTTTTACATACTTTTAATTTAAAGCAAAATTGGAAAATCTGAAACTGCTGTTATGTAAAAAATCAATACAAAATGCATTTCGGCCGAACACGCAAAAATTTCCTTTTAAATGTTGCTCGAATATCGAAAATATTTAGATATTAACCTAAGTGAGAACATTTAGTTATAGTTTTCTTTCAGAATCATTTCATTTTAGATAAAAATGAAAGAGATTACTAGAACTTGCACTTTTTTAATCTAAACTTTCCAATCAAAGTGAATATTTTATGTTTTACATATTTAGCTTTGCATATTCTTTTAAATTCACTTCATTAAAATACCCCCCTTTCATTTAACATTAACCTGTTAATATTTTTTATGCTGTACCATTTTTTAAATTCATTCCGTTTCACTACCGGCATTGATTATTGAATTCATATTATTTAAATACAAAAACGTGTCATGGCGTTCCTTGACACGCTAGTGCATGATAAATTTACCTTTTACTGTTCATTAAATATGAAAAATAGGGCGTCGATACAATTTTTCTTTCCCGAGAGAGTTCCGTTTACCTAGTAAATCGATCGCATTCAGTCATGTCTTTTAAAACGATATAACAATATTCTTCGTTAACTTTATAAACTTTATACAGTACCACTTCTTCCCACTGTTAATATACACACACACTCATAGATATAGAAGTCTAAATAATGACTACTGAAAATTGTGACAAATTGAAAAGGTTATCACAATATAATGTAAGGCAAATAATATAATATAATGTAAAGGCATCTATTTTCCTCTATCATATATGTATATGTATATATATATGTATATATATGTGTATATATATATGTGTGTATATATATATATGTATATATATATATGTATGTGTGTGTATATAGATATAGACAGATAGATAGTTATATATATATATACACACACACACACATATATATATATATATATATATATATATATATATAACTATCTATCTATACACATACACACATATATATACATATATATATATATATATATATAACTATCTATCTATACACATACACACATATATATACATATATATATATATACACATACACATAAACACATACATAAATACATATATGTGTGTGTAATATTAAAATCCCTTATTTACATATTTTAATATTAATTTAATAACTTTTGTTCATAAAGTACTTTAGGGGTTTGCGCGGTAATTCTGATTTTCCCTCCAGGCATGCGATAGACTTAAGTCAGCCTGTGTCTGTACGACTTTAGCCAATAGTTAGCGTGTTCTGTTTAAACATGGGTATTTTTTATCACGTGATCAATTGTGCTTAGGGACTACTTTTAGTCTTTTTACTTGAGGAATCCCTACTTGAAAAGTGTGTATATACGGAATCACATGGTCTATATGCACGATGTTGTAAAAGTGTTTGCCTGTTGTATGGATTTCATGTATCTCACCAGAAATGTGTTGTGCTTTTGAATGAGTCTTGCCCATATTATATATATATATATATATATATATATATATATATATATATATATATATATATATATAATTCTTTTGTCCGTGTGTTTGTAATAGAACTCCTCCTAAACGGCTGGACTCATTTTGATGAAATTTTGTGTATGTAAGTTCATTCGAGAATAGTTTAGATTCTCGAAAATGTTTCGAAAAAGTTTTTTTTTATTAAAAATCCAGAATTGGGAGCTTATTGAGATCATTATATAATGCTGCTTGAAACCTTCACTGCCAACGTATGTTTGGCGCAACGGGCTTCAGTACGAGAAGTCCCAGGATCGAATCCCCGTACAGGCGATGTGGGAATTTTAGTTTTATCTGATTATGATTGTGATGACTGTACACGTAGAGACGTCAAGTGTCAAAGTCCTTCAAAAGGTTACGACCAACGTCTCCCAGAGACAGTGTCTAAGAGGTGTTGCTGCGGCGCTGGTCTTAAAGAACTCGAAATCAGTTTTATGATATGGTGACTCGTACGGAAACGTGTTAGCAGACGCTGCAGTGGAATTCTACACTTTTTTTCGAAGATTTGATGGTACCCTGTGAGATGCTGAGAGTGAAAACAAGACCGGAAAACGGCTTTCATAACAAGTTATTGCTATCTGCAAAAATGGAATCCAGAATGCTTTTAAATCTATATTAGTGTAGACATTAAATTCTGTTGTGCACGTATTCATCTAATCTTTTATCCAAAATTAACTAATAATTTTAAGTGGTGCAATTATGAGGTTTGGTTTTATTTGGAGGGGTATGGTCTACTGCTTTGTTACATGAGGATTAAAGAGAGCGTGACCTATTGAGAATTACATGAGAGACACCTGCTGTATAATATCATTTCAAGATGTCGGATTTTTATCACTTTGCATAAAGTCAGTATTGCTGTGAAGGAACAGCATTCCACTGAGAGTGAAACTCTTTTATAGTTAAAAAACACAAATCAACATAAATTACATAAAAACAGTTTGATCTGTATTCAGTAGGTCTTCAATGCTAGATGAACTATAGTTATATACGTTACAAGAAGAAAGGTGTCTTAAATTACGGCCATGTATAAAAAAAGGATTGAAATGACCCACACTAGCTGTCAATAAGATTTTTAGTAAAAAAAGGACAATGAAATACT
>CM063504.1:18144450-18211950 GCA_032207245.1 Pardosa pseudoannulata | reverse complement strand
GATCATAGTTAAACAAATCATTATTTTTTTTATATAATTTAGAATTAGAAAACTAAACTCCTCAAAGCAACAGCCCCTAGGGGTACAGGGCCTACGAAATCAAGCATATGTCTCGGTTAGGTGGTCAGCCTTACGCGAAATAATTTAGAATACCATTTCAAATATACCAACTCATAAAATTGATTTTTGAATAATATTTGAGTGAGATGATTTAATAAGTGAAGTCTTATATAACAGTCATATGATACACCTCATATGATAATCTTTAAAATTTACTTAACTGGGATCATGGTAAACAGATAATTTTTTACGTAATCTAGGAAACCATTTTAAACATACTAACTCACAAAATTTATTTTTACGTAATATTTGAACGAGATAGTTAAATAAGTGAAGCCTCATATAATAGTCTTTAAAATTTACTTAATAGGATCATGGTACACGAATTACTATTTTTTTAAATAACCTAGAATACGATTTTAAATATACTAATTCAAAAAGTTGATTTTTAGTAACATTTGAAAGGGATAATTAAATAAGTTAAACCTGATATGATAATCATGTGATAAACCTCATATGATAGTCTTTAAATTTGGCTTAATAGGATCATGGTAAACACATTACTTTTTATTGTACATAATCTTTAATATCATTTCAAGTATATCAAGTCCACAAACTGATTTTTACGTAAAATTTGAGTGAGAGGATTATATAAGTGAACGGAGCAAGGGTAAACTTGTGAAGGAGTTAAGAAATATTATACAGCTATAATACGTTATAACAGTATATAATCAAGCCGAATAATAAAAACAATCAGAAATAGAA
Organism: Pardosa pseudoannulata; assembly: GCA_032207245.1. Taxonomy (NCBI): domain Eukaryota; kingdom Metazoa; phylum Arthropoda; class Arachnida; order Araneae; family Lycosidae; genus Pardosa; species Pardosa pseudoannulata. Next base: position 18,211,125 of record CM063504.1, on the reverse strand, counting down.
AATATACTTCAGTTACCAATGAGTTGATTTCAATAGCTATAAATAATTCAACATTCCTTTACGGGACGAATCGAAAATAAATTATTAAACAGTACTAAATATTCAGCTCAACATTCAAGGAAAAAACTTACCATACAGCCCGGTACATATTTATGTTACTTCCATAAAATTACTTGGTGACAAATTCTTGCTTGAACAAAAGCCGCTATTCTCAAACACACCGAATCGAAATACACAGAAATGAAATATATGTGAAACGACATTTGTCCGATTCACAATAAACTAATCTGACATCTGCTTAAAAAGTGTTACGGCGAGTGTGGAACATTTCAGGGTCCAATTACATTCCGTCAATTCTCAAATCAGTGTGACGTAGTCCCCTTCCGATCTGAAGTCTGTTGTGAGAATCCAACCTATCAGAAACATAACTGAACGTTGCCATCGCAGCATTGTCGATATGAATTCTGACTGTTTTCTCCGGCACCTTTTCGTGAGTTCTTTTTATGTTTTCTGTTTTTTTTTCTTTTTTTTTCGGTAGAGTGAAATTGTATTCCTGGGTTTTCTTTCAGGAGAGAAAGGAATGATTATCAGTTTCCAATATTTCTTTGAAATATGTCACGCCATTTACTTTCTTACACGCCAGACGGGACATGATCCGGCCTTGAAAGCGTTTATTGTCATCTTTGTGGGATATGTGTTTTTGACACGAATGCATTATAATGTGTCACAAGGTACAAATATGAGCTTATCAGAAGCGTGAAAAGTCTTTGTCGGAATTAAGGTTTAATTGTGCACGTTGTTAGGCTCCGAATCTTGTATCTTTTTCATTTGCACGGTGACTTATTTTACCTTTTAGAATCAGTCTATCTTTATTAAAAGGATACATATTTACAGTGGAACCTCGTTAAAACGACGTCAAAGGAACGAAAACATCTTTTCGGATTAACCGATTAATCAGCAAAATTTATTAAGGATGGATTTTAATAGAATAAAAATAATTAAATTCAGTTGAATTTAATAAGGATTTCTTGAGCAAGAAGTCGAATAAAATTACCTTTTATTATGCACATTTTCTGATTTAGTTCAAGTGCAATATGGCAACATTTTTTAAAAAGCTTAAAATCTACATAAACACCGATAAAGTCTCGTGCAATATCACGTACGCTGATCAGAAGAAGAACTTCATTATTCGAATTTCAAGTTACATCCATTCGCACAGTTAAGAAATTAATTTCCGTATTGATTTGCATTTGTTAACACTCTATTTTCTATTACACAGCGCTAAATATTCCCCTAGTCGTGACTTTTGGAACTAATTTGAAGGATTCCGCGAAAAAACAGATTAATTGTACTTGAATTAAATCAGAAAATGTGCATAATAAAAGGTAATTTTATTTTATTCTGTATTAATTTGCATTTGTTAATACTCTATTTTCTATAACACAGCGCCAAATATTCCCTAGTGATGATTTCTGGAGCTAATTTGTTTTTTCGCGAATCCTTCGTCCCCCGTCTTGTTTAATCTTCCTACAAAATGTGGCATCATTCTTGCAAATAGATCGAGCTACAGAACACTGTGACCACTGTCAGTTTAATTATGGCCACCCGGTATATATATATATATATATATATATATATATATATATATATATATATATATGTACGTGTGTGTATATATATATGTATATGTATGTATATGTATGTGTGTATATATATATATATATATATATATATATATATATATATATATATATATATATATATATATATATATATATATATATATATATATATAGACACAATGGAACCACTTAAGACTATCCATTTTTATAGATTTTATTATTCATTTATCTATTATAATCAATTTCTCCTTTTAAGAATTTTTACTTTAAAAAGTTTTGTTTCTTCTAAACCTCCCTTCCAATTTGATTTTGAGGCTGTCTTTGTTAGTCGAACGAAGATATAAAATATATATCTGTCATAGAATTGAAGAATGCTAAATAACATCATCTATCATCATTTCAACATTCACTAGAATAATAGTTGTTAGAAATAAGGATATTTTGACCTTTTGCATGTAAGGCACGACAGGTACAGTGTTTTACAACCTCACACAACCCTTTACCTTTATCCACCCTTTTCACGAAACAATCCAGATGGGAATGTTGTGGATAATAACACCAAATGTATTTTAACGAAATCAAGTACGAATTTTCAGAAATAAAAAAAAATATTCAGATAAATTAATATAATGATATTATTTGCTGTTTCATTTATTTTATACTTATACCTAATGCTTTCCTAAATGTTAAAACGAATTATTATTAAATTCAGGTTAATGGTTTAGATGTTTTAAAAACATAAGTTCTAGGTTAATTAAAATATTAAATTTATCTTTAAATATTGCCCTATATATGCGAGGACACATTTTAAACATGAAAAAAAATATTAGATTAAAATATTTTTTGTAATGCTTTTGTTTCAGTTTCCCCGTTTAAAAATCCTAGTAACTTGGAAAATATCATAAGCGGAACCCCCTGTTTATAGATATATGTATGAGTATACACACACACACTCATATATATATATATATATATATATATATATATATATATACATACACACACACATATATATATATATACATGTATAATCCAGGAATTATAAAACTGATTTACAAGGAGAAAGCTAATCAGCTAACAGTAATATCAATGCAGTCGGGCCATTGAAAGAGAACGGCACACGTCTAATTAAAACTTTATTTTAGCTAAAACGGATATCTTTAATAGTCAACGACAGACAAGAGAAAGACACAAAAATCACTCTGCTCGAACAAAGGTGCACCCAAGAGCAAAGAAAGAATGAAATTTCCCAAAGGGGCAAGAAACTTACTCAGCGAAATTAAGTGTTAAGATCAGGAAAAACGCGGAGCCATTTGACGGCGACAGCTGGAAAACGTGTTAACAGACAATTTACATCTATAGGACAGAAAACTTTGGGAAATGTATCGAAAGAATTTAAGTCGAGAACGCTCCTTTGATCAAGACATTTAGAGGCTGGAGAAAAGATTTTAAGGAATTAGAATGCGAGAGAGGAAGTTTTTAAGGAGATATTAAAGTTAAATAATTTTGATATATTACACACACACACACACACACACACACACACATATATATATATATATATATATATATATATATATTTATTTGTAAGGAAAAGTAAACTAAAGTATATAATTATATAAAACCCCATAAATGGCCCTAGAAAATTCTCATGGTTTTTCAAATCTTAAGTCAAGGGCAAAAAACCCCTTTGCTTTCCCAGTTTTAACCCCCTAACCTAAATTGACCACTGAGGTTACAGTTCACGCTCTCAGAGAAGGGGTTGTAACCAATTATAACTCTATATTACCCTAGTGGACAATTTAGGAAATTCCCAAACAAAAAGGAGATGCACGCTATGGGAGCCAGATTTTCAACCAGAGATTTTGACTGAGATGTTGACCCAGGTGTCAAGGACCTTTTACTTATAACTTCCTGTTAGCTGACCCCTCAGTTTATATATATATATATATATATATATATATATATATATATATATATATATATATATATGTGTGTGTGTGTGTGTGTGTGTGTGTGATGAAGTGCGAGACTCATTAAAGGTCACAACACAGTTTATTTCTGGTAATAAACATGAAATCCGTACAACAGGCAGACAGCTGTACAGCTTCGTGCACATAGACCATCTGGTCCCGCACATACACTTTTCAAGTAGGGATTCCTAAACTAAAAAACTACGAATAATCCCTAAGCATAATTGATCACGTGATACAAAATACCCATGTTTAAAGAGAACTCGCTAACTATTGGCTAAAGTAGTCCAGACAGAGGCTCTACTAAGTCTATAGCGTGTCTGGAGGGAAAAATCAGAATTACCGCGCAAACCCCGAACTCACTTTATGAACAAAAGTTATTAAATTAATATTAAAATACGTAAATAAGGGATTTTAATATTACATATGTATATATATATATATATATATATATATATATATATATATATATATATATATATATATATATATATATATATATATATATATATATATATATATACATATATATATATATATACATATATATATATATACATATATATATATATATATATATATATATATATATATATATATATATATATATATATATATATATATATATACGCACACATATAACACACACATGTGTGCATGTGTTAGTCAGCATGCGTATAGTATATTTACAGGCATGGTCAGAAATACCGAATTAAGTTCTGAAGGAATATCGTATGTATCGTCAAAAGTTAACTAACTAAATAGAAAGTAGCTCATTACAGGAAGTCCAATTTCGCCATGTGCATTATAGAATAAAATCGAACTTTTGATATTTCATCGATCATCCTTCTGAAGCACGCACTTCGGAATTTTTTTATTACCATTTTCCGCTGAAGAGTATTTACCCAGTTTGCGTGCACAACAATAATTGAATTCGTATTCGTGAGATAGTATATCCTAATGCGAATGTATTACTCGATGTATCTTACCCCATAAAACGATAGAAAGCAACTGAAATTTTGCTAAAGCAAGCTGTTGCCAAGAACTGCTAAGAAATGATGAGTGGTAATGTAAAATTTTTTTCGATGAAACTTGACAAATTGTCGGTTAAAGTTAAAAACATTTGGTATTTCAATCGTTTCAGTTCAAACCTTGATGCCAATCCATGCATACTAATGAACAGGAAAGGTGGTATTTATTCAATCGATTACAAATATTCCCACTGCAGTATACACACATACCGCTTTTGTGCAAAAAATGCAAATAAACTAAATGTTTACATTTTTCCACCATTAATGTTCTTTCGTATTTAATTATTTTGCATTTGGTCGATATGTAAATTTTTGCTTTTAAGCATAAGCATTTAGAATTGGCGTAAAAACTTGTACAATGCACAATGTTGGTACATTTGCATCCTTTCGTTTTGTATGCAAATGGAACGTTTACATTTGTTCTTTAACTCACATTTGCGTATTATTGGTTCTTGTTCTTATTTATTTACATTAACACATCACCTATAAACCTACAAAAGTTAATTTCTTTATTTTTACAATTTTAAAATTTCTCTACGTTTCTGAATCGTTTAAAACAAATCCCCATGAAATTTTCTAATTAGAAACTGTAAAACTATACAATATTATCATAGCTTTTTTAATAAGCTAAAAAACTTTAAATTAGTGATTCTCAACCTTTTTAAGCCACGGCCCCCCTATGGAGTCGAAATGTGTTCAAAGCCCTCCTTCCCTTTGTAAAAATCCCTTAATTTAAAGTTTAGGGTAGGAGAAGTATTCAATTATAAGAGGCAAAATGTTTAAGTAATTTTCTACAATAGAATTACAGATCAAATTTTTGTTACTCAGACATGTTGAAGCAACGCTCGAACAAATACTATAGCCGAATGGTTAAGGCGATGACCTTTGGTTCCGGAGGTAGTGGGTTCGAGTCCCACTAGGGCAGAGATGTTCGCAGCCGTTCGGAATTTGAAGAAAAAAAATCACAGCAACAAATCTAACTATAACAAAATGGTTCCAGAAAGGACAGTGACTAAAGACAAATACACAGTTATAATTAAGTATTTAAAAAATATCTATAAAAGTGGCCTATTAAATAGACTCGATTCTAACAACATCGCTACTACAAAAAGTAAGAACAGCAACACTGAATAACTATGGTTTTAAGATTAAGTTAAGCTAGAGAGCACCCTCTTGTGACCAGGCAAATCCAGAGGGTTACACTCAACGTGGCATTTTCTACAAGCTTTAAGCAATAGGTCCCGAACTTAACACATTTTATGCGGTACACGCACTAGTACGTTTTCTGGCGATTGATACTTGAGCGCCAGTCACGTACTAATACGGGTTAATGTAACAACATGGCTTGTTTGTGGGTACAAAAATAACGGTATATACAGGAAAACGAAGCCGAATGTTCTTGTCTACTACATAGATTCTGGAAAAATTTAGACAAATAAAAACTAATTTTTACATGAGTCATTGCGGAATCACAGAACGGGAAGGTTGATTAAAAAAATCAATTTAGATTTAAAATTAACTTTTTATTTATCCTTGCGAAAATGATATATATATATATATATATGTATATTTATATATTATATATATATATTTGTTTATATATTATATTTATTATATATTATTTATATATTATATTTATATATTTTTATATTTATATATATATATATTTGTTTATTTGTCTGTTTATATATTTGTTTATATATTTCAATAACAAATACGAAAGGTTAGTTAAAAAATTAAATAGTTTTCGATCTATTGAGATTTAGCTGAATAACTAAATTTACGTGCAAAACGCTCGCTCCCGGTACAATTCATCTGCGAAATGTACCCGCACACAAATTGTTAATAGCCCTCGTGTTACAAAAGCGTAGACCGTAGATTTTCAAACCAAACCAAACGAAGCGAATGCTGTTGATTAATTATATTTTTCTGAATATCTGTCTAATTTCATGCTGAACGTAGGGAACGAAAATGACTACTTCTGGTATAACCACGTAATTTTTTTTTTTTTTTACTGGTAAAATTCGTGTAAAATAAATAATTACTATAATAAATTTACTTAGTACTTTTAAACTTAAGTTTGAAAGCCAAAATCTGCACTACAGCCCGAAACAAGTTCACTGTAGCACCAGAATTTTCTCACCGCACCCTGAGGGTCGATATCGGCCCCTTTGAGAACCACTACTTTAAAAGTATCTTACTGAACATTTTTTCAACTTGCTCGGAATTTTAAAAAAAAGGCACAAATTGATTTGAATTTTTACAGTTAATGTATTATAGACCTATGATGAAACCCTAACTACTTTTTTCGTTGTTGTATATTTCATGTAGTATTTATATTATTTGAACTGGTATTTTTAAATTGGTACTTTTAATTATCAGCTTTTTTTGAAAATTCAATCCCCTGGTGTAATATTTCTTATAGTTTTTGAAAAGTTAACTAGGTGGAGAATTAAACCTATAATTATTGTTTACAATAAACCAAAAGTTTTTAATGAAACTCACTTTCTGCTGGTGTAAGACAGAGTACAGTGTGACATAAAATTTAAATATTTTTCAACAAGCTCTCACTTTTCATTTTATTTAAAAAGTTCCTATTTTTTAAAGTAAATTCATAAAAAATTAATTAAATGAAAATAGAGAAAAAATGCTGAAAATTCCAGGAATTTCTAACAATAATTAAAAAAAGCTCTCGCTTTTCATCTTATTTAACGAGTTCCTATTTTTTTTAAAGTAAATTCATAAAAAACTAATAAAATGAAAATAGAGAAGAAATGCTGAAAATTCCAGGAATTTCTAACAATAATTAAAAAAAGCTCTCGATTTGCATTTTATTTAAAAAGTTCTTATTTTTTTAAAGTAAATTCATAAAAAACTAATTAAATGAAAATAGAGAAGAAATGCTGAAAATTGCAGGAATTTCTAACAATAGTTAAAAAAAAGCTCTCGATTTGCATTTTATTTAAAAAGTTCTTATTTTTTTTAAAGTAAATTCATAAAAAACTAAATGAAAATAGAGAAGAAATGCTGAAAATTCCAGGAATTTCTAACAATAATTAAAAAATATGTCAAGGTGAAAAATAAGAAAAAAAGTGTTTCTTTTAAAGTTGCTTAAGGTGACGTGTCCCCTTAAAATATTTTTTTTCTTTTATATTAACCAGTTAAATGTTTTATGACCCACGTGAAAAAAGAGACGTCACCTTTAGACGATAATTAAAAAAGTATTTTAGTGCTGAATAATTCAAAGAAAATTGTTCACAAGCTAATAAATAGTAAGCAAATAGTGGCATAAGTTTTCTTCCCTGCTTACGGTGCTATTGAACTCTTATTATTGATTTTAAAACAGGCAAAACATTAACGATTGACGTAAAAACTTGTACACTACAGAACGAAGTACCATTTGCAGCCTTTCGTTTTGCAAACAAATTTACCTTGAAGTTTTGCCTTCAAATTTGTGCACCGTAGACACTTATTTATTTACTTTTAAGTTAAAATTAAGTTTTTTTTCTTTTATTAACCTGCTAAATGTTTTATGACCAATATAAAAAAGTCTTCACCTTCAGACGAGATTGAAAACATATTTTAGTTCTGAATAAGTCACTACCAATTGTTCTCAAGCTTCATATAGACTGAAGAGCCATTATATTATGACCACCCTCTATTTTTAGCAATGGGCTCACCGAGGAACAAACCCACTGCGTGTGTGCGGCTGATGTCGGAGTATACAAAGCAGCTATGTATTGTCGTTCCAAATATAGCGTTATTAGCTACATAATTTCTAACAGCAGCTGATTCGATAAAAATCAACTGGTTATGGCTCACTGAATGGGTACACCAGAATCAGAAACAGAACATTTAGGGGGATGTTCAAATGCAGTTGCTATAAGCACATATCGAAAGTGATGAATGGATGGTGAAACGACAAGTCGCTTCCAAGGCTCATTAATTTCAGAGGAGAGGGGAGATTGCTACTTAATATTCGTCGAGACCGAAGAAGTCCAACAGCCGTAATCTCCACCAGCTGCAAATGGCGATCCAGACAGTGTTTCTCCAGACACTGTGCAGCGTACATTGCTGCGTATGGGCCACCGCAGCGTGAGTCCGAAGCATGTCCCTGTACTGTTAGCAGGTCATCGCCAGCTGCATCTGTAATGGGCCAAGAAACATCGAAATTGGATATTAGAAGAATGGAAGAAAGTTACAGAGTCTGACGAATCCCGTTTTCTGGTACATCATATTGACGGGCGTGTGTGAATACGCCGATTTCCAAAGAAAATCCTAACCTACCAGATTCACAGTTGTATGGAGACAAGAGGGTAGATAGGGTATTATGGTGTGGGCATTGTTTTCATGGAGCTCACTATTATCTTTAATCCCCATAGAACCAATCCCTGACGTCTAGGCACTACGTGAACATGTTGCAGACCAGGATCACCCATTCGTGACAACAGTATTTCCGGTGGGGGACGATGTTTACCAACAGGATAATGCACCCTGTCATAAGGGTGGAATCGCCAGGGGATATTCAGTGGTTCGAGGATAATTTCAGTGACTTTCAAGTGATATCTTCGCCTCCAAATTCACCTCACATGAATCAAATAGAGCATGCGTGGTCTCACCTAGAAATCCAAATTCGTTGTGCCATGCTATCCCCTATCATGGGGTGCGGGAATTGCAGGACCAGTTGGTGAACGCTTGGTACCAGTTACCTCAGACTACCTATCAACGCATTGCGGAGTCAATGTCACTCCGAGTGCTGGCGAATTTGGGGGCTGAAGGTGGACCTACATGTTACTAATAAGGTGGTCATAATGTAATGGCTCTTCGGTATTTATAGGGGCAAAACTCTTCTCGGACGCTTATTATAGATTTTTAATATTTTAAATTCTTTCACAGTACACAATCTCCATCATAAAACAGGGGGGAGGGGAGGGAGAGAGAAGTGAAAAAAAAAAGATAACCCTTAAAGGGTAAAACTTAATAAGGAGCATTTGCCTATAATTTGCCCTCAGATTAAACGTTAAAAATGTATATAATGAAATATTGTAGAGCTTAAAATTCTAAAAAAATTAGAACAAACACTTAATAAAGTGTGTTGAAAATTAACACAGCTTGAAAATTAAGCTCACAGATCTATTAGGTGAGTGGCTCATGTAACTTAAAAGGATTAAAACAAATTCTAGCTTTCTATAATTAATTCCGTATTCGACTTTTTTATGCTTCCTAATATAGCCGTGAACTTAATTTTAACTAAATTATTAAATGCGAGTATTCATTTTACTCAAAATATCTTAGTATATTAATCACAGACGTAACATAAAGGAATTTGAAAAATTCTAGCTTTCCCTAATTAATGCTGTATTCTACTTTTTTCCTTATTTCTAACTACTGGCTCAATAGAGCTGTGAGCTTAATTTCAACACAGTTATTAAGTATGAGTACTCATTTTGGTTTGGTATGGAGTGCTACGGTCTACTTTTTTGCAACAAGAGGGCTAATAGACCGGGACCTACAGTTTAAACCGATTCCGAACGGCTACGAACATCCATGCCACTGTGGGATTCGAACCCACAGGCTCCGGCACCGAAGGTCAGCACCCTAACCAATCGGCCATCGTTCGGCGAGTACTCATTTTGTTCAAACTAACTTAGTATGATAATTAGAGATAACTTCTGATCAAAATAAATTCTAACGTTCCACAATTAATACTGTATTCATTTTTTATATCCTTCCAAACTAATCGCCTTGTAGGACTGTGAGCTTAATGTCAACACAGATTTAACTGCTACTGGTCATTTTATAGAAAATTCTTTTAAGTTCCACAACTTTTGCATTGACTCTTTTTTTATACTGCCAGCTGCTTTTGAGATATTAATTCAGTTTAAACAGAACATGTTTTCGACCTTAAATTTGTACACAACAGCTAAAGCATACCCATCAGGAGGGGGGGGGGGCTTAGCACACCTGGTAGAGACGTAACCTGAAGGAATTAAAACAATTTTGATTTTTTCCCTAATTAATTCCGTATTTATCTACCCAACCACTGGCCTAAGAAACGCAAAGCCTGAATAAAAAAATTATAATTTTATTACCAACGATTTTAAAGAATTGGTTTTTTTTTTTATAAATATGACGCCTAACTAGTAAAACCAGTTGTATTTCTTTATAGCTTAGAAGCCTAGAGATAATTAATTTAGAATTTATTAATTTAAATGCAATACCCTCTTTAGCAAGTATTTTATGTTTTTATACAGTAAATTAATATGTTAATTAATGCCACTGGAATGTAGATTTCATTCAATGAATACCAACTACAATTATGGGTATAATATGGGTTTCAATTTTTGTATAACCTAAAGGTTCCCCTGAAAATGTATTAATTAAAGAGTCTAAAGATGTGGAAGTAATGATTATACACGCAGAGGCTATAAATTCGCAGGATCTGGTAGATAGAAAAGTTACAATTTTGGCCTTATTGGGCAAAGAAGGAAAGTTTTATAATTCGGTTCGGTTCGGTTTGGAGTGCTACGGTCTACTTTTTGCAACACGAGGGCTAATGAGACCGGGACCTACAGCTTAAAGTCGATTCCGAACTGCTACGAACATCCATGCCACTGTGGGATTCGAACCCACGAACTCCGGTACCGAAGGCCAGCACCCTAACCAATCGGACATCGTTCGGCAAAGTTTTATAATTAATTTCATCTCCAGCTTTTAAATCAAATATTGCTATTGCTTTAAGGATTTTTATTACTTTACCTAATTTACTTAAGTGTGGCAGGTAGAGGAAGAAGTTTCTCAAAATTAAATTTGTATCAGACAAAAGTTTAGCTCTTTTAATTGTAATTTTATCATGGAGGAAAGGGCTGCATTTCACATTTTTGTCCTGGCCGCAAAGCTGTTAGACCCGACATGAGAACATACAGGTATTTGTTGGAACCTACGTATAAAGAACAAATGTAAAAAACCCCTTAGAATCAGGGCCGTAGCCAGAAATTGTTTTCGGAGGGGACCAAGGGAGAAAGATATCTTTTGTCTGTGAATGATACTTCAATTAATGAAAGGGAAAGCACTGTATTTCCGAAATACAGTGCTGTATTTCCGGCCAGCGGCCCAGCAAGATTTTTATGGTCTCAGCGGTTTTTCTAAGAAAATAACTGTCCATGATCATAAACAACTAGGCAGATAGCACATACACACACAGTCGTGGGACATTGTCCTGTACAAAATAGTCTTTCAAAATTTCGGGGGGGGGGAATTTTGAAAGTCCCCCAAACCCCTCCCCCTGCATACGGCCTTGCTTAGAATATACAAATAAAAAAATTAATCCAAGTAATCGTGTTAAATTATACGAATTGTGTTTCTGATTAAGTGATTTTGAGTTCTTTTTAACACAGCTATGCTTTTCCACACACAAAAATGAAAATCCCTCATATTAATTATGATGTACTAGATCAGGATTTTAACTTATTCAGAAATATTATAGGCCTAGATTTATTTAAAATTATCAAAACCATTTTCAAACAGAACGGAAATGTAAGTATATTTTATTCTATTTTACTTCTGTAGTATTGTAATCCCAATTATCAATATTAAATTAAAGTCGAGTTATTAAACTAAATGGGTGTGGCATGTTGGCATGCTCATTACACCTTTGTAGTCATAACATATAATTAGAGTGATTTTCTCTTAATATTATTTATAATGCGTAAAAGAAATCATTCATAATTCTATGGAAATTATAATTTAAAGCTTGGTATAAAAAGAAAATATTAAAACACACTACTGAATTCATTTCTGTACAGAATTTAACAGCATATTGTTTAGTACTATATATAATTATAACAATTCCAATCGTCTTAAAAATTATAATTTAAACACAAATCTTATTTAGAGCTATTAATCATATAAATTATTCACCTATTTTGTAAATTACCTTTGCATGTCTGTTCAACACAAATAGAAGTTCTAGAGCTGCAATGTTCGTTAAATAAATTCACTACGATTTGTCAAAGCCTAAGATAACCACCTGCTCCCACATCATCTCAATACACTGATTTTTTACACTGTACACTGAAGTTCCGCCATGTTTACTGGGTAATGCAAAATAGGGTAGTGGTGTGAAACTCTTTCAAGTTACCCAGCAAAATCTCGGAATAATATATTCATGGAGGAAAGGGCTGCATTTCACATTTTTGTCCGGGCCGCAAAGCTGTTAGACCCGACACGAGAACATACAGGTATTTGTTGGAACCTACGTATAAAGAACAAATGTAAGAAACCCCTTAGAATCAGGGCCGTAGCCAGAAATTATTTTCGGAGGGGGACCAAGGGAGAAAGATATCTTTTGTCTGTGAATGATACTTCAATTAATGAAAGGGAAAGCACTGTATTTCCGAAATACAGTGCTGTATTTCCGGCCAGCGGCCCAGCAAGACTTTTATGGTCTCAGTGGTTTTTCTAAGAAAATAACTGTCCATGATCATAAACAACTAGGCAGATAGCACATACACACACAATCGTGGGACATTGTCCTCTACAATATAGTCTTTCAAAATTTCGGGGGGGGGGGACCACTCCCCCAAATCCCTCCCACTGCCTACGGCCTTTCTTGGAATACACAAATAAAAAATTAATCCAAGTAATCGTGTTAAATTATACGAATTGTGTTTCTGATTAAGTGATTTTGAGTTCTTTTTAACACATCTATGCTTTTGCCACACACAAAAGTGAAAATCCCTCATATTAATTATGAAATACTAGATCAAAATTTTTACTTATTCAAAAATGTTATAGGCGTAGATTTATTTAAAATTATCAAAACCATTTTCAAACAGAACGGAAATGTAAGTATATTTTATTCTATTTTATTTCTGTAGTATTGTAATCCCAATTATCAATATTAAATTAAAGTCGAGTTATTAAACTAAATGGCTGAGGCATGTTGGCCTGCTCATTACACCTTTGTAGTCATAACATATAATTAGAGTGATTTTCTCTTAATATTATTTATAATGCGTAAAAAAATTCATTCATAATGCCATGGAAATTATAATTTAAAGCTTGGTATAAAAAGAAAATATTAAAACATACTTCTGAACACATTTCCGTAGAGAATTTAACAGCATATCTTTTAGTACTATATATAATTATACCAATTCCAATCGTCTTAAAAATTTTAATTTAAACACAAATCTTATTTAGAGATATTAATCACATAAATTATTCAGCAAATTTCTAAATTACCTTCGCATGTCTGTTCAACACAAACAGAAGTTCTAGAGCTACAATGTTCGTTAAATAAATTCACCACGATTTGTCAAAGCCTGAGATAACCACCTGCTCTCACATCATCTCAATACACTGATTTTTTATCATCTTTGGCCCTTATTTTCATGTGAAACTGTAAACAGGGTTGTTTTCACTAGAAAAGAAAATAAATCTTCTCTTGGCGACAAATTTGAAGTCGCCAAAGTGTGTGGTTGGGGTAAATTGGCAAATAGCGTGCAGCAAATCAACGTAAAAGTTCGATATAATTTAGTTGGAATGTACTCTATAGTTATTTCTACCGTTTTTTAACTTTCATTACGAGAAAGAAATGTAAGATGACACTATTTAAATTATTTTATCGATATCGTGATAGCAGAAGTTAGTAAAATACTTATCGACTAATGTCTTTTAGATGGTTTTACAATTCAGAAACGAAAACGAATTCGGGAGATATTAATGAATGAAAAATATAAAAAATAATGTAAATATTTTAATAATTTATTCTACAAATATAAATTTTCGTTATGCATAGAATTTCTGCATTAATGTTATTTGACAAGTTTTAATAGCATATTAATGACACCAATTGCGATATATTCTAAGCACATGACTCGCGGTAGCTCAGTCGGCAAAAGCATCGATTTCGTAGCAGGTGGGTTGTGGGTTCGAGGCTCGTGTCGGCCAAAGATCCGCCATGTTCATTAATGGCGGCTGGGTAATGCAAAATAGGGACATGGTGTCAAACATTTTCAAGTTACTAAACAAAACCTCGGAATAATATATATATATATATATATATATATATATATATTTTTATTTATTTATTTATTTATATATAAATATATATATATATATATATATATATATATATATATATATATATATATATATATATATATATATATATATATATATATGTATGTGTGTGTGTGTGTGTGTGTGTGTGTAATTGGGCGAGACTCATTCAAAATTACAACACAGTTTATTTCTAATGAGATACGTGAAATCTATACAACAGGCAAACACACACATACATTTTCCCGCACATACACTTTTCAAGTAGGGATTCCTCAGGTAAAAAGACTACGAATAATCCCTAAGCACAAATAATCACGTGATAAAAAATACCCATGTTTAAAGAGAACGCGCTATCTATAGGCTAAAGTAGTACAGACAGAGGTTGAATTAAGTCTATAGTGTGTCTGGGGGGAAAAATCAGAATTACCGCGCAAATCCTCAACGTACTTTATGAACAAAAGTTATTAAATTAATATTAAAATGTGTAAATAAGGGATTTTAATATTACATATATATATATATATATATATATATATATATATATATATATATATATATGCATACACACACACACACACACACACACACACATATATATATATATATCTTAATCCTATTCTACTGTGAATGCTGTAACGCAGTAGTATGATACTGTATATATGCTATCTGTCATATATTGTAATACATTTACTGCATAGTATACTGTAATACACATACTGTGTATTACACTGTATAGTATACTGTATTGACATACTGTATATAGTATACATACTGTAACATAGAATGTATACGATATGTTTTAGTTGTACTCTCCTATGATTGTTGGAAAATTTCTTTTTTTCAATGCAGGCGATACAGACATTATGCTAACGTCTATATAAGGCTGCGAGGCTGTTACTCATTTAGTATCACCCGACACGCACGTATAACTTAGAGTATGCTACGAACGCGAGTAACATTACCCCCGCTGGGTCCTCGTAATTTAGAGGCAGGGATCAAGAAGATGATCAGTCTTGGCCTGCCACCCCAGAGGTATAGCTTGAGAACTTGGAGGACTTTGTGACCACGAACATATTTTACGTGCCCCAGTCACCTTTAACGAATACGGCGAATCTTAGACCGTCTCCAGTCCCGAACCCGCAACCTTTCTGTTACGAGATGGCTGCCTTTACCGACTGAGCTGATCGATTGTTGGAACGTAGTAGTATGAAATTGTATATGTACTTTCTGTCCTATACTGTACATATACTGGATATATACCGGAATACACATACTATGTAGTATACTATAATGCACATACTGTAACACGGAATGTGTACTATCTTATTTCTATTCTTTTATGAATGCGGTTGTGAAAACTCCCCTTTGTCCGAGAATGCACCAAAACAATATCAATTAGTATCAAAAGTCTACTATTCTGCTATATGAGAGGTAACGAGAACGGAACCTATTGCTTAAAGTCTATTTCAAACGGCTATGAACATCCATACCATCAGCGAGATTCGGACACACAAACCGAAAAGTTGCACCCTACCCACTCGGCAAAAAATTATAAGTTTAGAATTCATTTATCTTTTTCATTTAGATGAAACTGTTTGTAGGATATATCTCACTATTTTCTATGTATTTATAAGAAATTTAGTTAATTTTACCGTTAAATCCATTGACTTTTATTATTTTTTTTACTGCATACATTTCTAAAACCGTTGGAAGAGAAAATATGATAGGAATAATCTGTATATGAAACTTCAAATGGCGATTATTTTTATTTGAGAATTACGGTTAAACATTTTAATTTCTCTTTAACATTTTAAAGAGTGCATGCAACTTATTGGTTTACTCATTTACATGAATTGCTAATCCTATAACCACTAGGTCATACGATAGACAATATGATATGAATATTCTGTACATAAAACTTCAAATGCCGATTATTTTTATTCCAGTATTAAGGTTAAATATTTTAATTTCTCTTTAACATTTTAAAGAGTACATGCAACTTATTGGTTTACTCATTTACATGAATTGCTAATCCTATAACCACAAGGTCATAGGATAGACAATATGATATGAATATTCTGTATATAAAACTTCAAATGCCGATTATTTTTATTTGAGGATTACGATTAAATA
Organism: Pardosa pseudoannulata; assembly: GCA_032207245.1. Classification (NCBI taxonomy): domain Eukaryota; kingdom Metazoa; phylum Arthropoda; class Arachnida; order Araneae; family Lycosidae; genus Pardosa; species Pardosa pseudoannulata. The sequence goes on along the minus strand of CM063504.1, from coordinate 18,194,298 downwards.
TTTTAATTTACCTTTAACATTTTAAAGAGTGCATGCAACTTATTGTTTTACTCATTTACATGAACTGCTAATCTTATAATCACTAGATCATCTAGTGATCAAAATATAAACTACGCAGCCGACAGGATTCGAACCTGTGCGGGGAAACCCCAATGGATTTCGAGTCCATCGCCTTAACCACTCGGCCACGACTGCTGCTTCCGAATTGCTTAATCGTTATAATGTTACAGTATAAAAGCATAATGAAAACATGAATAAAGCAGATTGTTACTTTTTTCTCATTTTTAAATCCTCTAATAAAATATTTAGACTTTTTTTTCTCTAAGAGAAGATAATTTTATGTATTTATCAAAGCGCAAAATGTTTAAAATAAAAAATATTGATACGGACTTCCTTAAAAAATATAAAACTAAAGTCTTAAATAAAATTTTGAAACGCGCTCAGTAATTTGTTATTAGAACAAAGGAAGTTAGTTTTAATTTCATTTATTCGCAAATAGGATTTATATTAATAATTTGAACAATAAAGTTTTTTTCGATCACCGTATTTCAATTATAATATTCATCTGTTATTGTCACGATCTTATGATTTTATTTTACAAAGCCGGCTTCCAGGGTCGGATAAATCGGACTCCTGTCCGGGGCGGCAAATTTTAGGGACGGCATTTTGGCTTGAAACTGTAAAATACGTTTTTATTAGAAGTTAGCATTGAGAAAAATTTTCCAGTTGCATTTCCTTATGATTAGAAACCTAGAGATAATTATTTTATATTAGATTCTAATAATTTTATTGCAATATCATCTTTTGCAAGTGTTTTATTTTTTTATTACAGTAAATTAATCTATTAATTAATGCCACGGGAATGTAGATTTCATTTAATGAATGAATACCCAAAATCATGGGTATAATATGTTTCAATTTTTGTACAAACTAAAAGTGCCCCTGAAAATGTGTTAACTAAACAGTTTAAAGATCTGGAGAAAATATAAATCCACTTTATTTGGCCGATGGAAAAATGACAATTTTGGCCGTATTGGGCAAAGAAGGAAAGTCTTAGAAATAATTTCATCTCCAGCATTTGAACTAAATATTGCTATTGCTTTAAGATTTTTGTTTCTTAACAAATAAGTAGAGAGGGAAGTTTCTGAAAATTAAATTTGTATCAGAAAAAAGTTTAGCTCTTTTCATAGTAATTTTATCATGGAGGAAAGTGCTGCATTTTACATTTTTTACCGGCAAGGCTGCTAGACCCGGCACGAGATCATACAGGTTTTTGTTCCGATACCTACGTATAAGGAATACATGTAAAACTCGCTTAGAATACATAAATAAAAAATTTAATCAAGTAATCATGTTAAATTATACGAATTGCTGTTGTTTTGAGTTCATTTGACACAGCCATGCATTTAATGAAAAAAAACTCACATTAAAACAACATTAATTATCATAAATATTAGTATAACTACATAATTATATCTAGAACCTGTTTGTACTAAAAAGTATAAAAATAAATATATTATTCAATCCGCTTTCATTGCAATGCATTGGTGTTTCGATATTTATGTCAAATAACGGGAATTCCCCCTAAAATTAAAAAAATAAATCCTTTTATTTTATTAATTAGAATTATTGCACTGAAATGTATATATGAATATAAGAAAATAAAATAAACTGGGAAATAAAATAATAAATTTCAAAACAAATGAGCATAAAATAATCTGAAAATACTATCTAATTAAAATCATTTTAAACGATATTTTCTAATTTTGATTTTCTTTGGCACAATTTGCACAAATGAGCAGAACTGATTGTATATGTACACTACACACACACTTATATATGTGTATATGTGTGGTACATAACTTACCTTTAAACCCCTGTGTTTATACTATTCTCAATACCCTTGGACTGTCTCTGTATGTATGTATGAGGATTTCATTAGTTAACTAAAAGACAAATTTTCAGACTTTTATAATTTCTTTATAATAGCTTAATGATATAATGTTATTGTATGTAATAATAGAGTTAATTAGATCATAGTGTTAATTAGATCCCAAAAATACATTTACTGCCAGAAATGTTTATTAAATTAACAAATTTCATTAGTTAATAGCATGTATTCATACTATATCCTGGCTGTCTTTCATTATTTTGAGTTTTCATTTCCTTTTAAATGTTTTGACCTCTTTTTTTGTGTTTGTCATTTACTCATTTCAAAACACCAATATGCCATTTCAAACAAAAGAGTAATAATAATAAAAGTTCAACTTGAACAGATTATATCTTTGTATAGAGTAGAAATATAAATCAATATTTCGCTTTTTAATAAATTGAAAAAATTGAAAAAGTAACTGTGTCGTCTTGATTCAACAATGTATATCAACGAATCAATCGATTCTGATAGCGCAGCATTCTGCTCCAAAAACCCATTTGTCTAATGTAATTCAATAGAGCAATGTACACAGAAATGTTTGGTTGAAAAGGTGTTTCGGTTACGTCTGGTTTCATTTTCTATTAACCGAGTAACTCTATGAGACCTAATTTAACGTAGATCTTGATTAGAGAAAAACGTATTGTAAAAATCTGTCAGCATGAAAGAGGTGAATTTATGTGATGTTTCCGGTGACTTTCTAGCATGCAATTATTTTTTATAAAATAGATTTAAATAGATGCTGCAAATGGAAAAGGTGTAATGGAATAAGATATTTTTCAAAGAAGTGTGGAATCTGAAATATTACGGAAATTGAGTTAATCGTAGCGTAACCGATAAAAGCACTACTTTTTCAACTCAGCTTATTTGTTTTTTAAGTAACAATTTCGAATTCACTTTTTAGAATCGGTTGATTTGCTTTGGATTTCCCTAATTTGTTCAGACTAGAAATATAAATCGATATCACGCTTTTTAATAAATACATTAAAGTAATTCTTGCTTTCTCACCTTAGTTCAGCTTATCGCTACTAATAAATCGATGGAACAGTATTGTGTTTTGAAAACCCATTTGTCTGATATAACTCAATAGGGCTATACACGTAGAAATATGTGATGAAAATGTTCCTAGGTTACGCCTGGTTTTATTTTCTATTAACTAAGTATCCTAGTCCAGTAAAACATAAGCATTTTGGCTTGAGACTGTAAAATGCGGTTTTATTAGAAGTTAACACTGAAAAAAATTATCCAGTTGTATTTTCTTATAGCTTAGAAGCCTAGAGATAATTATTTTATATAAGATTTTAATAATTTTATTGCAATACCATCTTTTGTAAGTATTTTATTTTTTATTACAGTAAATTAATCTATTAATTAATGCCACTGGAATGTAGATTTTATTTAATGAATACCCATGAAAATTATGGGTATAATAGAGGTTTCAATTTTTGTACAACTATTGTAATGTACTTACAACATTAACATCAGTGGTCGTTTACAAAGGGGAAACACAATAAAAATACGATACCTTATATTTAGATTATCGAATTCACTTTTTAGAATTGGGTAATTTGCTTTTGATTTCCCTAGTTTGTTCAGATTAGAAATATAAATCGATATCATGCTTTTTAATAAATACATTAAAATAATTCTTGCTTTCTCACCTTAGTTCAGCGTATCGCTACTAATAAATCGATGGAACAGTATTGTGTTTTGAAAACCCATTCGTCTGATATAACTCAATAGGGCTATGCACGTAGAAATATTTGACGAAAAAGTTTCTAGTTTACGCCTGGTTTTATTTTCTATTAACTGAGTATACCAGTGAAACATAATTTAATGTAGAATGGAGAAAACCGTTTTCTATAAATCTGTCAGAATAATAGAGGTGAGTTTGTATATTTTCGGTAACAGAGCACGAATTCGCCTGTATTTATATTTTACATAAAAATTTAAATGGATGTTGTGAAATCAAAAGGTGTAACGGAGTGAAATATTTTTTTAATCAGAGGTTTCAAGGACTCGAGGGCCACACTGAAAACTTATGTATCATTGCAGGTCGCACTTTCATAATTGGCTAAATTTCAGAAATTTCTAAAAGTATTAAAACTTATCAGTATAAAATATAAAATCAGTAAAAATGCCTAGTTTAATTTAATAGTTTATTATTGTTACAAATTACACTTTGATGTCTCATGATTATTTCTACCTTTTATTTGTATATAAGAATAAACATGATAAATAAGAAATAAAAAAGAGTAGTTTTTAATAAAGTTTGAGCAAAACAGTTAAAGTCTTTGCAACATTGTTTTGAAATTACATAAAAAAGTGAAATTATAAATAAAAAAGCTATTATACCCCTAACAGTTAAATTTTGAAGATGGTCACTCAACATCGTTATTTCATTTGAATTAATATTGACAAATGGCACGTCAATGTAATCAAAATAAAATCTAGAAAAGAATATTTTTGCTAGAGTATGGTGGACAGTCAACTGTCTTTACCAATGAATGAAAGCAGAACGATAACCAAATGGACCGAATAGAACGCCGCTCTTCGTTACTAGAATTTGAGTGTCTGAATCCCACTGATGGCATGGATGTCGGGGCCGTTCAAAAGCCGCAACGAATTTCTCTGCTGTAATGAATAAAAATTTTTTTTTTTCAAGATTATCATCTCATGTAGTGTAAGTGACAATTTATGTTTCAACTTTTTTTTCTGTATATATTTATTACCCACATTCCTGTCAGTTCTTATAAGTACCAGCTGCAAAATTAACTACTAAAATACAGTAAAAATTAATTTTCTTTTTTCTATGATTATTCTCCATTAAAACTTATCTAATGATGCAAAAATGCAGTAAGAAAATTGATGGTAAATTAATTCAGGATATAAAGGGTTAAATTTAAAAATTCTAATTTGATAAAATTACAAAATCAAAATTTTTATATGCCCCTTGTTTTTTATTGTTATATTTTGTAAACATTGAATCTTGTCATAAGACATATAATACACAAGTTAGGTGTGAACCGAATTAACCGACATATTTAAATTAAAAAATTGAGGAAATTTACGGATTATTTTTCTGGTTTTTCTTTGTTAGGGGGATTAATTACAGTAATTCGATTCGAGGTTGACATCAGGTTGCAACTATCCTTTTACGGAAAATGAGGGATGGGATTAACAGCCTTTTTTTTTACTGGAAAAACCTGTATCCACTTTACTATGGATACACTCCCATTTATAATTAAGTACCTCCTCCCCCTTTCACCATAATAGGAATGTTGCAACCTGATTTCAACCTCGAATTACTGTAATTAATTTATTAAAGGACCCCTAAATAAAGGAGGAAAAATCTTGAAATTGTGAATTTAAATACCTTGGTTATTTTTTGTTATAAAGAAAAGCAACTTTTTGTGTTACGGTTCTTAAAACAAGTTGCAATTTTTCCGAAGTATAATGATAGGGAATTGGAGAACATAGAAAACTTCTAAATTACGAGGACCCAGCGCAGGTAATGTTAATGGTGCTAAATGGGTAACAGCTTCATAGCTACGTATTGTCATAATGGTATGTGTGCCTGTATTGCCAACTGTATTTGAAAAACATTATGGAAAATAAATACGTCTAAATATTTTCGTTTCTATTGTCTTTTTCTGTATTCAGATACATTGTGTAAAAATATTTGATAATCATAAAATTATAGCAAGGTAAAGAAATATCATAATCGCTAAAATTTTTGCCTACCCCTGCTGCAGGTCTCGTGATCCCAATTGAAGTCACAATACACAGTTTAAGAAACTGTTGTCTAGTGCAATTATTCTCAACCGGTATGTCGTGCAAACTAAGGCGGTGGTAGCTGTCAGCTTCTTCACTTCTTCGCCGCTAGAGATTTTCAATCGTGCTGGTTTTATTTTAGGTAAATATTGAAAGTCTGTTAGATAAATAAAGTAGAATAAAATTTTCTATTTATCATGTGGCATAAAATTTTGTGGCAAAAAAAAGGAAAATATTATCATGTTTTCCTTGTCCACTCCTTTTCCTAAAACAATAATTCAAATGGGTTACTCCTTCTTTGTCCCTGACAATAGGAATTATGCTTTTTTTTCACATTCTGAATTTCCATTCAACTCGAGGCGCAATTGTTAGCCTTCAAACTCTTTCATCGGAATATTTTACCTATGAGTAAGTCGTAATTAATTTTTTATTCAGTGTTTTAGATCCAGGAGGGGTTGCATATTTCTGATATAAAGAGTTAGCGAAATAAGAGCTTTTTAAATAAGTAAAAATTAAATTATTAAAATAGCCGTAAAAGAAAACAAAAGACCCTTTGTAATGAAGGTCGCAAGATTCATAGCAAAAATAAGTAAAATACACCTCAGAAGTTCCTACTAACTTTAGTTAGAAATTAATTACTTCATTTGGTCCATCTTTCTATTTTTGTCCTTCTTTATTTTCGTATATAAAAAAGAGTGTTCGATTCATTTCCGTTTAAAATGCTGTTTGTTTATTTACAAATCGACTTGTAATTTGTAATTTATTCGGCTTGTAATTGCTGTGAATTGGCTTTACGTTGATAGTGAGATTTCAAAATTAATTTATATTATTTTTAATTAAACCGTAATTTTTTTTATTTAGTGTTTTAGATACAGAAGGGGTTGCATATTTCTGTTATAAATAGTTAGCGAAATAAGAGTCTGATATTTACTTTTTTAAATAAGTAAAAATTAAATTCTTAAAATAGCAGTAAAAGAAAACAAAAGACTCTCTGTAATGAAAGTCTCAAGATTCATAGTAAAAATAAATAAATAAAATACACCTCGAAAGTTCCTGTGTTAATTATTTCATTTGGTCCATCTTTCTATTTTTGTCCTTCTTTATTTTCGTATATAAAAAAGAGTGTTCATTTCCGTTTAAAATGCTGTTTGTTTATTTACAAATCGACTTGTAATTTGTAATTTATTCGGCTTGTAATTGCTCTGAATTGGCTTTACGTTGATAGTGAGATTTCAAAATTAATTTATATTGTTTTTAATTAAACCGTAATTTTTTTTATTTAGTGTTTTAGTTCGAGAAGGGGTTGCATATTTCTGTTATAAGGAGTTGGCGAAGTAAGAGTCTGATATTTACTTTTTTGAATAAGTAAAAATTAAATTCTTAAAATAGCATTAAAAGAAAACAAAAGGCCTTTTTGTAATGAAAGTCACAAGATTCATAGTAAAAAAATAAGTAAAATGCACCTCGGAAGTTCCTGTGTTAATTATTTCATTTGGTCCATCTTTCTATTTCTGTCCTTCTTTATTTTCGTATATAAAAAAGAGAAGAGTGTTCGATTCATTTCCGTTTAAAATGCTGTTTAATTAGTTTATTTAAAAATCGATTTGTAATTTGTAATTTATTCGGCTTGTAATTGTTCTCAATTGGCTTTACGTTGATTGTGAGATTTCAAAATTAATTTATATTGTTTTTAATTAAACCTTTTTGAAATTCTAATTTATCATTAGTGATATATTTATGTAAAGTTTGTTAACATTTCAAGAAGAAATATCCGTTATTTAAAAAAAAAAATTATTGTTTAATAACTAACTTCATTAAAAAATGCTAACGTGTCATTTTTTTGTTTATAATATTTGAAATTTTATTTATACAAGGCCTTTTAATCCTTATAATAATACTAAACAGTTATATGAGCATTCAAGAAAAAAAATTAGAGTTAAAAATAATAACAACGAAAATAAATATTTTCTGCATAAAATATCGATAACAATTCGTATAGCATTAATTGATTATGTTAACTGCCATCTCAAAATTGTATAGCATTTTGCTCAACAGATGGAGCTAGATGTGATGTTGCTAGATAAGATAGAGAATGTCCTGGACGAGATATGTAACGAGATGTGAAAGCGGCGGCGCGTGTAAATAAAAGCGCTTCAAAAATATGTGGTTGTTTCAATGTGTAAAGAAGAAAAGTAAGAACACCCTCCATTCCTAACAATTATGAGTTAACGAAACAAAGTATTTTTGACAAACAACTTTATTTTATATTCGATAATATAAACAGTCAAGAAATTTCAGAGTAGTGTAGTATTTAAAAATGCACATGTGATTTAAGCTCTCAAACACAAATTTTTGTTTTGAAAAGAATTTAAACTTAGTAATGATTGTTTTATATGTTGTGGTAATAATTATCTGCGTTAGAGGATAACAGATATTTAAAAAAATCTGATGTGGACACTGCATGACTTTCTTATATGTCTATTAAATTACACTTTTTTTGTTTTAATTGTATGAGGTGTATCATAATTTTAATATTCAACTGGAGGGCGTTGCAACCCCCAAGCCTATTTTACATGTCCCACCACCGTTAGTGAACACGATGGTCTTTGGGGGGGCTCATGCCTAGAACTCACAATCCTGCGTCTATAAATAGACTTATGTGCCGACTGAGCTACTCCGGCTGACAGACAACCTATCAAGCTTAACAAAATATTTATTTTCAATAATTAGCGATTCAGCCATGTGGTATAATAGTTTCGGAGACTGTTGGTGGGTTGTACAGCCAATTATACATTTCAAATGTAAAAAGGCCATCTAGAGTGAAATGATGACACTACTATATGGTTTGTGTAAAACGCCTCGCGCGTCCCCGGCTGCACTTTCTGAAGTCTGAAAGCCTCGTTCTATACCTGCCCGCCTATTTTTACTGGAGCAGGTATCTTGGGTTCGCTTAAAGCCTATGTGGCCGACGATTAATCACAGCAGCGACAAAACTCTGGATTAAACATTTATTATTAAGATTTGTCAAAACATATATACATCTCAAATCATACCCAAACACAGGGCTCAAATAAGACCGAGGACAAAAATAAATAGTGCCGAGCAACATCTCTCGGTCTCAATCCTTTCAGAAGAATGCCTGTTTCGTTCCAACCGGGCATCTCCTTTTCACTCCTCATCGTGAGGGCCGGGGGGGAAACCCCCCCCTCGGTCAAGTTTTCGCCTCCACGGGAAAAAAATGTCCTTTTCTGCAGCTGGCGGGGGTGGCATTCATCGCCCCCCTCATTTGAACCTGTACAACATCTCTTGTCCGTTTGCCGCCGAAACAAAAAACAGGGGCCCATGTAACACCAGCTCGAATCTTGAGTCTAATATTACAGTTTGGTTTGGAGTGCTACGGTTTATTGTTTTGCTACATAAGGGCTAATGAGATCGGGACATACTGCCTAAAGCCAATTCTGAAAGGCTGGGAATATTCATGCCTCAAGCGGTACTTGAACCTGTAAATTTCGATACCAAAGAGCAGCAATACTACTATATGGTTTTAAATATGCAGTTACTAATGAAAATAAAAATATTTGATATAGTAATTTTTTTAAAGTTTATAATAAATGAATGGCTTAATTTTTTTTTCATTAGTTGTATATAGTGCAATAAATGGATACAACTATACGAAAATTATAAAAATTTCACAAAACTCGCATTTATAGGTATATCAATTTAAAAAATATTAAAAAATTCTGTACAATTTTAAATGTAGCCCACTACCATTACAAGTTTAATGGTAAAAAGTTTCTCCTCCTTTGCACTAAACAATTGCTGGGAATTTTTTTTTGGTCAGTTTCATTTCGACAAAAGTAACTGTGCAACCTCATTACTTTATATATATATGTAACCTAAAATGGTATAAATGTCGAAGAAAAGAAAAAGTATGGCATTATCTGGTTAAATTGTTCAGGATCGAAGGACTATCTCTTCTAACCTGGATCCTCTATATGTATCCAGATTACTAAATAAACGATATTCATGAAATATCCATGTTTTTATAAATAAATTTGAATTTTGTTGTTTATTTTGAATAATCTTATAATGCTCCTATATTGTGTTCCTCGTTTACCGACATAGTCGTCGGTACAGAGCTCGTTCGCAAAGTGAGAAGTACCTGTACTTTCATTTTAATTTTACTACATGATACTTAAAAATGAACAGTACTTTGTTTTCTCAAAATTAGTTTATTGAGTTTATGTATAAAATGTCAATTTACAAATATAAAAAAAGGTGGAAGACAATAATAGAGTCATCAGTAGAAAAATCGGTGGTCCCTCATTTTATGGACATAATACTGGAAGCTCATGGTGATCGAATGTGAAGATATGCTTAGTCCCAGAAGTGAAGATAAACTGGCCATGCTTCCAATCGGCATTATTTCAGTATTTTTTCGGATACCAAAAAGCAAGCTAACTCATACAGCCACCTGTATTGCTCCTGAAAAGATTATTAAACATAAAAATACAATTTTAACAGTTATATTACATTGCAATTTGTTGTAAATATTCCATTTGTTGGGACAATAAAGTAATTAAATTACCAAAAATTTCTAAAACTCTGCAGGCGTGTATTTCAGTATGTGAAATTGAGATTGAAATAACTTAATATTTTTTTACTCTTAAGCTTTATGTTATTTTACGTTAACTTTACACTTAGGCTTTATTCTATTACACACTAGAATTATGTTCGACATTTCACAGCTAGAACAATTTCCTGTGAGAAGATAGCACAAATACATTCAAATTTCATTGGTAATAGAATCCAAGAGCAATTTGTGAAATCGCTTGGAGATAATTATCGTAACTAAATATTCAATAGGTACTAAATAAGTTAGTCTAACTTTGAAGGGCGTTTTTTAGTATGAAGATAGGGAATATGAAAATATTTTAATTTAGTTTAAAATAAATGTGTTTGCATTTAATATACGACACTAATATTACGATAATTACAAACCAATATTAAAATGGGTGCATATTTGCCATTATGAATTTCTCTCGCTCGATAAAAAGTGCATGTTTTTCAAATATAAATCTATACCCAACATCTAAAATCACTTAGAGGACAAAGACTTATTATGTTCATTACAAACCTAGCCTGAAGGGATTAAAGCAGTTTTCAGCTTTCTACTAAATGATCTCGTATTCGAATAGTTTTTTTAACCCCCTAACCAGTTGTCGCTAACAAGTTCCTAACCTTAATAAAGATTTTAAGTTTATTTAAAGTTTAGATCAGTTAAATTATATAATAAATTTATGATTTTGGTCCTCACCAAGTGAATAAATTTATGTGAAACTTCTAAAAAATAGTTTTAAAAATTCAAATACAAGTTTTTATTTAATATTTTTATATAAGAGGATAACACACGAAGTCTCAAAGTCAAGATATTTGGTTATACGGAGGTCTAGGTGATCTTAAAGTACCACTTTAAAATCCGAATGAAAAAAGATCAAAAACATTACTTTGGTTGGTTGGTTGGTTGAAATTTAGTGGCGCTAATTCCTCTTGGGACAAACTGCGCCAAACATGACGAAAAACCCAATACAACAACACAATTTTGAAACAATTTTGAAAAAATCAATTTTGGATGAAACGTTGAAAAAGAAAGATGCCTGAATCTAATAGAAAATACATTAAAAAACAACTAAATAGGTAGAAAATTTACAAAGACACAAAATTAACACGATAATAAGCAAAGTTTGATTAAAAATTAAAGAATAAAATGTAAAAGAGAAACTGAAGATTGAAAAACCTACAGCTCATAAAAGAAAATTAAGAATTTAAAGATTCAAATTTATTAAAATTAAAATCAAGAATTAAAAGATTAAGAATTAAATATTATAAAATTGAACATCAAAGTTAGAAAATAAATACAAATCAGATTTCAAAGTACAAGCCAGTACGGCGAAGAAAAGGGAATAAGCCTGGATGCGGCATTTTCCCAATGATTGAATTAAGATTAGGTGATGAATTTCCAAAGAATTTTATGTACAGAGATTTAAAACAAATACAAGACATTAAAATATGTGAGGCTGTATAAGTAGTCTTACAATACGCACACTGTGGAGGTGCCTCACCAAGCAAGAGATGTGCATGTGTGAGTCGGCAGTGACCCACCCGTAGACGAGTGATAATCACGTCATGTCTTCTAGAAGGTAATTGAGGCCACTTAGAAAATTTTTCTTTTACATTTCGCAATTTATTTGACAATGTGTTAACCCAAGAATTCTGCCATTTAGAGTGAACTAACTTTTTGATGTAAATTTTAAAGTCAGGATAAGGAAGGCCAGTGTTAAGATAGTTTTCTGCAGACGTGGCAGCTATATCCACAAGTTCATTTCTTTGATGCCGACATGAGAGGGAATCCAGCTAAAGATTGACGAGATTCCCATGGATTTAAAATTGGTTATTAAAGTGAAAATTTAGAAAAAAATAACAGGGTTATTGCAATTAGTATACAGTAGTGAATTTAAAACACTTAAGAGTCAGTATAGGTAATAAAATTTTTAATATTGTGATCTATCATTTCCTCTAAAGCCTTCAAGATAGCAAAGGCTTCAGCAGAAAAGATGGAAAGTTTAGAATGTAGTCTATAACTATTGATCTTTTCTTCGATACTGTATGCACAGCTAACAATGTTTGTGGATTTCCAAACATTACTTTGGAACATCAGTGCAAAATGATAGCTAAAAATTTTTGTGCGAACGTATTGAGCATCGAACCAAGATGGTCAATAAAAATACGAGGTATAAATTCGTTCCTACATCAAAGATATAGGTAACAAAGCAGTGTATTCATTATTATCATTATTTTTATTATAATTTTAAACTCTACAACATTTTGTATTGGCACTTATTTGTTATCTATACTTTTTTTTTTGAGATACTGTAATGTTTGTTAAACATAAACCTCGTGTTTTTCGATTATAAATATGTGCACAGTATCTAAAAATTACCAAGCAGGAGGGATGAAACTTAATTATAGCCCTAATCTAAAGGGATAATTACAGACCTAATATCAAGGGATTAAAACAATTACCATCCTTCCCCGAATTAATTCCGTATACGGACTTTTTTTTACTCTCCAAATACTGAACTATAAATCAAAATAATAAATCAATGAATTACCACTGTCGGTACAAAAGCCGGTCTGTTCATTCGCACCGTTCTCACAGCCTGGACGACATCCGCTTGCCTTGTGTCGTGTATCTGGCCAGCTACATAGGAAGATGCACAGAAGAATCCCGCAGCTCGGCAACCATCACTTAATAAAACATTATTTATGATATAAGTATATGAAAACATTTTTATAACATAAATTCTTAAAAGTGCAATGCAACAATACAACTACATAAGCATTAACACTTAATGCCGCTAAGTTTTACACAGAAAAACTTATAATCCTTTATACTGATAACTTAAAAAATATCCAGATACCTATCGTAACTTAATTACATAATTACCCAAGTAAATATTTATTTCTTCTGAATTAAAATGAGTCTTCTGTTGAAATTAGATGATGATGATGATGATAGACACTAAACATTTCTTTTATTAATTAATATAATAAAGCTTTATATTGATCTGAGCAGTAAGTAAAAATATAAATAAAAATTCAAAACTATTTTCCTGACTGTCTCGTATATTTTTTTTTATAATAATATCACTAATAAGTGTGATAAAAATTATGGTACCTATGACATGTTCAACCAAATATATTCGATTACCAACCACAACATTATTTTCTGGTGCTTTAAAAATTTGGAAGGTATTTCTTCATTTTTAATTTGTAATTAAATTGACAACAAATACAAAAAATATACAAGTGTAATGGAACAGTATATTTTATATATATAATATTTTATATATATAATACTTATACTAAAATACTGCTTTAGATTTAAATGCAAGTAATTCCAACTACAGAAAATGTCTTATCTGTATATACAAGCATTTTCATGAGATATTTTTGACGTATTTTCGTAAATTTCATCCGTAATGGAAAACTAAAAATGGCTTTGCGTCAGACGAGAGTCAAACCCAGGTCACCTTCTTGGAAGGCAGCTAGGCTAACAGTCATACCACCTAAGCCTCAGCAACGAAATAGAAACATTTTCCATGTATCCTTATCGCGTATCACGTAGGTCAACAGTCCCTACGGTCAGTGACTTCCGGAAGGTGTCCGGTGAATCATACAGCGGTATTCATCCTAACTAGAAATAAAATGAAATCAAGGGTAAATAAAACTTCGCCAACAAGGATTTTGTTCTAGTGGCATACACAAGGGGGGGGGGAAATCGGTCTACCCCAGGGCTTGATTACCTCATGGGCACTTGGGGCACGAAAATTTAGTCGAGTGCTTGAAACACATACTAAGTGGGGAAAAACTGCAAACTTACGCTACCATCGTTAAGTTTTAATAAATTATTGTAAGAGGTAATTGTGTTTGTCATGAACCATAGTTTCCTATTTACTTTAATTTTACTGTTATTTACCTGATAATTAATTCCCTCAACAAACCTGGTGCTGTTTTTATACTATGGGTTATTGCATATTTATAAGACAGATTATTAGCAACGTACCGCTATAAACCATTAAATCCTCTCATCATAATCATCTATTTTTAATTCTATTATTATTTATTTTCTGCACCACAGAGCTTGTGAGTATAAGGTAGAAAATAAAAAAGGGTCACTCTAGGTCCTTAAAAATCCTTAATTTTTAGCATGGCTAAACAGAAATAATAATGACTACGTAAAATGAAAATTTAGTGTTTTTGATTTTGAATATTACTTTAATGTTAATTTCTTAAATGTGTTTGTTAATTCAATGTTATAATTTTTATATGACTGTAATGATGATAATAACTTGTCGTTATAAATTTGCAATGGGGGTGGAGGGCATAAAAATTGGATTGTGCCCTGGGCACAAAAGTATCTTAATCAGGCCCTGGTTTACCCAAATTGTAGACCAATCGTCTGAAAAATTTCCATTTTTTCTCTTATTAATTAATTTGCACTTTTATTATATTTTTGTCGAGGTATAATTCCCATTTGTAATATATTATGATCTGACAAAATGGCTACCTATCGCATACAAAAATTTGTCTGCAGCCGACTTCATCTAAAACGTCACCTATAAAAAGAAGTTAGTACGTCACTGTTTGCTCTTTACTGTTTACTTTCCTTTCGTACTTTTTTAAGTGAGTACCATTATGAAATTCTGCAGATACATTGCTGTAGAAGCTGTTCCACGAATGTACATTGAGTGGTGAAATCTGTTGGCGAGTCACGTGCACTATATTGGAAGAATTTAAACGTTTTTAAGACTGCGTATTTAAAGTATCCCAGTCAACAGAAAATTACGCCGACTGTCAAATTCGTGCTGTCATTCGATTTCTTATTGAAGAAGGTGTGAAGAGAGGCTGTAAATTCCTCGAAATTTCAGTGAAATGTATGAAAAAAACACTGAGAGAATGTATGCTAAGAAAACGTGTTAAGGGGTCTCAGGACCCTTAAACCTTCAAAGTTTTCGATTTTTGAAAAAAAAAAAACACATGTTATAGATTGATATTTTCTACACATTAAAAAAACCGGCATAGAAAATTTCAGTTTAGTTTAAAAGTTATGATTAAAAATATAAAAGACACTAGTGATTTCTGTGCTTGACAGTGGACTTCGCTGTTGTTTACTTTACGTAGATTTTTCTCAGAATGTAAATCTTAAATGTTGCGCGCAAAACCTATTTTAAATTTTTGAACAAAACTTTCAGCATTTCAATATCATAATGTTTTCTTGTAAATGAACTAAAATTACTGCTATGAGAGTAATACTTTTTGTTTTAGAGAGGTAAGTACATGTCAAATTTACCCCCAAAAAGGGATAAAATTATAAACATTTTTTAAAAATATAAAATATGGTTTAACTTATAAACTTATGGATTATTATTTTTTTTTGTTAGATTCAATTTTAGAAGTATATTCTTCACAAAAAACTTAACGTAACATTTAACATCTGAGTGCAAAATATTTCTTGTAAACATGCGAGCAAGTGATAACAGTTTTAGAGAACAAAAAAATATCAAGTTATAAATTTATATTTAAAAAAAATATTTTTTATTATTTTTATAAGTATTTAAGCTTAATTTATTAAAAAGATATATAACAGATTTCTACAAAACGAACTTACAGGCACTTTAGTGTGATATAAAAAAAGTTATGAAAAGTCAAAAGTAGTAACAAAATCTTATATTTAACAGTCCTGAGACAACAAAAATGAGTAATTTTCTGTTATTACTGAAGTTCTGGTGCGGAAAAGTGATGAGAAAACCGAGGAAATACTTTGCTGCACTAAGGTATTCCCTCGAGAAATGAAGTATTGGAAACAGTTTCCTAAGCTCTCTCTCTCGTACGTTGACTGAAGGTATGCTGATTAATATTCTGAATTGGTACATAGCTTGCACTTTTGTATAAAAGTGTAAGAAAACGCTGTACATCAATTTTTTTTTGTTAGAAATTAAGTTTTTGTTTCTTTGCTATAATTTGCCTATCGAATCATTACACAGTACTTATCCAGAAGGCAGATTACTCTGAGGATGAAGTTCAAAAGTTGGTTCTACGATACAATAATTCCCTTAAAATTGGTAGAATTTATGTTAAAATGTAGATTTATATACAAGTTTTCGTGTAAAAGTAAAATTAGTTAAAAAAAAACCACTTGTGTATTTTTAATCTCAAAATGGTACTAAGTCATAAAACACATCTTCCATCTCTTCATAAAAATTGTCAGAAACATAAATACTCAATTAACACAACAGCTACCCGAGATCCCACGGAGGAACTTATTAGACTAGGGATGCAACGGATGTCAATTTGGCCGGATACCGGATATCTGGTTTCAGCCGGATATCTGGCCTGATGTCATTATGCTTCGCACTTTTCTTTTTAAATTTATTTTAAATAAATCAGAAGTTTCAATACTCAATATCTCAATTTGACATTATTTCATTAAAAAATCAAATCTTAATAAAAGCATTTTCAATAGTCCTTTACTTTCCTTCTTTAATGGTTCTTATGTTTGTGTATGAAAAATTTCAAGAACGTATTCAAAGTCCTTTTTTTAGTAAATTGTCTTTATTCTTCTATCCTCCAAAAAAGTAAATTTTGTCTTTTATGTTATTTTATGCAAGAACACAATTTTGTAGTTGAGACTGAAAAACGAATGATTTATGATTTTTTGTAATGAAATGTATAAATAAACCTAATTTTTTCCCCACAAAGCTTGTTTTTACATAATGCTCCAAAATACTTATACGCATTCTTTCATATAGTATATTGTTTAACATTTCTGATTTTTTAGTTATATTTATCTTATTTCTCGGTGTATAAATTTATGGCTGGATGTACTGCCAGATAATTGTAATATCTAATTATACGGTATAGTGACCGGATATGCCGGATGCAGTATATTGGCCGCATACATCCTTACTTATTAGTACTACAAGAAAAATGCCTATTTTCTAAATACTCATCAACCCCAAAATGATACTTACTAGCACGTGACGACAACAGGAGCGGGTCTGTTTTTCCTCGTCCATTTGTCCACTTTGGCAATTAACTGTACAATTGTGTCTACTTGCGGGGGTACAAAATCCTCTCTTCTCCAACCATGCAAGTGGAAAGTTTTAACTGTTCGACTTTTCTGCAAAAATAAAATTAGCATTAATATAAACTTTACAAAAGAGTGAAGTTAATCCCCAAAATTATCTTTTACGGGGGGAAGGGATGAAATTTCTTCAACTATATATAACAAATATCTGTGACTGAGGATGTAGAAAATTAGGTCTATGTGAGATTCAGATGACACATGCATAACCAGAACCAGGATGTGACAAAGGTGGCATTTGCCATGGACGTATCAATTGTAGGGGTGCAAAATTGTACACAAAAATTATGGATGAAAACTCTCCATGATAAAAACGGGATACGAACGAGGGCATTTCGTCCTCGTATAGGAATAATGAAAAAAATGAAATATGAATTCAATAATTCTTGTTAAAGGGTAATGTTAAAATACAATAAATGAGAATCATTAAAAAAGTATTAGTGGAAATTTACAGTTAGAAATATCAAAATAGATTTTACTAATCCTAAAACTTTGAAAGCATATAAAAAGTTTTAGAATGAATTCATCATCCGAAACTGCAGAATGTATATTCTAAATTAGTAATTGCACTAAGAATCTAACGACAGCTTCCTGTGAATATTTTTTAGCAAGCTAGAAATGATAAAACCATATCTACGCTTCTCGTTGAGAAAGGAACGACTGAAAAATAAGCCTAAATTTTGGATTGAAAAGAAAACTGCAAACAGTTTGAACAGAAGTCATTGACTTATTCGTGAGTACTAAATCTATTACAGTAATATTGCAAAATACACTTCCTTCTTATGTAATAAGTATAAAAAGTTAGTTTCAAAGTACAAAAAGTTCTGATTTCATTCTGAATATATTAAAGAGAAATCACACGCTTATTTATTTTTCACACTAAATTTGTGATAGAGGTTCAAACCCAATTCCTTGCCACAGGCGACAAAGGATCTAGATCTGGTCCTAGACCAGCATGTGTGGTGCGGCATTTGCTTGTAGACCCACAAATGAGAGCCGATAAATTGTGTCTACGACATTTTGTGGACCAATAGGCACCTGTCCTTTTGGATTTCTCTAACACAATTTTAATCTATGGGGAAAATAAAACTCCTATTGGACGGTTCGAATATAGAGAAGCTTTAAAAATTATTCCACATGATAGAACAGTTAATATTCTACGATACTGTCTTTTCCTTTAAAAAAAAATGTGTGTTAATTTTTCTTATTTGTGTTCAAAAACGATTACACCAAAATTTTCGCAAATATAAAATTAAATACAATTTTCTCGATGTTTTTTAAAAATGAGATAAATGTTACAGAATTGAGATTTTTTAAATTTATAGTTAAAAAAAACTGTGGGTGATGCAGGGTTGCAAAAAAACCCACCTACCCAGAGAAACCCAGGTGGGTTTTTCTGGGTAAAACCCAATAAAACCCACTCTGAAGTGGGTTTTATTGAATTTTTTTAAAAATTGGTGATATTTATATTTATTTTCAGAAACTGTTATCTTAGTTTTTTTTTACCCTCTTTCATATTTAAAGAATTATTCTGTGGAAATATATATACAGTCTATCAAAATCCAGAAAAATATTTGCAAATCTATGGTAAATCCAACATAACAATTTGGAAAAAAAAATTTGTTTGTGAAATCCATAAAGAAAAAGGCAAAGGTTTCATGTGTAAAATACTAACTTCAATGCTTTTTGTATTCCTAATCTGTTTCTAAGTTTCGACCAAACCAACCCACATGTAGAGAACACTCGCTCCAGTGATGCACAGCTAGCTGGGAACTTGTTTAGGGCTATCATAGAGAGGCAAAAATCTATCATATCTCCATCCCTAACAGGCATTTCAATTAATTTCCACCACTGGGCTGCACTAAATGGTTTAATTACATCATCATTTAACATACGTTGAAGAAATATTGTGGGGTCGTTTAACGTATAATGCATGAGGGGAATTAACCATTTATTTATTTTTTAAGGGTAGAAAGAATAGAGATAAAAAATAATCTTTTGTTAAAATAACATTAAAATATGTGGTACATGTCAATATATAACATTTTGTGATGTGATGTCAGAGTACACTTTTTTATAGCCTTTACACTGTTTATTTGTATTAATTAAATTATAATTTCTTGACTATTAAGTTAATTAATAAAAATTAATCAGTTTT
The DNA here is from genome assembly GCA_032207245.1 of Pardosa pseudoannulata. Classification (NCBI taxonomy): domain Eukaryota; kingdom Metazoa; phylum Arthropoda; class Arachnida; order Araneae; family Lycosidae; genus Pardosa; species Pardosa pseudoannulata. Next base: position 18,174,729 of record CM063504.1, on the reverse strand, counting down.
AGAAATTTAATCTTTTCTAAAATATGGTACTTTCCCTGACCTCTCCTCTTGCAAACAGACCCTAATAAAACCCAGAAAAGCCCAATAAGACCCAGAAAAACCCAATAAAACCCATGCGGGTTGGGGTTTTCTTAAAAAAAAAACCGGGTTTTTTTGCAACTCTGGGGTGATGCAATATTGATGTCATAAAAAATTTTCTAGTTTACCCTCACAAATACTAATCTCTTCATGAGGAACCTATGCCTTGTTGCAGAGTATATACTTGTTCTTTCAATATTACAATGAATACAATAGAAGTGTCCATTGTCTTTGTAATACAAAAGAAAAATAATGTTATAAAATTGAGATTTTATTTTAAATTTACAACTTTTTATGTGTGAGTGATGGAATTTTTGTATACTATATTCTTTCTCAGCATTCCTTCACATGTAATAATCATTTTATAAAGAATTACTTCAAGAGGAACAGAAACCTTGCTGAGCAGCATATTCTTTTGCATTCAGTGATAAAATGAACATATTAGAAGTATGCATTCTTTCTGTAATATAGAAAAAATAATGTTATAAAATTGAGATTTTATTTTAAATTTACAACTTTTTATGTGTGAGTGATGGAATTTTTGTATACTATATTCTTTCTCAGCATTCCTTCACATGTAATAATCATTTTAAAAAGAATTACTTCAAGAGGAACAGAAACCTTGCTGAGCAGCACATTCTTTTGCATTCAGTGATAAAATGAACATATTAGAAGTATGCATTCTTTCTGTAATATAGAAAAAATAATTTTATAAAATTGAAAATTTATTTAAATTTTTTTTAAATCTGTGAATGATGGAATCTTTTGCCATATTTTTTTTCAGTATACCTTCGCATATAATAATCACTTCATAAGGAGCAGAAACCTTACTTCACAGTAAATACTTTTTCATTGAGTATTACAATGAACACATTAGAAATATCCATTCCCTTTGTAATACAGAAAAAATTAATGTTATAAAATTGAGATTTTATTTTAAATTAAAATTTTTAATCTGTGGGTAATGGAATTTTTGTATTTTCCATAGTCTTTCTCAGCATACCTTCACAGGTAATAATCACTTCATAAGGAATTCTTTCATTAGGAACAGAAATCTTGTTGAACAATATATTCTTTTGCATTCAGTAATATAATGAACACATTAGAAGTATCCATTCTCTTTGTAATACAAAATAGTTAATTTAAAAATCTGCTTTGCCTTGGTTTTAAGAATGAGTTTTAATATTTATATTGGTTCACTTCCTACTTTTGGAACTGTACAATCTAATAGAAAAAAGAGAACGAATCTACAAGAGATTTAGGCACCAGTATTATATAAGAAAGTTGATCTCCATTCAAAGATGCGGCAATAGGTACTTAGAGATAAGAAGCGATAAGATAAATGTATATCATTAGAGAAATCTAGCGTGGAAAATTACTTAATTTACGAGATGTCCTTGGATAAAAGTATATGTTAAAAGATATCCGTATGCAAGTTGTAGTACAATTGCTGATTTCAAGGTCAAACAAAGCTTCTAAAACACAATGTTAAATTACGTGTTAGAGGAACGTAAAACCGTTCGAATCAAAAGATCTTCATTATTATAGCTCGTTTACGAATCATTAAGAAATAAATAGTACTACTCGTTTCAGAATAAGGCTTGGTTTGGTTTGGAGGGCTACGGTCTACTGCTAAGGTAGGGCTAACGAGATTGGGTTTGGTTTGGCTTGGTTTGGTTTGGAGCGCTACGGTCTACTTTTTGCAACACGAGGGCTAATGAGACCGGGACCTACAGCTTAAAGCCGATTCCGAACGGCTACGAACATCCATGCCACAGTGGGATTCGAACCCACGAACTCCGGTACCGAAGGCCAGCACCCTAACCAATCTGCCATCGTTCGGCCTAACGAGATTGGGACCTACTGTTTAAAGCTGATTCCGAATGGTTACGGATGTCCATGTCTAGAGTGGGATTCAAAATCACGAACTACGTTAACCCAGATCAGAGCCCTACCAATCCAACAATATAAGGAAGGATTTTACAAAACAAAATGCAATTGGCAATGCAATACTAAGAACTTTTATAAATCTTACCCATCATATCATAATAATTATTCTAAGAAAATGACATTTTTGGTAATGCCTATAAAAGGAGGTTTATATAAAAGTGAAATATCGATACTTTTTTCATACTTGAGGCAAAATCGGATTTTTCTTGGAGTACTTACTTCCTAAGATAACTCATGGAAAGTTTAATCGCTCTAGTAACTGTAAAAATGAATATCATATCTAGAAACATGTAGCTAATGATTAACCAATGCATCTAATAATAAAACTGCTCACTATATCGAATAAAATGTCCGGGGCCTACTGATTAAAGGTGATTTTGAACGGCTAGGAAGATCCATGCCTGGAGTGAGATTCGAATCCACGAGCTACTGTACCAAAGTGCAGCACTCAACCCATTTATTCTCAACCATCTATGAACGGTTTTATAAAGCGAAACACAGCTAACGATGCAATACGAAGAATTTTTATGTATTTTACTTATCATGTCATCCTAACTGTGCTAAGAAAATTATATTTTTAGTAAAGTCCACAAAATGAAGTTTATATAAAAGAGAAACGTTGATACCTGTAATGAAAATTCTTTCTTATTTCAGACAAGATCCTATTTTTAGAGAAGTGCTTAGATCCTAAGATACCTCATGGAAAGTTTAATCGGTCTAATACCTGTAAAAATGAACATCATATCCACATACAAGTAGATAATGATTAATCAATACATCTAATACTCAAACTGCTTGTTATATCGAAAAAAATGACCAGATGCCGATTCCCAAAGACTACGAACATCCATATCTGGAGTGCGATTCAAACTCACTGACTTCGGTACCCATGAGCACCTACAATTCGGACATAGTTCGGCTGTTTCAGAATAAAATATTTACAAGTCATGTGGACGACATAAATATATAAACAGCAAAAAACTTACCCCCTTTGGATTTTTCACCCGAAATTTTCGGATTAGTACACCTCCGAAGTATTCTGGCTCTGAAGACAGATGTTCTATCTTAATGCTGCCTTGATATAGGCTGCCTGAAGGAGGCCAAAACACTGGACAGTTCTGAAATGAAAGAGTTATTGGATCTCTCCATCAAACAGATTTGAGGGGACACATCAAACTTTAAGCAAATTTAAATGGATGATATTTTTCTCCTTTTTCGTCTTCTCATGGACAAGATTCAAGTCAAACGAGTATCTCTCGTATTTCCTCTTCCGTCCGAAAACTTGCAGAGATAAGCAAGTTCCGAATTTAGTTTGGTTTGAGAGCTACGGTCCACTTTTGCAACACGAGGCCTAATGAAACCGGGACCTACTGCTTAAAGCCGATTTTTAACAGATACTAATATTAATGCCTTAATGGGATTAAAAACCAACTAAGTTCGAAGGTTCGAATCCCACTGTGGTATGGGTGTTCGAACCTCCAGCCTATTTTTTTATTTAGATTATTTTAGTAATCATGTACATAAGATAAAATGATGAAACTGATTTGAAAATTAAGCATTACACCGCCCTTTGGTATGGATTCTATGATAAAATTATACTGTTGCTGACCGTTAATCCGTTTCTGACAGCATCAATCAACAAAACTGGTTTTTAACAGCATCAATCAACAAAACTGGTTTTTAAAGCTAACTGTGTAAATCTCACAAATTTTGGGGAGTGCTGCAGATCATTAAGCTGCAGCGGATTGAACATAGTATCGGCAGCCATTGGTATGGGTTCTAGAATAAAATTATTTTAACTGTACTGTTGTAGGATAGAAACAATTAACAAAACTGGCTTTTAATGCAAACAGTGTAAACCCAACAAATCTTGGTGTAGTTATTCAGTTGCAGCAAATTAAACATAATATAACCATTTTGTACGGATTATACGATAAAATTATGCTAATTGTGATGTTACAAACAGCATCAATCAAGAAAATTAACTGGATTTTAAAGCCACATAAATCTCACAAATTTTGGGATATGCTGCAAATTATTGCAGCAAATTTAACATAATATAGCCATTTGGTATGGATTATGCAATAAAACTGTTTATTGGGATGTTTCAGACAACATCCATCTACAAAACTAACTGGATTTTGAAGCTGCATAAATCTTACAAATTTGGGGTATGATGCAGATTATTAAGTTTGCAGCAAATTTAACATAATATAGCCATTTGGTATGGATTATGCAATAAAACTGTTTATTGGGATGTTTCAGACAACATCCATCTACAAAACTAACTGGATTTTGAAGCTGCATAAATCTTACAAATTTGGGGGTATACTCCATATCATTAAGTTGAAGCAAATTAAACATAGTATCAACATTTAGTATAGATTCTACAATAAAATTAAGTTAATTATAGTGTTACAAAACAGAAACAATCAACAAAAATAGCTATTTAACTGGTTCACTCTGTAAATCTCATCTATTTTTGTATATGTTGTAAATCTGCAACACTGTGACTCAAAAAATTAAGAGTCTCAGTATATTTGAGACTCCTTAAATGTACAGAGATTTTTCGTATACAGAACTGAATGACAGTGGTAGAAAATGAAATCAGCGATTCAAATCCAATGATATAATTATTAATACAAATGCATGCTCAATTTTTAAAGGGATATTTTGCTTATAGTTTTTGCAAAGTTTTACTGATTTCTTATAAATATTAAGGTGAATACATTTCCCTACATTTAATATTTTAATTAATTATAAGCACTTAAATAATTATAAGAAAATTAGACTAAAACTAAATGTATTCTCTAATTAAATAAAATTTAAGAAATACCCTACAAAACTGTTTTCGAAATAGTTCTAAAGATCCTTGAGGAAACAATTTCAAAAGAAAAGCTATTTCTTTACATAAGCATTTAAATTAAAAGAAATTCCTCAATTAAAAAAAAAGATATTTTGAATTAAAGTTACTAAGCCTTTTCATAGCCTACAAGTATATTAGTAAGTACTATATCCCTCTGAATTAAGATTAACAAGAAAATGACATAGCGCTAATGAATCAAAACCTTTTAATCTAACCTAAATGTATTTATAAATGGTAAAAATGCACTTCGCACGCCGCCTTTTCTAGAGCCAAATTTGGCGATTTTGTGGAGTAGCGATAGTTTGGCTAAGATTAAGATGATTTGCCGTTCCTATATAAATTGTCATAATTTAATCTTTAGAAATAATGCAAAATATCTCTAAAAAAGTGTTTCTTTGGGTTTGAGATTGTTCAAAACGTATATTTCTGTATATTTTTAAATGCAAATTGCTTGACTGAAGAACAGGATTCTCTCGCCAATTGAGTAATAAAGCTCTGAGCATGGGAGCCTAACATTTTCTCCTGATCTCACCTTGTCCAGATAATCTGTATCTATATTTTAATTTATATTATATTTGTATCTAGCTCTTCTTGTGGAACCCATTTCTTATACATTAAATGCTCGTAATGCTTAAAAATATTAGATATAATTAACCATTAATTTCTCAGCGGTTTAGGTTGATTTAGAAATGTATGTAATTCTATTACAATGGCACAATCTACGCCAATAAAAGTCGCCCAAATAGCAACAAATACAATGTTGTTCGGATGAAATACCTTTGTGTTTTAGTAAACATCGCCAAAAATTTCACTAAATTTGCCAAAGGGCACCCTATTTTTCAGCAGTAACAAAAGAGGGTTTTATTGAGTTTAAATTATTAAATGTGATATTATTTCATATTTTCATCTACAAAAAAAATGTTTAAATGTTAGAATTCTTCAACTTTGTAATTTGCACGTAATTTTTTGCCATTTTTTCCTTTGAGTTTATGAGCATATTTTTGGCGATATTTATTAATTACCTGCGTGCTAAGTAATTAATAATTTACGTATCTGTTACGGTCACTTGGCTAATAACAAAGTCCAGCAGAATTGATAGCTTACAGTAGAGAAAAGAAAACAGACTTAATGACAGGATTAAAAAAACAATTTGCATTTTATTAAAAAAAAACAGACCATCGATAATAAAAACACAGTTCACATAGCAAGTTTATGTTGGAAGATAACCTGGTGGTTATGATGTAACCTAACAACCAACCCACCGGCAAACAGGTGCCGGGTTATATACTTCCTCGATTGAAAAAAGTGTGAATATTAATTGTTGCCATCTGCAAAAACAAAGGTTTCGAGGAAGAATAACTATTGTAACAGTGACGTCACAGTTTAACCGGGGGAAAATGAACTGAAAGGAACTAAAATGAGGGCCGATTATACTGTACAGTACACTGTTAGTAATCACACGAGATTACCAAACTACGTTGAGTAAAAAGGAAGGAGAACCGGTAATTACCTCATTTAACAGTATCAATAATTTAAGTGTTAATAATTTATGTAGAATGATTTTTCAAAGCGAAACGCAGTTGCCAATGTAAAATGAAGAATTTTTTATGAATCTTACTCATCATGTCATAAAAATTATGCAAAGAAAATTAGATTTTCAGTAATGTCCATGAAATGAGGATTATATAAGAGTGAAATGTCGATACCTGACATTACAATTTTTTTACTTTTCAGACAGGATAGTATATTTCGTGAAGTACTTCGTTTCTAAAATACCTCATGGAAACTTTAACCATCCTAATATCTGTAAAAATGAACATCATATCCACATACATGTAGATAATGATTAATCAATATATCTAATACTAAAATTGATTGCTAGATCGAATAAAATGAAAACTATTTCTAAATTACATATCTTGATACAATTTAAAACAGAAAAATAGTCAGATATAGTTTTAGCAAACAATAAAAATTCACAATTAAAATATTTTAATAGGTAATGCAATTTCTTGACATATTAATTTATTTTAACTCATTGTGGAAGCATTTTGTGCTCGCTTTTGTTCCGTGAAAACCTCTGAAAAAATACTCCAATCTTTAATCTATTAATATGGATTTTGTTGATTTTTTTCTTTGTATAAAGTTTATAATTAAATCAACACTTTCCGTCATTACAGTCCTTATATCAAAATCAGGAACAGTTCCGGATCGAAATTTAATATTTAAATCTGAATTACATTCGTTTCTATAAATTGAAGCAAAACCAAACGACATTGTAAATACTGGAAAAGTAATATGGATAAAATCATGGAGGTTCTTAGTTAAATAATAAAAATCATTCGTTCCGGGATTGTTAGTTTAAAAATGACTCGTTCTTTGAATGAATATCATAGCAGTGAAATTCAATTATAATTTCATTTAATTTATAATATCACGTTATGTGATATTATTTTGTACCACTTTCATAAATTATGTTACTTTGGGTCACAAATTTTTTCAGTTTTCAGTAAATACCTAAACTGATATTTTAAAACAATATTAAGAATAGATATATTTTACAGCGGTTTACTTTCTTTTAAAATAATATAAAGAATAGATAAGTGGTATTTTAAATCGGTTTACTCCATTTTAAAACAATATAAAGAGTAGATCAGATATTTTAAAGCGATTTACTTAATTTTAAAACATTAAGAATAGAACAGTGATATTTTAAAGCGGTTTACTTCATTTTAAAACAATATTAAGAATAGATCAGTGATATCTTAAAGCAGTTTGCTTCTTTTTAAAACAATATTAAGAATATATCAGTGATACTTTAAAGCGGTTTGCTTCTTTTTAAAACAATATTAAGAATATATCAGTGATATCTTAAAGCGGTTTACTTCATTTTAAAACAATAATAAGAATAGAGCAGTGATATTTTAAAGTGGTTTATTTAATTCAAACTTAATATTACATATTAGATAGATGTATAAACCTTTGAGATTGCCTTTTAGATATTGGATATATATATATATCTATCTATATATATATATGTATATATATATATATATATATATATATATATATATATATATATTAATAAATGTTTTTAAACATTAATAGAAGTAATATAACTTTGAAACTTGTAAACTGAATAACTTTCTCTGAATTTTATATGAGGTATACTTGGTAAAACAGTTTGACATATCTAATTTCCAGTATTAATGAAAAGTCGCTTTAAAATCTTTTTTTCTATATATAAGAGCTTTCTATGGTTATTTGAACCCACATAGATTAATTTTTTACTAAATGTAACAGATAATAATACCGAATCTTAAAATGGTATTGTGCAACCTCAAAAAACAGTCTTATTTAGCAATAATCAATGTGTGAGGGCAAGCACAATGTCGACTCTTTCTTGAGACAACTAAATTCTCTGCGATGAATAATTATTCAGCTGTAGATATATTTATTCAGTCGCAACCAGGCAAATCACACTCATATCATGTGAAGTTATACTTAATACGTTCTTGTCACAACCTGAATAAATAAAAGCATGTTTCTTTACAATTACTTTACCTTTATTCGAGCGACTGGTTAGAAAGGTATGTTAATTTAAAGATAAATGTAAAGGTCGTTAATTTGAAGGATTAATTAATAATTGTTTAACCAAAAAAATATGGCAGTTTTAAAATCAAATTGTTTAAAATATTAAAATTCATGTGCAATCTTAATATTAAAGAAGAAATAGGGTAAACAATAAAATGTAAAGTCATTCTCAATTAAGGCGTATATTAACATATTAACTTAGGGACCTTATTTGAAACGTTAAAATTTAACTGTGTTCAAATAATGCCGTGGTAAGTTAACGTATATTGAATTTTTATGCTTTTTTTTATTTTTAATTTCTATTGAAGGTAGAGGACAATCCTATAAACGATCCTCCAAATTCAGAAATATCTATTATTTATAATTTTATCATTTGGTTTAGTTTGGAGCGCTACAGACTACTTGTTTTGCTACTCGAGGGCTACTGAGACAGTGACCTTTTGCTTAAATGTGATTCCGAGCATTTTCTTATTTGAATAAACTTTTTATGATTTTTCAAGCTTCGCCTATTAATACATACTTTCCGGTACTTACATAAATTTATATTTACTGATACATAAGAGATTTAATCAAATGGTTTGTTTTAAACTTGAGACTAGATGTCATTAATTTATATAAAATACAAACAAAAGGCTGTACTTTAATTTTTAAAAAATTCTTGGGGAGTTTCACGAGAACCCTCTAACTGCTCAATTTGTAGACCAAAATCAGTTCAAAAATTGTGCATTTTTTTGTACTTTTTAAATCTGTATATATTGAAAAAAAATGAATATGCCCTTTTTCTTTCTAAAAAAGATTGTTTATATAGATTTTTATCGGGATAAATTAAGCTGTCAGAAAAACCAGTTTCAGATGTAATCACTAAGAAAGAAAAATTATTAATAAATTTTAATTGAATTACAGCTAGTTTATATTTATTACATAATCTAATTATAATACATAATATATAATTATATATTATAATTATATTATGTAACAAATACATAATATAATTATACAATTATATTATTATAATTATAATATATATTATATTATCCTATATAACTAAAGTTCTACTCATATGATTCTATTTATTACATAATTAAACGTCTAATAGTGTAAATAATTTATTTCACTGGGTAAACGGTGAACAAGGGAGAAGCGTTTCTCAAAAAAGGAAGAAAAGCAAATGTCCGCGAAAATCGCTAGATGAACAAATTTTGCTACATTTCAGTAGCCTATAGAAATCGCGGGATAAGCAACCAGAGGGTTAATCAAGTCATGAGGAGCAAAATCATAAATTTATTACATAACTTAATTGATCAGAACTTGAACTTCTTGAACTTTTTTTTTACCAATTTAGAACATAATGTAAGAAATGCTTACAAATTAAAACTTTAAAAATATTAACAGAACATTTTAGGAACAACATTTTTCAGAAGTCAAAAAAACATTGTCTTAAAAAAGACTACCTGATATTAAATAATTTTAATTAATTTTATTGTTTTTTCAAGAACGTGTGATATATTTGACTAGTATTACGAATAGATTGATTTCAACGAAGCAACAAATAATCTCTATAAATCAATCCATACACTGATTTACAGCACATTTATTTTAATGTATTTCGTGAAGCATATTTTGCAAACGGTGCATTCAAACAATTTCAAAATTATTGTCTAAGACAGAAAATAGCGTGCAAGAAAATATACACTATCAGCATTCGCATGAGATTTAGTGCAGCAAGAAACCTAGTCTCGATTTTGTATCTGGACGATTTTCATTTCTTTTCACGTGGATGAGTTCATCGCCTTTTGATAACCCTGAATAGTATCTAGGCCTTATATTGCCTCTATCTTTAAACAAAGGGCCTTTCCCACATTCAATTCCAGGCCTGGCAGCGACGCGCATTGGTTTAGTATCGATACCTCGGGCTTCACACTTGGCAATTTCAATTTCAGCATACTTCTGAAAGACCTCTTCTTCATCTTCCAAGCTCCTTATGTGATTCATGAAATTCTTCCTATCTTCGACCTTTTCAGCCTCCTTATCCATCCTCCTTTTAGCAATCTGATGCAGCTGCGTATGCTGAGCATTCTTTTCTGCATTCCTCTTTTTCTTTTTCTTCGTATCTTCAGACTGGAGTTGTTCGTCGAGATTTTCTAAAATTTTCCTTCTTTCCTGATATCCGCTCCTCTTTTCATCGAACTCTCGTTTCGATTTTGCCCGTAATTCTTCTTCATAAAACTTCTGAATGGCATCTAAAGCTTCCTCCTGTTTGACTTGCTTGATGGCACATTCCTGTTGATGTTTCGCTTCGGCTTGGCGGATGGCATTTTGAAGGATGGCTTCTTCTTTAGCTTTCAAAGATGTGCTCTCGTCTCTCAAGTTGTTTGCTACGTACTGTCGTTTTAGTTCTTTTTGCCAGTCCAGTTCTTTCTTAATCTCTTTATGCTTCTTTGTCATACCTCTCTTGGCTTCGTTAAAGATAGCAGCACGTTTCTCGTCAGCTTCATCCAACTTGCTGTTTATATCAAGGCGTATCAATTTTTCTTCCTTTTGTTTATTAAGGTCTGATTTATAGGCCTGCATTTTTTTCTTTACTTTTAATTCAGCTCGTTTTTGTTCTTCTGAATAATTTTCAGCTGCTTCTCTTACGATAAAACCATCTCTGATATGTTCCCATTCATCTTGTTTCTTCTTTTTTTCATTCTAAAAAAGGGAATATGTTACAATCAGTTAAAATAAAACCTGAGAAGATTACCGTGTTTACACACTCTCTTTGAGCTTAGGAAATTTTATATTAGTGTATATTATTGTTATTACTAAGGCCAGATGTAAGTTTGAGTTTAAAAACATCAACTTACGTTTTTGATTCAGCCGTGAGTTATAATCAACAAAATACTAAAGAGTATCAAAAATTATCAAAATTCATAAAAATGAAAGAAATTATAGAAAAAATAAAACTTTAAAACAAAACTACAACAGTAACTTGCAATTTTATTTTCTTCTACTCAATCTTCTATACATACACATTATTTACTCTCCGACAACATAATAAAAAATTTCGATATTTTAAATCATAAATCTTGATACTTTAACAGTTATACATAACCAAGAATATTACTAACGTACTTTTAATGTTTTCTCGACTTTTCATTATCCTAACACACTTTAAGATGTTTAGGAGACTTCAGTGATTTCAATATTAGTTTTCAATCTACATTTGTCATTTCAGAACATTAGTTTATAAGAAATGCACGGAGTGTTAAAAAGATCTAAATAATATATTACATCTAGTATGAAATAATACAAATAATATACTTCAAGTGCCAGTAAGCTATTAGAAATACAGATATTAAGTCACTATTAAGCTATGTATTTCAATAATGATCTAATTTATTTAGACAGTATAAGAGCTGTAAAATTCAATGTACATGACGGGAAAATTATCTTTAGTGTCCTACCAAAGTAAGGTATAAATAAAAATATTCCTTGCAAACAGGTGTTTCGCAGCCACAAACAAGCTGCGTTGCTTCTTACTTAAATTGGTTTCCCATTTACTATTAAATTCGGGCACAAATTTTTTGCTTTCTCACATTTTTTTTATTAGAAATTAATGAATTCTGATTTATTGATAGATTACGATCGCATCACTATTGATCACATTCAACTTTTTTGACTAAATTAGTTCTACAGCCCATGGATCATAGGAAAATAAGAAGAAAGCACCAAATGACAACAATTCCTAAAAGTGTTTAATGGGTAGGATCGCAATGAACACGTATACAAATTTCACAAATTACCCATTGTTGACAATCTAACTGGCTAAAACTTTTTGTCTACTTGTGATATACGATCAGGCAAAGCAACTTACGTTTGTTTGTGTTTTTAAAGTTAGATTTAAGATAATTTATAGTCACAGTTTTTAAACGCTATACAAAATTTTCTATTGAATTTTCGAAAAAGTAAAGCCTTAAATTCGAATTAATGTTGAAAATGGAAAATTTGTGAATGTCTTTTTAAAAAGAAAAAAGAAAGTGAGGAAAAAATGGAACCTTACCTCATTTCGTTGCTTTTTCCAGTTCTCAGCATTCTTCACTTTGTCCCTTTTCTTTTTTTCTACTTTCTCAACTTCTTCCTTAGTATAATTATCAACGTCTCTAATCATGCCCAACACGAACTCTTTCTCATTCTGATAAAAAAGATCCTTCATGTTGGACTTTTCTTCCAGCTGCAAATCTCTCTGCTTTAGCATTTCAGCCAAATTCTTCGACTCTTTGAAATGCTTAACCCTGTCCGTCTCTTCGTACAAACGCTTGTAGGCAAGATCTAAAACGTGATGCTTTCTAGCTTCTATTCGTGCGTCTCTGTCAAGTTCTTGGCAAGCACTCTGGACGGCCCTTTCATACTGTCGCTTTTTCAACTCGCTCCCTGGCTCTTTCCTTTGCACGACAAGCTTGGAGAGAGCTTTAGTGGCCTCTTGCCTCTTTTTATAGTCTTCCATGCGCGCTTTCTCTTCATCCCTCGCATCCTGACCAGACTTGGAGTTGATAACAAGTTTTCTCAGTTGTGACTCGGTCAGAACCAATGGTTGTTTAGGTCGGTCTTTAGAAACTCGGACTTTGAAGGGATCGTCCTTCATGTTTCTTTATTTTTCTCCTAATTTAAAGAAATAAACGCAGCCAAATAGACTACACGCTTCAAATGATTTTTCTACTAACAAATATGTTAGAATTTATAAGACGAAAAGAAAAAGTAAATAAAATGGTTCAAAATCGTTGAGATAACTGTGTTTTTATATTTGTGAATAGTTTTGCTATATACAACAATTTATGAAATATCGCATTTATTTAAACTACTGCTACTTCATATTTGTACAATTATATGTCAGTTTTTCAAGTGCATGGGGTTAAGTATATTACAAGTTTAAGTTTATATTAATTTAAACGTTTTATAAAAGGGATTTGTAATTATACATTACTAACTTATAAATGCAACCGCCATTTCTGTGTTTTCTTTAATAAAGACTTTTCAGGCCTACATCATTGAATTTCATTTAGAAATAGATAATCTCGCATTTGATGACGTCAATGCAAAGATTGGTACAGATGCATTATAGACGCCGTGTTTTTTTGTCGCTAAATTTGGCGATTTTATGAGGCGATGAGTGGGTTGGTATGTCTGCCCTGACTTTGGTGGTAGGATATGGCAGCTCTAATGTGTTCTTGCACCCAATTGGTGCACGTGATTTCTGACGTCAGTACCCGGCACTATTCGAGAAATTTGCATTTTTTTTTTTTGTTGTTGTTGTTGTTCTTATCATTTTCTGGGATTTAGTAATTTAGTTATGACGGGTGAAGTTATTTCGGTTCTTACTATTTTTGAAATTGTTAAAAAATATCAGGATATTCTTAGGTGTGCATTTCATTCTAAACTCCAAGTGTGTGTTAACAACGGTATTCCGAATTTGAGTTTTTTTTTTTTTTTTTTACTTGGTAAAAAAGAATTATTTCAAAGTGTTTAAGGGACGTAGGAGTGTTGAAGAATGTTTGAGGCGCTACCCTTTCTAATTTTCATCTGTTATTAAATTTATTTTGCATTTCTTTTATTACAAGTGGGGGGTGAGGGGGGAGAACCCCCTCACATGTTAGTTTTTTTTATAATATTAGTGCTTATTAAAATGCCATATATTGTGTTTATTCTGTTGGTATATATCATAAATATTACTAATCTGTTATTTATTTTTTAAATAACGTAAAAAATTATAATTACGCTAGTTTTATTTTAATAATGCTTTAAATTGTTAGTCTGTTTTATTTTTCTTTTAAAGTTTAGTTTCGTTAATGTTGTGTTTCAAATATGTCATGTGATCACCTCCATGGTTTTTTTGGTGATCTTTTAGAAAACGCGTACCGCCGCCATGTTTTTTTACTTGGCGATTTTTTAAAACACGCATTTTTCTGTTGTCAAAAAAAAAATGGCTGACACACCGGCGTTTATAATGCATGTGTTCCCAAAGATTCACAACTCTTTCAGCTTAGCTACACAACATATTAACAATGGCTGCTACCATATAGAGCAATTTGTCGCAACGTCACGAACTACTATAATGCCCTTTACATTTATTTTCATGTTTACAACAGCGAAAAGTCAAACAATAAACTACCCTTCCGTTTGAAACTAAAGCCAAAAGTTGACATATGCCCTACTGCGTGAAATCGCTTTATTGAGGTCGACTTATTTCACAGGCGACTTCTGCGTCATAATGATATAAGAAAGGGACATTTATGGTACTAAATTATCATCTATGATGACTTCTGAGGTCATTTTAACGTAGAGGTCACCTTTGACATATCTCGAGTACAATATGGTAGCAGCCAATTTCATACTTCGCAAATTTTAAACGTATATATTAACTGCAAGTGAACGTATATATTAACTGTAACTGTAAGTAATATAATCCGTAGTTGTAAAGAATATTCAATTAAAATAGCAAATATAATTTTCATATTCTGAAAGAGCTGCTGTATTTAATTAAACTACCATATAACATTTACTTGTGACCTCCAACTTATGCTAAAAGTGCTAACGATTTCTTTGAAATTTTATATTAAAGGGTATAAAATTTCAATGAAATTGGTAACACTTTTAACTTAAGTGGGAGGTCAGAAGTAAATGTTATATTAATACTCTAATAAGAAAAGAATTTGAAGTTACTCTATCACTTCTTCGATATATACTCTACTAATATTTTCTATTTCCTATAACTTCTGGATTGGAATCTTTTACATTTAAGAATATAAGCTGAGTATTTTTTTGTGAACTAAGATCAAGGAATGTTATTATCCACGTGATTATATAGCATTAATATTATTTGTACTGTAAATAGTAAGAGAGAGGGTAGAAATTTTATTTACAAAATTGATAGGAATACTTCTGAACACGGAACTAAATATCAAATGCACATTATGTTTCTTATATTATGAATGCTTCCCTGAAAAGTATGTTTATGCCGAAAAATCTTTTCACAGGAATAGTTACTCAAAAATGTTAAGTTTGAAATTTTGCCCAAATTTAAATTTTAATATTTTAACCCTGAAACCAGTAGTTCTTTTAAAATATTTTTTTCTTTAATTTTTAAATAAAGAAAACATTGCTACAAAATATTTAATAACTAAGTAAAAAAGTTAAACTGCGTGGTTAATAACTATTTTTTGTATTGGGAAAATACTTTAAAAAAATCTTTCATGTAGTTAAAAATCTTAACGACAATTCGAAGAAATTATATCAGAGAATGACTAAGTTTTCAGATACAGCTTGAATGAGATGTATTAATGTGTAGGTTTCAGTGCTTGAAAACAAATAATTGAGATAAATTTAAAGTTATACCGACATCTTATGTTATCATAACTTTATGTTTGCATCTTTTGATTTTAAACAATCTGAGGTATTAGATAAATTAAAACAATATATTTTACTTTTTCACAGTTTTCTTATCCTAGACCTATGTATTTTAAATGCGATTCTCATAAAATATACAAAAAGGTTTGACAAAATTAATATTTTATTAGCGGTCTTTAAATTCGCTAACGATTTGTTTACATTTTAAACAGCAATTTAATCAACTTATATTACTAAAAATGCACAAAACTTATATATTATTTGAAAGCGTAGACATTTTTCTCCTTTTAAGCTATAAATAATATAACAGAAGTTTGGAAAGTCAGCTATGTACCCCTTAACTGTAACAAAACTGTAAGATTTAATGAATACAACTCAGAGTTAAAATAATTACCAAGAACAGTAAGAACATAACTGTGTAAAAGGTACCATCTTAATTAATTGAACATTCATAAATAGTCAAAAACATTTAAAGCTTCTTACCTTCAATTAATCATAAAAGAAATATTTTGGCTTTGATCTGTCTAGGTTGTATGGATGATGAACATCAATGAAGCTATCTTGAGAAACGTAGATAATCTTATAAGGTCCTCTAAAACGAAGATTTCTACTCTTTCGTCACGAAACCTCGAATTCCCATGGCAACTACCGAAACATGTTATGAGTTATCTAATACTGACTTTAGTAAGGAAAAGCGGCTTTCGAGAAATGATATAAAACGGAAAGAAATTCCAAAGACTGGATTAGTATCTTTTATATAAGAATGGTATTAATTTGAATTAAAGCATATTTAGAAGCTGAGAGAACTCAGTGTATATTATTTTTTAACTCTTAAATCTCTAAAACACGAATTTCTTGGTAATAATAAATAAGCTATTTCAATAACTTATAAAATGTCGCCAAATTTCTAATATTTGAAAAGATTTATACTTAAATTAAACAAATGAGATGTACTGATAAAAGAGAATGGTAGAATCCCAGTTCCAGGGGCCGGACGCCATGTTTTTGGTTCAATTTTTCTACAAGTGATCGCCAAATTATCTCCAAGTGATGTTTACGATTTGTGCTCCGTTTCGTATCAAGTTTATACCCAATTTCAAAGCATATTTTGAACAAAAAAAGGTTTGAAATTTTAAGATGAATACAAATTTTTAAAAAATATAAAATAAAAAATAGAGCAAGGTTTTCCAGAAAACTGGGTTCTAGAATTTGGCAACATCGTCCACGCTTGGCGAGCCCCCTGAACTGGGATTTAGCCCCAGAAGTATCATACGCTCCCCATTGGCGACTGTTTTTCCGTTGGCAACTTTTTCTTCGGCAACGCCAAATGACAGCTTATTAATTACTAAATATTGTTGCGCAATATTCAGTAAGAAAAACTGGTATTTAAAATTTTCACACGGATGCTGGAAGTTAGAAATACCATAAAAAAAGAGGAATAGAAGTTACCTAGAAACTCTGTGTCTTTGAGCAATCACTGGGGATGAGCAGCTGACGGGAGAGAGTCTTGCAGATTTCCTATTTCCAAAAACATTTCTTGGATCCGTGCATCAGAAGAATCCGTAATCAGAAATATTGTAATTTTTTTTAATTTAGAAATAAATTTATAGTCTTATTTGTGGAATTTCTCAGTAATTTTGAATGTATCTGAACTTATTTCTCCAACATCAAGTTGGTTATCTTTTTAGTGGAAAGCAAATAATTTGAAAGGAAACGCACAAAAACAGGAGAAAAAAGGATTACCCTAAATTAATACAACAAATTTAATTTACAGAAAGAAAAAAAATGTACGAAAATTTCGTCAAATTTGCTAAAAGAAGCCAATAAAGACGTATAATACATTTGTATAGGGTTTTTTTTTAATTAATACGTAGGGGCGTAGACATTTTCTTTTTACGTACATGTTAAAAAAAAACGGGTATATACTAAGATTTTGTCTAACAGTTCCTATTTTTATTGAATGTTGTTGAGTATAAATATTCAATTCATACTGAATAATAAAACCAATATTATAATTTTACACAGCACTTCATTTCTTTACATAAAAATAGAAACTGTGTGGTAGACTATGGCGTTTGTATCTTGAACATTTCAAGATTTGAAAGGGAAGCACAACCATTTATGCTGATATAACATATTTCTCATATTTTTTCTGGAACTGCATTGATCTTGGACCCCATTGGTGACATTTTTATCGCCTAACCAAACAAGGTAGGTATCTTTGATATTCTATAAATTACACAGAAATTTAATTTTACAAAATATCAATTAAAAATATAATACGGCTTGACAGAAGAACACGGTGCCCCCGACAACTTAGCGATAAAGCTCTGAGCACTTTAGCCTAGCATTTTCTACTGATCTTGAGGTGTCCAAACAAACTATATCTATATTTTGCCAAAATTACTGGCGATGTTTACAAAACACGAACTCATAAACTATATTCATTTGTAGTTTCACTTCCTAACACAATGCAATCGAACCGAAAACTAGTAAGATACAACACTCAAAAGGAAATGTTTAAATACTAGTTTAACTGACTTGGAATTTCAGTAAAATCTAGTTGTATACAATGTTTATAGCCAGTCAATTTAATTTCTCAAAATAAGTAACAAATAAGAATTTGGAGGCTTTAATATATAACAAAAAAGTTGCACCTAGATAACCAAATACCAAAATAGTATAAATAATAAAACATAGACACAAATTCTTTTTGACACTACAAGATCAGGAAAAAACTGTTAGGTTGCCATGATCAGAGCTGTATCGCCAATTTGGCGGAGATATCCTGTTTCTATGTCATACCTACCGTTCAAAATAGTGAACAAACTTAATACAAGACGAAAAATGAAATGTAAACATCACTTGGAGACAATTTGGCAATTATTTGAACAAAAATACAGCCAAAACATTGCGCCCGGCCTAGTAAATTTCGATTCAACTCTTTTTCGCTGACAAGTACCAATAGTTGCCAAGAAGGAACTATTAATAAATCAATTAAACATAAAACAACATTTAAATATTGCTATACTTATCCAAATAGTTAGAATTAAAGTAATAATAATAAAATTATGCATTTTAATCAATTGGGGCAAAGTAAATTCTATACATTGACTTTAATTTCGCTTAAAATGTAGAAGTGAAAACATTTAATTATATAGTTTGTTAAATAATGCCTTAGTTAATAAACAGTTTGTTAAATTAGGGTTTGAAAAAAATTAGCAAAGCTTCAATCCGTGACGGTTATGGTAAAATCCAACTACATATTTTTAATATCATATTTTACTCGATGTCAAATGAAAATTTTAATAACAAAATGAAAGAACTCGTTTGCACAAGAGGAAATTTACGCTATGTAACGGATAAACTAAAACGCTCTTAAAAGCAAACAACCCAGAAATAACTGTAAAAAGTAGCTTTTTTTCCTCGTATTTTGTAATCTAGAGATCAAGGAGCCTTGAATTTCAGTTTATAAAATATTCAAATTTAGGGTGCTACCATATGGCAGTCGACATATATAGACATGTAAAAAACCCGGAATTTTGAAGAGGTGGAAATAAACCCGGGAATTTTGAGCAATAAACCCGGAATTTGGGGAACTTTGGGAAGAAATCATTTTAACAATGTTTACATTTATTTTTCAACAGTGGCTATTTAAGAACTAGCATATTATTTCTAAGAGATTTTTTTTTTTTTACTTTTGGCAATATATATATATATATATATATATATATATATATATATATATATATATATATATATATATATATATATATATATATAAGAAATAATAGCAATGAGCATTTAAATGATTTTATAGTAGTACTTATGTAATTAATTACCCTGTTAGTCTTATCAAACACATAACTGGTTGCTTCCATTTTAATTGCTAATATAATAATTAAATACATTATTTTTGATGATTATTTATTATGTAAATTGCTTTATGCTAAAATTTTTCCCCTCCTTTTATAATATAAAAGTAAATATCTATAAATTTAAAATAACAGTTTATTATTTTTTGTAATGCATATATCATTTAAAGGTGTAATCAAATGACACTCTTAAATTTTGTGTCAATTCCTACACACATACACATTATTTATATATATATATATATATATATATATATGTGTGTGTGTGTGTATATATATATATATGTATATATATGTATATATATGTATGTATATATATATATATATATATATATATATATATATATATATATATATATATATATATATATATATATATATATAGAGAGAGAGAGAGAGAGAGAGAGAGAGAGAGAAGGAGAGAGAGAGGGAGAAAGCGATGGGAGAGGGAGCGAGAGAGAGAGTATGTGTGTATATGTATGTATATATGTGTGTATATGTATGTATATATATATGTATATGTATATATGTATATATGTATATATATGTATATATGTATATATGTATATATATATGTATATATATATGTATATATGTATATATGTATATATATATATATAGAGAGAGAGAGAGAGAGAGAGAGAGAGAGAGGGAGAGAGAGAGGGGGAGAGAGATGTTATCCAAGAAAAATAATGATTTATGAGTTTTGTGACACTACAGATTATTGCCTAACATTTATGTAACAATAAAAATATTGGATATTTCTCAAAGGAAAAATATACTCATACTTTCATGCTAAACATGATACCTTGCAAAATATAGTTAGTTAATCCCAATTATTCAATTTTTTTTCATAGCATATATTAGTTAAATTTTGTGAAAATATCAATTTTTGAGGTCTACAACAGACAGAAAAAAATAGGTACAGATGAAATATAGACGCCATGTTTTTTTTCACCAAATTTGGCATTTTTTAGCGTTTATTTCTGACGTTAGTATCCGGCACTGTTCGAGAAATTTCAGGATATTCTTGGTGTCGCCTAAGTTGTATTTTTTGGGATTTAGAAATTTAGTTATGGTGGGTTTACTCATTTCGGTTCTTTTACTTGGTCATTTTTTCAAAACACACGTTTATTGGATGCCCCCCCCCCCCAAAAAAAAAACATGGCGGAGGGGGACGGCGTTTTTCAAGCCAAGCAATTTTCTACCGGAAGTGTAAGCACCCAAAATTGGCTGTCCCGATCCACTCGTGATTTTGTGTCGTAAATCAAACATACTGTCATTATAGAAATTACAAAAATATAATTGCAAAATAATGAGTTAATAATAAAGAGATGCATATTTCATTTTATTTTCCTCCCTGATTTAACTCATGTTCGATCATTGAATGACAAAAAACACACTCTTTTATAACATTTTGTGAAAGTAATTCTTTTAAAACAAAGGTCTTACTCTATGCCGTAGCTTCTTGTGCGAAAATAATTATAGGTTACTCAGACTTTTGAAAAGAATTTGGGTTAATACTTTTATTCCGTGCATCTTGCTTTTATTGCGTTGTCTTTAACAAGATTTATTTTACAGGTCGGTATAATGGGTTTTTTTATTTTGCATTTTCTCTCGCATTAAAAAAGAATTACATAGTTTATTTGTTTCTACATATAAGCAATAGAGTTATTTATGAATGTATGCATAAATACACATCCATCTTTCGCAAAAAAATCCCGATATAGGAAATTATTAATTTGGGAGATCAGTACCGTGGAATACTGTCTTACAAACTATGTCCTTTATATTAGAACAAATTTTTACTATTCTGTAACAAATTCATGGGAAAATTATTTGTTGCAAAGTATCATTAATAATATTAGGTATGTATAAATACTTTTTATTAACAAATAACAAAAATAACTTTCTTTGATTTAAAATTATGAGTATAAACATATAAATTAAAAATATACCTAATCCAGTTTACAGTAGAACCTACGTTTTCTGATTCGTAAAAAAAGTTTGCCTATTTCTTCTTTAAATGGAAAAAAATAGGTGATTTTAAAGGATTTTTTTATTAAAAAATAACTTTTTTTTATTTAGAATTATGAGTAAAAGTATCAATTAAAAATATACCTAATCTAATTTGAAGTAAGACCAACAAAGTTTTGCGATTCCTAAAAAAGTTTGCCTATACTTTCTTTAAATGGAGAAAAATGGGAGATTTGAACCAACACAACCATGTTGGCAGAATTTCGCAACATGGTTGACACATGGTTCAACTTTTTTTAATTTAGAATTATGAGGAAAAGTATCAATTATAAAAATATACCTAATCTAGTTTCAAGTAAGACCAACAAAGTTTTGCGATTCGTAAAAAAGTTTGCCTATGTTTTCTTTAAATGGAGAAAAATAGGTGATTTTGAACTAACACAACCATGTTGGCAAAATTTGTCAACGTTTACACAAAACATAGTAAAAGATTAACAAAATAAAATTCTATTACAGGCATGCAGAAAAAACGTTTACTTTAATTACCTTTTAATTTGCTATTTAAAATTGAGGTTTTACTCTGTAATCCATTTAGATTGTCCATTTTATTATTTATTTTCTTTGAGGTGGGGACTTTATAGCAAAAGATTTAATAAGTGTTGGCACACTAATTTTAGCGATATTGTCACACATAGAATGCAAACTTCTCATTCTATTCCATACATATATAAATGAAAATATTTCATCTAAAACTCATTTGGCGATGCTGAGTTTGGCTTCTTATTTGTCGCCAACCATCGTCGAATCCTGTCAGTACAATAAAGATATGTTCTGCAAAAAATAAACATGCAATGGAAATAATGAATTAACTAAGTACCTTAGTTCATATTTAAAAATCTGAGTTTTTTCATATTTTTTTAACTAAAGGTCATTTATATCAACTATGGTCATTTATGTCAAGGTCATTTATAAAATTATCTTTACAAACCGCACAAAAATGAAATATGTTACACAGTGAGAACAATAAGTGTTTGATATTGTTATGAAATATACATTTGTGAAAAAGAATTCGCTTTTAGTTTTTGATGATCAGTTGCAGAGGCTTGGAAAAGAAAGCAACATGCTTTGTCAATTACCCACCATTTGGCTACAAATCCGGCGTCTTTGGTGACAAAATCCCTATATGTGAAAGAAATTCCGAGAAGGTTGTAGAATTTTAGGTATTTTTCGTAATGTACTACATCTACCTTAAAAAAATTTAAAATGGGCTCTTCTTCCAATAGGAAACAATATAGATAGAGCAACGTTACAGAGTGGATCTCATTATAATCTATGCAATTAATAACATGGAAAATTTTGGTTATTTAGCATAACTTGAAGGCTGAAATTCTCAATAATTATTTAAAATATCTCAGCCAATAGTTATATGAAATTCATAAATTTTACCATATCATGAAACTGCATTTAATAACACCCAGTGATATGGCAATTACATGTCATTACTCCACAGTTGTGACTAACGTAAAGGAGACATCTTCATATATAAAGGAATTGTGCCCTTCCTTCCTTACTGTGACTTTGTTGCAATAGAACTTAGAGTGACTTAGATGGAATAGAACAATTTTGAATTTTTAATGATACAATTGCGAAATTAAAGAAGTAAAACAATGGAATTAAATGGAAACTAAAACATACCAAAGAACAGTACAACATACTGAGATTTTGACACAATTTTAATTAATGCGACGTAATTATGGTAATGTAATGAGACGCATTTGATGATAAAAAGTATAATGAATTGATAAAATTGAAAAGAATAACAAGATACCTTGTAAACATAACATTGACACCATTATTATTATTTATTATTATTACTTGTATTTGTAAATTATAATCTGCAAAAACAGGAGGAACACCATGCTCGGCTTTGGTTGTTTTGCCGCCGTTGGCAAAACGCTAGAGATAGTCGTATTTTGCGCTCTAATTCAGGTGGTTTTTGTCGCTCCAAAGTTTTGCCGCCGTAAGCAGTTGCCTGCCTTGTCTACTGCTTACCTAGTCATGGCACATAATTCATGTGTATGTACAACTATAACTAACATATACCAAAAACAGAAACGGGTTCTATTCATTTCAGTTCGAACCGTATAAAATTGCTTCCACATACCTCATCTTTATTGTTGAATTCATTTAAAACAACCACAGCACATGTTCCGGTGTCCCATAGTAATTGCCAAAAGTCAGCTATCGTATTAGGAAGAGGATACTGAGTAGCAACGAAATGATTTTGTCTCCCGTAGTCCTGAAAAGGATAATTACAGTTTTTATTTAAAATGACATAGTAATTCCTTAAAGCATAGACATACATATACAGCTAATGTTTTTGTTAACATTTTAATAGAAATTACTTACTCTTATTAGTTAATATGACGGCTTTAAGATAAAAATGAAAAATGTATTCTTAAAACTTTTACGATGAAACACTGAAGTGTGGCAATTTTAATTGGTTTCTTTAAATATATACAAAAGGAAAAAAAATAGTACTTTATTTCAGAGATTTTACAAAACTATAAAACCAAGAATTTATAAAAATTAAATTTTCATAAAAGTAGAAATTGAAGGCTTTAATACCTTAATACATATTTATTTAAAATGCAAGTTACATAATTATAAATTTTAAAAATAAAGACGATTACACAATTTTATTTTCAAGCAAAAGAGTGTAGCAGTATATTGAAAATGTTTATCTGTGCAGTTTATTATTTCAGAACTTTCACTGTGTTTTTCTATGTAGTAACTAATATTTTGTTATACAGATTTTAAATATCCAGATGTATACACCCTTCAAATTATACTATACAAATCTGCTCCAATTTCACTTTTTCGTACATACTACTACTGAGAATTTCTTTTAGTACTCACTTAATGATTTTATTTCACAACGAACATTTTACTTCACGATTTATAAAATTCATGAAATCGAAATTTGAATAACAATTCACCAATCATTGTCAAAGAATTTTTGTGAACAATTTTAACAATTTTTACATTCTAAGATAATATATTAATAATGGATTTTATATCTATGATTCTTATATATTTTGAATATTTGGCAACACCCTTTATGTAACTTATACATGCATGCATCTGGCAACACTGTATGTTGTATTCTGTCCTAGACCATGCTGTATCGCTCATAACTTGTCTTACCTTAATAAATTCTTTTCTTTTACTTCGATCCATAGCTTGATTTTATCATAATCGTTAATGATTTAAATTTCTATTAATGCATTTTACTACATCCAGTTTTAGATAATTCGACTTTTGAAATAATTATTTTGTATTTACTGTTTATTACACGCACATACTTTCTAATATAATACTTTCTGTACTCTTTAATTAATTTTTTGCAGTTACTGTTTATTTTAAGTACATACTTTCTTATATATGTATAGTTGTACATAGAATTTAAGACTCCTCTAGAATATGTAACTATATTAATTTATAGATTTTGAACTTGTTATATATTATGCAATTACAAGGTGGTTCTTCATAATTAATTAAAAATCCGGAATGTGGATCTTATTAATTTCATGTAAGCCAACCCTGATCTATATCGTAACAACACATTGAGATCAATAAAAGTAAACGCTACCTAAAAATTATTAGTTAAATTTAATCAACAATTATTAACGCTTTGTAGTAGTTTAATTCTTGGGACTACTTAAGAATTGGGTACCCCCTGCTATTTTTGGCGATTTTTTAATGGCGCCAATCGCGCGAACTCCTTCGCGCGGAGTTACCGGAAGGCTGACGTTTTGAACGGGAACGGATTTCCGGCGTGACTAAATTAACTGACTTATTTTATTGTGAAATAATAAACTAATTTTGCAATTAATAGCAAAAATGTTGAAAATTGCGTAAAATTATATTTATATTAATACAAATTTAGTTTTTTCCCGTTATTTTTTTTAAATATTAATTGGGTTGTTAATTTTAAAACATTAAAAATTGATTATTTTTGTTTATTAATATTCTTAAAATATTTCCTGATTTTAAACACACAAAACAATTAAAAATTTCATTTTAAAACATAAATCAAAAATAAAAAAATAAAACATACCCAAAGATTTTTTTTTTATTTTCAAACAATATTAAAACGCTGGTACTTCCTAATTTTTTAATTAAATTTTTGATTTATCAAAAAAGTTTTTTAACCAAGGGGGACTCTGCCCCCCTTGACCCCCCCGTAAATGTTATTAACAATAAAATAAAAATTTATTAAAAATGTAATAAATTTATTCTTCATTATTTTTGTTTTTAATATTCTTAAAATGTTCCCTTATTTTAAACACACAAAATAATTAAAAGATAAACCAGAAATAAAAAATAAATAAAACATCCGCAGTTTTTTTTTTTTTTTTTTTTTTTTTAAATTTTCAAAGAACATAAAAAGGTTATACTTTCTAATTTTATAAACACCTAGTCGGGACAAGTAGTCTCAACTGAGTATCTTTTTCTTTTAACATTTCGAAGTGAAAAATTAGAATTATTATAAAAGAATAAGTTCATGGGAAGTGGCTCCCTCTGTTGGCAAAGACAGAAGTTTCACCATTTACTCTCCGATGTTTCAAATTGAATCTCGTGAACAAAACAGTAGGCCGTAGCACACAAACCAAACCAAATTTGATTAAAGTTTTCCATAAAAAAAAAAACTATTCATCATGAATCATTAGTCAATATCGTGTATATAATTTTTGGATAAGGGCGAATAAAATGTTGCAGGTTGAAAAATTAATGAAATTATAGCAAGATTTTAATAGTTTTAATTTATTTTTTATATTGTAGACTGCTTATATATTCTTCGTTTGAAATTTGATTAGTTGATGAAATAATTTGGGTTTATAAAGAATTAGATAAAATAAATCTATTATTTTTAAAAGACATTATGCTGTTTTGAAAAAAAAAGTTAAGAATAAGTTTTTGTACATGTAAATAAACTTAAATGTAAAATGAAACTCATGGACAATGAAACAAATATCACAAAAAATAATTCAGTAACGTAATTTGTCAATTTCAAAAAGATAAATAATTGGAAATCACTTACATATGTATAAACTGCATTAATGTAGTTTGAGGGAGGATTTGTTTTTAGAACTGGCCGACCATGATCCGCTAAAACAACACAAATTAAAAAAAGTATTAACAACAAACATTCAAGATATATGTATATATATATATATATATATATATATATATATATATATATATATATATATATATATATATATATATATACATACCATACTGACCCCCCTAAAAATAAGATAAAACCAATAAATATTAAAAAACCGGATAGCTACTTAACCTTAGTTAAAAATCTTACGAATTACGATGAAAAGATTAAATTTGAAGTGCAACTAAATAATAATTATCTTAGAAACTTTCCTAATAATGAAACTTCTAGAAATAAGATTATAGAATACATCAAAGCTAACAATATTGAAGCGTTTACCTATGCCCATGATTTTATCAAACCTTTTAGAGCAGTAATCAAAGGATTACCCATTGATTACCCGATAGATGAAATTTTTGATGATCTAATTAATCTTAAATTTGAAGTGTTAAAAATTGCGCAGTTTAATAGTAGAAAAGACAAAAACTACTTCCCATCTATCAAGTTCAACTAACACCAAATGCTGATAGCTTTAAAATTTTGGAATTAAAAAATATTAAATATTTTAGAGCATAAGTCGAAAAATATTGATCCCCAATCCCTCAATGTCACCGATGTCAGAATTTTTATCACAATAGCTCCAATTGTTGGATAGCTCCTCGTTTTGTTAAATGTGCGCAAAATCATCTAACCAGTGAATGTTCTTACACTGAAGAGAAAAATCTGAAAGATCTGATTTCATCAACTGATGTAATTGCAACGGCAATCATCCTGCAAGTTACAAGGGATGTATTAAATTCCCGAAACCCTCTAATGGTATCAAAACCAGCAATCCTTCTTCTGAAATTAAAAACAAACAGCCTATTTTTTCAAATAAATATAATGTAAAATTTCATGCTGATACTTTAAAGAATTCCTCCGAAAATGAAATCACTCAAAATGCTAATCAAAATAACTCTTTTTTAAAGAAATCATTGAAATCTGTAAAACAATAGCCGAAATTGTTAAGTCACTTGGTTTCTCCAACATAAATTCCCTTATAATTAAACTCAAAGAAATACTTAATAAGCTAAATAATACTACTGATCCCAGTGGTCACCTTGCTCTAATTTTGGACTTTTGTTCAAAATTTTCTCTAACTTAAACTTTTATCCATGTTCTTGTTCTCACCACCGCTAGTTCCCATTTTTCCAGTTGATATGTTTTTCGGAGTTAGAGGGCTCGGCCCAGGAAACTCCGTTAACTATCTCTTTCTGTGTGACTATATATTAGGTAGGGGAAAAAGAAATCCATAATTTTTGCGTGAAATTAATGACTTGATTTAACATGTTTCGGATTGTCCGATTTGGGTCAAATAGTACCATTTTGTTGTATAATTTGTTGCCATTTTAAAGATATCTTCATAATGCATCTGTCATAGAAGTCTTGGTTCTTACTGGCGAAAAACTCTAGTAATCAATTTTCACAATCTTCTATTGATCCTAACTTCTTATCACTCAGGAAGTTTTGCAATGTGAGAAAAAGGTGGTAATCGCTTGGTACCAGGTCCGGACTATATGGTGGATGCCTTAAAACTTCCCAACCAAGCTCCCTGAGTTTCTGTCAAGTCACTACATACGTGTGTGGTCTGGCGTTGTTCTGGTGGAACACAACACCTCTTCTGCTGGCCAATTCTGGCCGCTTCTGGTCAATCGCTAGCTTCAAAGGGTCCAGTTGTTGACAGTAGAGATCTGAATTTTGTGTTTGGCCATACGGAAGAAACTCATAGTAAATGATTCCCTTCCAGTCCCACCAAATACACAGTAAAACCTTCCTGGCCGTTAGTCCTGGTTTAGTCACCATTTCAGCTGCTTCACCACGCTTTGACCAGGATCGTTTTCGTACAATATTGTCGTATTTGACTCATTTCTCATCCCCAGTCACCATCCGTTTAAGAAATGGGTCGATTTCATTCCGTTTGGTCAAGGCTTCGCAGACGGAAATTCAATTCCTCATGTTTTTGGGTGTTAATTGGTGTGGCACCAAAACATCGAGCTTCTTTCTGAATCCAACTTTGCGCAGATTTTAAAACTGTTTTATGGTCGATCTTTAGCTCCTGGGCGATACTACTAACATGCTAGTCAACTTTGATTGTTTCTGTGATTTTATCGACAATTTCGACGACGGGCCTGCCTGTGCGAAGTGCATCTTTAACATCAAAAATGCCTGAAAAGAATCAACGAAACCAAAATTGCACGTAATTAGTTGTTACAGTATCGGATCATAAACACCATACACAATTTCAGCCGCCTGGCTTACATTTTCGCCTTTATCAAAGAAAAACTGTAAAACGTACCGAATTTTCTCTTTGTTGACTTCCATTTTTAACATCCTGTTACTCACAACTCAATAAACCAAACAAAAAAACAGTAAAAGAAATTTTTTAGTGTGAAATGTCACCTTGACAACGAGCATAAATTTGAAATTGTTCGATCGATACTTTATGAGATACCGATCACTACAGCCATCTACCGAAAAAAATAATATATATTTCTTTTTCTCCAACCTAATATTAACTCCAAATTTAAAGTAGTATTGCGATATATCAATAATATAAATATTAATTCGAGGATATATCGCGATATTAAATTTCTGATATTGTCCAACCCTAGTCACAACGAAACTAGTTAAAATGAATTCAAGGATGCTAAAATAGATATTTTCATTGATTCTAATTGATTCAATATATTTCATTGTTAAAATTTCGTATTTATGTCTGTAAATACTTATCAAAATAAATTCAGGCATAGTCAACATTATCTCCGTTAAAATATGATTACTAACATTTTTCGCGTTTACAATACTTCCTTCACTTCGTCCAAGAAATTAGACTACAAAAATAAAATGAATAACTGAAAGAAATGCATATTGCATTGTTTAATACAATAATGGTAAAGAAAGACAAATATAAAGTCTTACGAGGTATAATATATGGGTCTCTGTTTTTATTTTTGTTATTTGGTGTCAGAGCTGAAAGGCACTTTTGCTGGAAGTGTTCGGGATCTAAACTTCTTAGTCTCTATACAAAACACAAAAATATTATGAAAAGTAAATTATATCCAATTATTCCTTATAATAATCATTTTTTTATTTCTGTCTAAAATTCTTTCGGATAGCAGACTCCCAAAAAATTATTTTGTGAATTAGATTGGATCCAACGTATATAAATTTAAATAGATAATAATTCTTTAAAAATAATACTAAACATATCTAACATAAAAAAGATTATTTTATTTCAGAAATAGCTTCACACTACAAAATATTTAAATCGTATTCATTGTGTAGTTCCATAATTTGTAGAGATTTCACGATGAAAAACATCAGTCTTATATGTACTACCAGTC
>CM063504.1:18134450-18136950 GCA_032207245.1 Pardosa pseudoannulata | reverse complement strand
AGGAAAAGGCAGCTGACTTTATAAACCTTTTCAGTACGAGAAAGATTTACTTATCAAAAAAGTTTTCTAGCTTGTGATCATAAAAAGTACTAATAAACTAAAAGCATTTTCATAATATTTTAAGCATATCAAGGAAAGGAATTTTGAATTATTACAGTAATAAATTGACAATATATGTATTTGAGGATTTTTTTTTATTATTAATACTGCATTTTCGCTAGAAAATGTAAAATGAACATTAACAAATATTTCATATATTCTTTGACCAGTACTTATCTGGCGTTCTTAGAACCGGTTTGGGGGAAGTTAAATTCCAACTTACAAAACCAGAACTCCTTAATTTTAGCCTTCATTTTTAAGGTGCCTTAAAAATGAAAGCTAAAATTAAAGAGTTCTTAAGGACTTTTAAAGACCATGGGAACCCTGCATAGGGTACTTAACAATTCTGGAAAATTAAAAATTTTACTAATTCCGTCATATGACGGGCTATATGCTAGTAAGTTAATATATGGTTATTCAAGCATAATCTGAAAATTCCATTTACAACTTCAAAACAAAAATTCTATGTACAATTACAACGAAATCTTTTCCAGTTAATTATATTTAAAAGAGAGATTTAAAATAGATTGCAACAGTTCACTGTTAATTATGCAACTACTTCTAACACAGCATTGAATGAAACGATTTATCACAACTGACGTTTATAACTGATTTCCCAAGAATATACAACTCACCACTGT
Source organism: Pardosa pseudoannulata (assembly GCA_032207245.1). NCBI lineage: Eukaryota > Metazoa > Arthropoda > Arachnida > Araneae > Lycosidae > Pardosa > Pardosa pseudoannulata. The sequence continues at coordinate 18,136,210 of CM063504.1, read as the reverse complement.
TTCGATGAGATTTATTCGCTGTTGCCTCATTTTGTACAGCAAACCAAGGACGTCAATTTTGGATTCAGCTTTCGACATCTGAATGGCTGAATCCAACACCATCACTGTACCTGACCGCCCGACTCCAGCGCTGTAAAGGGATAAAAAAAAACATTTTAATAAAAGTTATAGTAGAATAGCATAATTCAAGTTAAAAAGCCTGCATTAAAAAGGAATTAAATATAAATTATTTTGATAAAAGACTTCATGATTTAAAAAGTAGTATAAAATTATTTTTTATACTTTATTATTTCAAAAGGTTTCTGAATTTGAATTAAACGTTAAATAATTATGCGATTTCTGGAAATAATCGCGTGAATGACCATTTTGGATGAACGAAGTATCAAAATTAACTCATCATTTTTATTTTCAAATTTTCGTGTCTTCTATTCTAACCTCCCAATTGCGTTGCATTTAATATGGCTGCCATTTTTAATTTCTGATGAGTTTAAAACACCCATTACACACATACACAAACATTATGTACACAAAAGAATCTCACAGGAAGAATACACTGCAACACTTCCTGGGCCAAGCCCTCTAGTACTGGGATACTAACGATGGGTATGCAAAACCGAAGAAAATGAGTTGGCATAACAAACAAAATAAAGATTTCTACGGGTAGGAGGGTATGAGTTTCGACGAAATGAGTAAACACATTGAGGGAGAGCAAAATAGCCAGCAAACATGAAAACTGTAATTGAATGAAAGGTGAAATGCTGGACGAAACAAGATGATTTTAACAAATTTGTACGGTATTATGAAGACAGAGTTAAAAAGTTTTTTATTATTATTTTTTTATTAATATTTAAAAAACTACAGATTCCAGGGACTGTGCAAGCACAGAACTCAGAAGGATTCAACGGCCGAAAAAGTGGCCAATAGAATTTCTCAAAAGGCCGACCAATGACAATCTTAGGATTTCACCCTCCAAGGAGGGAGCCCTATAGTTTATACACAAAAGAAAGGCTTTAAGGGTTTCCTGGGGTACCTTGGCTGAAGGCCTTATCCCCTGTTGCAAGTTATTGAATTAATTACCAGGTGTCCAGTCTTTTAAGTTGAAACACAATAAATATAAAAATGCAGGTCTTTATGATGGGAAAAAATAGTGCTAGGCCCTTAACAAGTTAAATAATTAAGATGAATAAAATAATTAAATGATAAGAAAAGGAAGTTTAAGGACAGCAAAGAATTTTTATTTGGTTTTTAAATTTTTTTTTTATTAAGAAAAAACTGTACAAGACAGTAAGATAAGCTGAAAAATTAATTAAGATAAAATTAAATTTAAATTAAGTAAGGAAAAATAAAAGTGAATACAAGTGATGGTTAGTTAAGATTAAAAATAAAGTTCTGCTTAAAATTAGTGACGATGAAAGCTCAGATCAGGTTTTGTGGCGCCATCTATTGGATGGCCGCGCGTTCGGAAAGTGTAAGGGGAACGTTAAAAAGGGAGATGAACTCCTAACATTTTAAGGAATCATGGCGGCTCTAGGCCGCTTGCGATGTTTAGCTTTCCTGTGATCATAGTCCGGTAATTCGGCTATGATCTGATTCGGTAGACTATACACGCCTCCGTAAAATTTTGAAGAGAGCTTCGTGCAAATAATTTTAAAAATATCCATATTCAAATTCCTTCGAATAATTTTATTGGTTAGATACCTGGGGGCCTGAGCGATCCTCCAGAGAGTTTTGTTATGAATTCTGTTTAGGATATCAATGTT
>CM063504.1:18109450-18129450 GCA_032207245.1 Pardosa pseudoannulata | reverse complement strand
TTCATATATATTCGAAAAACAAAACATTTTCTTATTCATTCTTATACCAGTACCAGTCAAAAGCACTGGTGCATGAATTTATATGATGAAATGACGTTGAGCAGCTATAACAAATTATAAGTACTGCAACTTTTTTTCGTTAAAGTTGTAGAACTAACCAATAAATATAATTATGGTTATAATGATAAGCAAATATAATTATAGAATTTGGGATTCTGGGAAAATCATAATTGTGGTTCAATACATGTTAATTTTCGATTCAATACGTGTTCATCTAATTTTTGATGTGTCGGCTGTGAAATTTTGTTGTAATATTGAAATATTCAAAAATTGATTCTTTAGTAAGGAAACTAAATGCAAAGTCAAATATTAAAATATCCTACTGTTATATCTTACTTGTAATACATAGATTTATAGAAATTATTAATTCACTAATAATACGTGTTAATTTTCGATTCAATACGTGTTCATCGAATTTTTGTGGTGTCGGCTGTGAAATTTTGTTGTAATATTGAAATATTCAAAAATTGATTCTTTAGTAAGGAAACTAAATGCAAAGTCAAATATTAAAATATCCTACTGTTATATCTTACTTGTAATACATAGATTTATAGAAATTATTAATTCACTAATAATACGTGTTAATTTTCGATTCAATACGTGTTCATCGAATTTTTGAGGTGTCGGCTGTGAAATTTTGTTGTAATATTGAAATATTCAAAAATTGATTCTGTAGTAAGGAAACTAAATGCAAACTCAAATATTAAAATATCCTACTGTTATATCTTACTTGTAATACATAGATTTATAGAAATTATTAATTCACTAATAATACGTGTTAATTTTCGATTCAATACGTGTTCATCGAATTTTTGAGGTGTCGGCTGTGAAATTATGTTGTAATATTGAAATATTCAAAAATTGATTCTTTAGTAAGGAAACTAAATACAGAGTCAAATATTAAAATATCCTACTGTTATATCTTACTTGTAATGCATAGATTTATAGAAATTATTAATTCACTAATAAAACAATATTTCTCTAGTTATTTCTCTAGTGGCTTCGGAAAATCTAGTGTTAATTTATACGGACATTTAAGTATTTTAATATATTTTATTTACACATTTCTTTCGGTTTTTATCCTTTTTATATTATTATTTAGTCATTTAATATCGTAAATTTGATATTGGCTGGAGAAACCGTTAACTGAAATCAAAGTAAAAATCACTACATCACACGATGACGGGCTAAAAACTGCAGAGGAATAAATGAATCAATAAGAAACGATGAACAAACGAAAGAAACGTTCTTTCCATTGAATAAATCACGTACTGTGAGATCGAGTCTTTAAAATCCAGAGATGGAGAGATGTTTGTACGGAGTAAATATAATTACCTTTTGCAGCTTGAAGTTTCTCACGGCATAATCCAAGAAGATTTTTTCGCCTATAGCAGTCACCATGATATCGCTAGTTTTCAAGACCTTGTCTGGCCAATATTTTTCACACTTTTTCTATAACAAGGAAAAAAGAAAATTTAAGGAAAATACGCTTCACAATTTTATTATTTGAAAAGTTGATAAGCGAGTTTTAAAAATATATAATTCATTGCAGCTATACATGTGTGTGTAATAGCGATGAAATACAAAATTTAGTGCGTAACGAAACGGCATTGAAGATACACATACAGGGTTCCCACTCTTTTTACAGAACCAAAATTAAGGACTTTTTAAGGACTTTCTAAGGACCATAGTAACTTTTTATAAGGACATATTTGAAATACACGGCATAACGACACAAACCTAAGGAACATATTTTAATAATTATGAACCAGACAAGACATGTTCAATAAATGCCCTACATATTTCAGAACTAAGTTTTTAAAAATACCTAAAAATTAATAAGATAAACCTATTTGACAAAAACATTTTGAAAAATGTTCATTTAAAAATTTTGAGTGATCAAATTAAAAATAAATTGTGAATAAAATATAATGTTATAAACAGTACTTTTTGAGGGTTTAAAAATGACTCTGATAATGACCGACTCTATAATGTCTGTATGTATACACTAGCTGATTATACCCGACGTTGCCTGGGAAAGAAGAAAGTTTTTAGACTTTTCTATTACATTCAATGCAAAGAAAATTAAACTTCCTTAAGTAACTGAAATATCTACAACCTGCCCCTAACCTTCATCCTTCGTTTAATTAAAATCTGCATGACTGTTAGCTATTAGGAAAGGGCAGCTGACTTTATTCTTTAAACCTTTTCAGTATACAAAATATTGTCTAATAAATTTTCTAGCTTGCGACCATAAAAAGTACTAATAAACTAAAAGTATTTTCATAATATTTTAAGGATGTCAAGGAAAGGAATTTTGAATTGCTACAGAAATACACTGAAAACATATATGCATTTGAGGATTTTCTTTATTATTTAATACTGCACTTTTGATTAGAAAAGTAATAGAATGTTATGAACATTAACAAATATTTTATATATCCTTTGACCAGTACTTATCACCTGTACTGGCATTCTTAATTAGAACCGGTGTTAGGCAAGTTTAACTCAAAACTTACAAAACCAGAAAGTTTGGAGAATACGGCGAAAATGTATAGGAAATCACGTGGAGACAGATAACTTGTTCAAATTCCCATTTAAGGAGTTTTTAAGGACCTTTGACAAAAATTAAGTAGTTTTAAGGGCCTTTAAAAATGAAAACTAAAATTAAGGAGTTCTTAAGGACCGTGGGAACCCTGACATAATCAGTAACCAATCAAAATCTTTTTATTTACTTCTGAGAGGATCATTAGTGAATACTCCCTTTTAAAGATGGTTTCTAACTGTTTTTAAATTGTCGTAAAGCAAAATAACATCTGACAATTTAAACGCATTTGTAGTTCTCCCTCAATCTCAAGCTTATGTAGATTAACTTTTGTATAAGCAATTTCATTTTAAATTTCATTACATATGCAAATTTCAAGCCACAAGGTTATTATATATCTTTATATACAAAATTCTTCGGTCCGTGTGTTTGTAATAGAACTCCTCCTAAACAGCTGGACTGGTTTTGATGAAATTTAGTGTATGTAATTGATTTGAGAATGGTTTAGATTCACAATTTGATCCGATAGAAAATAGTTTTTTTATTAAAAATCCAGAATTGTGAACTTATTGAGATTATTATAATACCGCTTGAAAACCTACACTGCCAGCGTATCTGTGGTGCAGTGGTCAGTGCAACGGTACCGAGGATCGAATCTCCGTAAGACGATGTGGGAATTTTAATTTAATCTAATTACGTTTCTGATATATATGTGTATATACACACACATACATAAAAATGGTTTGTTTTTTGACTGAAAATTATCTGGTACACGCTCAATAATTTGTTTTTATCTTTACTGACAGCATGCAAGTTGCCAACTTTAATTTATCTCGTCATATTATGTCATAGGATAGAAAGCAGAGATTTTAATATTGACAGTAATTATTTGGCGGTATATATGAATGATGTCCAAAATTTAGTTAATCGATTGCAAACCGTGTGGTTATGTATAAAAAACAAACACACAAAAGAACAAACTTCTTAATTTCCAAAGATATATAACTTAAATGCTACATATTTATTAGTCCGTGAAATAGACTCCTACACTTTTATGAAAAGAATTTGTTGTTAATACCGGGGATAAAATTTTTAATTGCAACAAAAAATAATCGATGATTAAACTTAAAATGATCACATATGGACCTAATGTATTATTTAAGCAAAATTTAAAAGAAAATTATTTACGTTATATCTAAGTTCAGTGATAAAACGGATGAAAATAATGTCGACGATATTTAAGTAATTTAAAATAAGAAATGATTAAAGAAGATGGTTAAAGGAATGACGTCATAATGTTAGAAAAAATGTTACTTTTAACTATTTATTATGAATGGATAAATTTAATGTTCTTCTCTTAACTGGGGACAACAGAGCTTGAAATAATGGCAATAAACACTCGAAAATGGGGTAGGGTAGATTTTGACAGTTTTCGAACTCGCTTTGAATTTTTCTAATCCTAACTCATTAAAAATACAATATGGATGCCTCTGTCCATTCCAGGTACAACCGCTTCATAAATTCGCGGACAGATAAACAGACAATTTAGGCTATTATTATATAGGGGATTATAACACAGCTACCATATATTTTAAAGCTGCGAAAGAATTAATTCTTTTTCTTTAAGTTACACTATATTAATCATATATATCTAAATATGGTATATTTTACAGTCAGAAACGCTCTTCATATTTTAATTTAAAATGTTTTTATTTAAAAAAAATTTTTATAGATAAAATTACCGCACCTTTCCATTTTCTATTATGTTGGCAGTCATTGAAATTACGTTCACATCCTCTTGCCAAATCATTCTCCAAAAATCCTCAACCGTATTCTCCAAAGGACCTGAAACAATAGAAAAAAGTACTATAATAATCATTTCACCAAATCCTGTTTGGTTTTCGTACGCGTCTAACGAACCACTCTTAACACATTGTGTGCGGGTACAGTTAGTTCGCAGCGGGAGCGGATATTTTGCGCATCAATTTAGTTATTCAGTTAAATCTCAATAGATCGAAAAATATTTATTTTTTTAAACTACTTTTCGTGTTTTATATTGAAATATATAAACAAATATATAAGTAGATAAATAAACAAATTATATATATATATATGTATATATATATATCTATATATGTATATATATTTATATATGTATATATATATGTATATATGTATATATATATGTATGTATATATATATATGTATATGTGTGTGTGTATATATATATATATGTATATATATATATATATGTATATATATATATGTATATATATATATATATGTATATATATATATGTGTATATATATGTATATATATATATATATATATATATATATATATTTATATATATATATATATATATATATATATATATATATATATATGTATATATATATATATATATATATATATATATATATATATATATAATATCATTTTCGTAAGAATAAATAAAAAGCTAATTTTAAATCTAAATTGATTTTTTTAATCAACCTTCCGTTCTGTGGTTTCGCATCGACGGATGTAAAAACTAAGTTTTTGTCTAAATTTTTTCAGAATCTATGTACTAGACAAGAACATTTCGCTTCGTTTTCCTGTATATACCGTTAATTTTATACCCACAAACAATGTTGTTCCACTAACCCTTACTAGTACGTAATCCAAGCTCAAGTATCAATCGTCAGAAAACATACGTGTCCCGCATACAATGTGTTAAAATATACCTTAAAAAAATGCTTATTTTATTTGAAACATTTTTATAATTGGAAGTCTAAGAGTAACGGCCGTGGAAAAAAAGGCGCTCTTACTGTGAACCTTGTATGTTATAAAGTTATATACAACGCGTATAACGCTATAACTAATATACGTTATATATGAGTTACATATATATTTTTCGAGCGTGATCTAAACGATGACAGTCAACTGAATAATCAACTGAATTAACTTTTTAAACAACTTTTCGTATTTTATATTGAAATATATAAACAAATATATAAATAGAAATATATAAATAACAACTATAAGATTTTTGCAAACAAAAAATATATTTTTTAGTTGAAAAATTTATAATAGTATCGTAAATATGAAAAATTAAATAGAAAGAGTAGTATATAGTTTCAATTTTTTCCCGTTCTGTGGTTCCGAATCAACTGATGTAAAAACTAGTTTTTATTTGTCTAAATTTTTCAAAAATCTATATAGTAGACAAAAACATTCGGCTTCGTTTTCCTGTACATACCGTTATTTTTGTACCCGCAAACAAACCATGTTGTTACACTAACCCGTACTAGTACGTCACCCGCGCTCAAGTATCAATCGTGAGAAAACGTATAAGTACGTGTCCCGGATACAATGTGTTAATAAAGTGAATTATTAAATAAGATATTTATTTAACTCTTTGCAGTCTCTTGTCGAGGTGTACTCAAAATTTTGGATTCAAGAAAAAGTAAAAAAAAAAAATCTGGTAATGTCTAAAGAAAAAGATATAAGTTATGGGATAGTATTTCAAAAGTTGGGTCATAAAAACATTTGAACTGATTAAAGACTAAAAGATAATGTATGATACATTAAACAGTTGAATTATGATATTTCCTTGTATAAAATCTATAAAGTCACTCCTGATTTAGATAATTCTTAATTTTTTACAAAAGTAAATCATACATTTCTGTCATAAGTTTCATGTTAAAGTAAAAAAATCTGGTAATGTCTAAAGAAAAAGATATAATACAAGTTATGTGATAGTATTTCAAAAGTTGGGTCATAAAAACATTTGAACTGATTAAAGATTAAGAGATAATGTGTGATACATCAAACAGTTGAATTATGATATTTCCTTGTATAAAATCTATAAAGTCACTCCTGATTTAGATAATTCTTAATTTTTTACAAAAGTAAATCATACATTTCTGTCATAAGTTTCATGTTAAAGTAAAAAAAATCTGGTAATGTCTAAAGAAAAAGATATAATACAAGTTATGTGATAGTATTTCAAAAGTTGGGTCATAAAAACATTTGAACTGATTAAAGATTAAGAGATAATGTGTGATACATCAAACAGTTGAATTATGATATTTCCTTGTATAAAATCTATAAAGTCACTCCTGATTTAGATAATTCTTAATTTTTTACAAAAGTAAATCATACATTTCTGTCATAAGTTTCATGTTAAATAATGAGATATTGGTAGAGTATAAACGGTTGCATTAAAGGCTAATGAGTCACCACTAAATTTAACTTTAAAAACGCTCAAAACTCAGAAGTTGAGGCTTCCAACGAGACATTTATTCCCATGTTTATACATTGCTTTAAAATTATACTAAAATAAGTCCTTTGTCAGTACAAACACTTTGCAAATTACAGCAATTTCCCGACCATTTTTTATAAAGAACAGAACCGTAAAAAGAAAAAAAATAAAGATTCTTAATCCAGGTTAAATCTTGTTTCGTGTGTAACGGTACCTCACCTTATTCGTTTTATCCAATCGGCTTACATAAGTATGAGGTTTTTCTAGTTTCAAGCTTGAAGGAACGCTTAGAGAGTACTATTAGTCACGGTATTGTGACCAACCCTTCGTGAGGCGACAGTACTTGCACATCGTAATGAATATAAAACTTAAGAACTCTTTCTGCAGATTTTTTTATATCAGCAAATAGAGCATTAGACAGCTTTTGTTTCCAGCATAAAAAACACGAATTGTTACACATGTGGAATCTCATGTTTACAAAGCATTAACAATACAAAGGACGTTATGAGCTGCAATCATTTCTCTTCCAATAACAGAGATCGGGATGGAATTCTCTAGTACAAATGACACGTTTCTGACACGCTTCTAGATTTCAAGTTTTAGCGATCATTTCTCTTCCAATAACAGAGATCGGGACGGAATTCTCAAATACAAATGACACCCTTCTAGATTTCAAGTTTTAGCGATCCTTTCTCTTCCAATAACAGAGAGCGACAATAATTTTTTCTTAGTCATATCCGGACTAAACTAGATTTTAAATCTCTTCAAAAGTCTATCATTTGAAGTACATTTTCCTAAAATATGACAACCTCTCTAGAATTTAATGAAATTTTATATTTTAAAAATAATATTTTTTAATAAAGGTTGGCAAGGATTTGTTATCTTTTTAACCAACTTGCAATTGAAATGTATTTTTTATAATTCAGATATTTTTATCACTTTAACAGTCGCCATGGGAGATCCCACTGGTATGAAATAAAATGCTGGCAAGAAGGAAATTACAATACTAGGACAAGTTTGTTAAAACGAATTTCTAACAAAGTACTTTACAAAGCATTTTTGAAAATTATTAAAACTAAGAAATATAAAATTTTCTACACATATACATTGAAGCACAACAAAGCTAAAAGCTTTAAAATCTATCTCTAAAAATTGGATAAATATCTTTTTTAACTTTTAATTTTTTGAAACATTTAAAATTCATCTTATGATAAAAGCTTTGGTACATTTCCATTAAAATTCGGTACATTTCCAACATAAAACACTTAAGAGAATCGTTGAAATAAATCTGTATCTTTTTAAGTTTCGAATTCATTCAGCTTATTAAAACTCAATTCAAATACAGAAAAGCTCGAAATTGTCATGAAAATTCAACATACAGGTATAAAAATATTTCTAAGGAATTAATTATTCAATCAACAAAATAACACACAAAGAATGTTGAAAAGATATTAGAAATGCATAACAACTTTTTAAAACTCTTACCTTGTGTACAAATGTAGCGGACACCTCTTTCATAACTCTGTGAAATAAATATAACACTGATTATTTTAACTTTGATAAAGTTTACAAACTTAACAAACATGCAAAATCATATTATATATATATATATATATATATATATATATATATATACACGATATACACAAATATATATATATATATATATATATATATATATATATATATATACGCATATATACACTTATATATATACACACATATATATATACACACATACATATATATATACATGCATACATATATATATATACATGCATACATATATATACATACATATATATATATATATATATATATATATATATATATATATATATATATACATATATATACATATACACATATATTTATATATATATACATATATATAATATATATATATATATATATATATATATATATATATACATATATACATATACACATATATTTATATATATATATATATACATACACACACACACACATATATATATATATATATATATAATATATATATATATATATAAATAATTCATAGAGAACAATTTGTAGTTAACCATGAATGAGGAATTTTCACGTTTTCTAATTTTGATTTTAAACGATAGAAGACAAAAAAGTAAGCAGGACAGTAGCTATTTTTTTTTTCATTTGGGGGCCTAATGAGTGATTTCTAATGGGTTTTATAGCGGACTCTTTAACGTCTCTCAAAAACGCTACTTTATCTCCGCCGAGTTTGTGACGTCATCGTTCATGTAAACACCGAGCTCCTATGCTGTTTACATGTTAAAAGACGACTTTTAAATTTGTTTTTTGTGTAAAGTATCGCATATAATAGCATTTTTTTGTTATGTCTGGCATTAAAAAATCATACTCTAAATATTGTATTGTGCCACTCTGTAAAAATACAACAACTAATTGCAATGAGAAGATATTTTTCAGCGTCCCAAAAGACCCACATACACGTAAAATCTGGACAACTGAGATGAAAAGGGATGAGAAATTAAACCTCAAATTATCATATAAATCATCTCTATGGGTTTGTGAAGACCATTTTTCGGTAAATAAATGCTTGCATTTGTTTAAATATTACTATTTTAGAACAATTAAAGTATATAAAATACATCTATACCTTTAAAAGGATTGTTGATTAACCACTGCTATTTAACTTTTAAAACTGCTAATTTTCGAGTATTATCACAGAGTTCAAGTACAATAAATATTTTATAAAGCATATAAATATCGAAAAACATATAAATATCTAAAGCATATAATTATCTAATAAATAACTCGGGGAGGGGAAAGTTATGTATTTTCAAGGTATTATAAATATTTTCTTCAGAGATGCATACTTTCTTATGTATCAAATGTAACAGTGATATTTTTCGATTAAATTGGTGACTAATTTGAAAAAAAAAGTATAATATTTTTAAAATACTTAATAATTATATTACTTTAAAAATTAAATTTAATTTGAGAAATTTTATACATTTTTTAATTTGACATTAATATTGCAATAAAATTGTATTGCTATTTAAAAATGTATAAATAATTAAGTAAAGCCATTTAAAGATTTTAAATTTCTTTTCATCATATTTAAAATATCTAAGAATTTATTTTGTTTTGGTTTGGTTTTGGAATGCTACGGTCTACTTTTTGCAACACGAAGGCTAATGAGACCGGTCTCACAAAAAATACCTCCTCTAATTTTTATTTTAATATTACATCCGTCTCTATTTATAAAAAACGATGCAACTACAAATGTGTATGTATATGATATATGTATATTTATTTGACTTGTTTGTGTTTACAAACAAAAGAGCTGTGTTTAGCATGAATAAAGTATTAATACATGTTAAGTAAAATTGGAAAAAAAATATAAATGATTTTACACACCTTTGGGTTTTAATTCCTCGTATTTCTGCTCCCATAAAATCCGGTTTTTTGCCAAGAAAGAAAACATTGACATGCTGTCAATTTTCGGGAGGTTGTCTGATTGGTAAATCCAGGTAGAAGAGACATTTATGACAAATTGAGATAACTAAGCTATCTAGATCGATAAAATGAACCTTCAGGTTTAAATAAAAATAAATTTTGATAGCTAGAAAATTTCAAGAACTTGCAAAAACAAAATCGGAAAATAGTGCGCGCTTAAAAGCAATACAAAAATATTGGTCTGCATGAACGATGACATCACAACCAATCACGGAGCTTTTTGATGTCACGTGATTTTCGCTTAACTTTAAAATTAATTTTTTAAATGATGGACCCAGTTTTTTACATTTTTGAGAACATTTTTGGAATCTACGAGTCTGAAATTACCAGAAAAACACTAAGTTTTTCGAATCCCCCACATGTGCAAATTCCTCATTGTGCAACTTCACACAAACATATTTGTGTAAATACATATGCATACAAATAGAACATAAAAGTAGGTGCATTTGCAAATATTTTCATATATCCTGTTTGTAAACGTAATTCTTTTGTTTATATAGCGTTCTGAAAATTAAAGCATCTTTTCTTATTCTTACACTTTACCTTAAAAAACAGTACTATAAAAAGAATAAGGTGTGAAAAAAATTGGCTACACATTTGCTTTTTGTTGCTGTTGTTCATAACATAGTAAAATAAATATATTGTGCTTAAATTTATTCTTTTAAAAAAGAGTAAAAAGCTTACAATGAGTAATATGTATTTATTGTGTTCCGCCTAAAAAGACAGGAAGATGGAGCTGATATCGGACAAAATGTTTAGCACAAACCTCGCTACGTGACAATATTAGAATGGGAAAAAATACGAGATTCCATGTTTTTTTTTTCGAGTAACTTTACGAAGAGTGTCTCAGAATACTTTGTCATCATGTATTTCCTTTTCTTTGCTTTTAATGGAGAAAACCATCGACGCGACACATGCTATTTTTATCCGACGGTTGCATGTAAAGCATACACAATTGTCTAGATAATTTCAAATGTAACCATCAATTTTCGAAAGTATTCGGTTGAGAGAATATTTACTATAAATATACATGCCCGTACATTTGCATATATGCGACTCGAAATGCATCGTTCTGGTTTAACACGGCTGTGGATAGTGGGAAGAACTTATGCGTAGAGATATCGTACAGTTTTAGTTATTACTAAGCAATAACCTAGATATCTAGTAAAAATTTATTTTGCACATTAATTTATTCTTGTACACAATATTGTAAATTGCAGCTATGTTCTTTTGCTTGGTTTATGGAAGACGTGGATCAGTGATTTTCAACCTGTCTGCCGTAAGAAATTTTCAAGTATGTCTGGAGGGTTATTGGTAAATAATTAAAGTGTTAGACTAATTTCGCCACCGAAAGCGAGATGGCGCTATTGAGTGAGGGAGTAAAAAACCAAACTATATGTGTATAGAAAAGGCCGTTAGGATTCGGCGTTGGATTTTAAATGTAATACTATTCATATCCCTATATTCTGTTCTTATTCATTTTTGAAACATGTGTTTTAAAGCCTAACATAATTCATAATTTTTTATTCATTGCTCCGTTTATTCTTCATTTATCGTGAAGTGTTGTGTAATAAAAAGAAAGTGTGTTTGTTCAAAAGCCGTTTTCTGTTTTCATCCGTAACTCAATTTCTACAGATTCTTCATGCAAGTTCCCAGAATTAACAAAAGGGAAGCAGTTACCTCATTTGATTCTTAATTACTATTAAACATTTATCATTATTATTTAACTTCAAGATAATTCATAAAACCCAAAGTTCAAGATTTGATTTGTGATTATTCAAATTCGAAATTCATTAACTATTCAATCCATAAAGTTCTATAAAGTTCATTTTGGACATTAATTTATTCTTGTGTACAGTATTGTAAATTACAGATATGTTGTTTTGCTTGGTATATGAAACATGTATATCAGTGATTTTCAACCTGTGTGAGATTTTCAAGTGTGTCACGAGGGTTATTGGTAAATAATTAAAATCACTTGGTACTTTATCGCCAGTATGAAATTTTCTATTTATCATATGCAATTTCATCTTCCTTGTTTACTCCTTTCCCTATATAAAGCATTTTAAGAGTGTTGCTTCTAGTTCCAGCCATAAGAATCATATTGTCTCTCCACACTATGAGTTTTTCTTTTAATTCAACGAACAGGCGTTACCTTCAGAATCTTTGATTGGAATTTTTTTATCTGCGAGTATGCTGTGCATTTTTTCTACTCACTATTTTAGTTTGAGAAAGGGTTGCATGTCACTGTTCTCAAAAGGCTTCGAAGTAAGACTTTTGATTTATGCTTTTGTAATTGAGTAAAAATGCAGAATATTGCAGAGAAAAATAATTCCCTCCTCAATGAAGGTCGGAGGACGACTTCAATATTCTCGATTGAGATGTAACGGGAAGAATGAATCACAGTCAAAAATAAAATTGGAAATTTCTCTTGTTCTTGATTAACTACGGCTATTTACAAGGGGATTTTAATTCTCAAATCATGTAGAACTGCAAAGGATGGTTGCCGGTATAACTTTCTCACGACGACCACAGTCGAAAGAAAAACAAGAGATTTAATAATTCCTTACAAGTTGGGAGGTTTTTCAGGGTGCAATCAAACCCAATTTATCCCCCGTTCGGTATCCGAGACTCTGCCGCTCCCTATATGAGCGGACTTTACGAATCTCCCGAACTAGAAAGCTGGCTCCGGTAACAAAACGCGAAAGCCTCCATGAGGTCAACACACCTACGTAAAAAATGACGAAATGCCCTGAGTCGCAAAATTGTAGGCTTTTTATACCTGGGGGTCAGTTACAGTCCCGCCAACTGTTTTTTTGGGGTCAGTTAAGATCCTAGTTACTTGAGAATTCCAGCTAAAGTTACAGTTAGATTTTATGGATGAATCCTCATTCGCTGGCTGTTCCGATTCTAAAAACTGGGTGTAATCCTCTCGTCTCATTACCGCCACCTATCAAGGGGCATGACCCCCATTCAAACGAACTGTCAGCATCCCAGACACTGCGATGCCACGCTATTGTCCTGGTAACAGGTGGGATCCGATCAGCTGTTTTGGCTCGTGCACGGAACAAAGGGGAGTCTTCACAATTGGAATTAAAAAAAATTGTTAATTATGTAATGAGATCCATCTCTCTCTTTTTGTTGTATAGTAAATTACTAAACAAAGTTACTAAGCGTTATAGATAAGTTACTAAACTATATACATAAATATTATCAACATGATAACATCACTGGTTTTGTTGCTTTGAAATAATATCGATAACGGTTCCTTAAACAATATTTTCAAATTTATTTTTTCTGTGTTTTCCTTTTATATCACTTTTTATGTGTGCCTCAAATGATTTCAGATATTTTTAGTGTGAATCCAATGGAAAAGGGTTGAGAAACAATGCCGTAGATTGAAGTTATCCTCAGTATGGAGAAGATAGAATCTTGTAGTGAGAGTATAGAATGACAACCTTCAAAAGATCAAGAAAAGCTGGTAGAAATGTATAATTCTGGATGATGACTCTACAGAGAAGTCTTAAAATAAGGAATAAAAATTAAGTTTATCTATTTTATTTTTTAGTAATAATCAAAACAAATAGTATCTATAACTGTTTCTTAAACAATCTTTTCAAATTTACTTTTTCTGTGTTTTCATTTTATATCGCTTTTATGTGCGTCTCAAATGATTTCAGATATTTTTAGTGTGAATCCAATGGAAAAGGATTGAGAAACAATGGTGTAGATTCAAGTTATCCTCAGTATGGAGAAGATAGAAGCTTCTAGTGAGAGTATAGAATGGCATCCTTCGAAAGATCAAAGACGCTGGTAGAAATGTATAATTCTGAATGATGACTCTGTCGAGAAGTCTTAAAAATAAAGAATAAAAATTACATTTTATCTATTTTATTTTTTAGTAATAATTAAAACAAATAGTATATATAACTTTCTTAAAATATCTTTTCAAATTTACTTTTTCTGTGTTTTTGTTTTTATATCACTATATATGTGTGCCTCAAATGATTTCAGATATTTTTAGTGTGAATCCAACAGAAAAGGGTTGAGGAACAATTTTCGTAGATTGAAGTTATCCCCTTTATGGAGAAGATAAAAGCCTGCAGTAAGAGTATAGAATGACAGCCTCAGATCAAGAAACACTGGTAGAAATGTATAATTCTGGATGATGACTCTACAGAGAACTCTTAAAAGTAAGGAATAAAAATTAAATTTTATCTATTTTATTTTTTTAGTAATAATTAAAACATTATTACTAAACAATCCCTGCACATTATTACTAAAAAACCCCTGGACATTTTACATAAACGTAAACGAAAAAGATTTTCCTACACTTCAGGTCTTACAGTGTATTGTATTTTGGATTGTGTGGGAATCGGAAATAACCCGTTAAGATAGCTTTATGCTCAATTATGCTCAAATAAAATTTCGAAGGGAATTTAAACTTTGTGGGATTCTACTAGGCAAGTCTACCGCCTCGTCGGCCATCTTATATGATGACCCGTCATGTAAGATGGGCGGTGAAGACAGTGATCCATCATATCTATCCACCTTCATATCATAATAAGAAAAGAAATTTTCAACAAGGCGAAATATATTTCATTTAATTTAATTTGTCCACTCCTAACATCTTTGCAATTGATCATAGTCACATAAAAATAAAGTGTTCATATAGGTAGGGTCTCTTTTATACCCCGCCTTGTTTTATTTTCCTTAACTTTCTGCCTATCAAAAGTAATTACTTAAGGGAACGTAGTACATTTCCAGATTCAAAACAGTCATAACAAATATATTTCGATTTATTTTAATACTTAAACTTCTACTCCTTTTAAAATGAAGTCCCTTAATAATACTCTGACTCTAAAACATTAATTACTTAGTTTTGTACTTTGAAATAGTGTGTGTGTGTGTATATATATATATGTATATATATATGTATATATATATGTATATATATATATATATATGTATATATATATATATATATATATATATATATATATATATATATATGTGTGTGTGTGTGTGTGTGTGTGTGTCAGGTCTAACAAAGAGGTAGTTGGAAATTACGTGAGTTATAAATGATTTTAAAAAGGGAACTCTTTTATAATAATTAGATAAATGAAAAAGACCCACGCTTGCGTAACCTTTTGGAGTAATCCGTTCAAGCGGAAATATATTTGAAAAATTTGACGATTAAGCGAACCAATATAAGTTAGTTACCAAAGTTAGTTAACGCGTGGACATGGAGCTGTCAACACCTTTCCACGCTTAGCTCGCTACGAACAAATGAAAATGGCGCAAATTTTGCTTTTAAATGAAACGATGATTTAATAAAATTATTATTATCATGAAAGATTTTTTTCTATTCGCCTTAACACTGACCATATCATATATATATATATATATATATATATATATATATATATGTATATATACATGTTTAATAAGAAAAATTATACGCCAAATGAAACAAAAATGAAATTCATTTATTGGCAAGAAAACCTTCAAAATATGTGTATTAGAAGTCAAATTTTCATACCAAATTGAAGATAAATAGAGTTTAGATTCAGTAAACCTAAAATTGTAAAGGCATCCAACGTTTTAAAATTTCAAAGATATAAAACTGTCAAATTGAAAATGTGAAAATAAAAATATCTTTCATCCTACTATAAAATGAAAAATATAACTCGTATTTATATTATTGACGTATATATAATAAAAATATATTTAACTTCTATTTGATGTAAAAAAAAAATTGTTTCTAACATACGAATTTCAAAAATTATTTTGTGGGTAACTATATATATATATTATATATAATACGAGGGTTGGGGCAAAAGTCATGGCAACTAATTTTTTTTTTTTTTTTTTTTTTTTTTTTTTTTTAGATATGTGAATGAATCGTAAAAGTATGTGTGTCGTGTGGACGTTCTGCAGGCATAGTGTGTATGCAGAACAACAGATGGCTCTGCGATAGATGATAGTAGCGCAGCCAGGGCTGTGAAATCAGTCAGTTAGTGTGTGCCGTGCGAGATAGAAGTAATCACTGCTCATCACTGGTTGACACACGTCCTTGATGAAACTTTCCTATCCCCCGTGCTACTCTACATTATGGTAGGTCATTATTCCCAAGGGCTTTCACTAATGCACTGTGACATTCCATCGCATTTTCGGCTATTTTGATGTAAGCTCGCTGCTCAACATGGTTTACTCCCATCTTTGTACCCTCAAGATTAAAAATTATGTAATAAAATTATCCACGAATAAATTAGAAAATATATTTTTACTGCTTTTTAAGGAATGACATTTACATACATATACTATTTTGCCGTGGGATAAAGTTATTTAAAGAGAATATATAAATATAAGACCATATGATACAAATATTTCTTGCATTGGCTATCATGGAATTAAGTTAATCCAATTTTGCGAGTGATTACTGTATTGATACCTTAAGTAAGAGTAAAATCAATACTGAATATAAAGCTCAATATGGTTTTGAGAAGGGAAAGTATTTCACTAATTCTAAAAAAATTGGTTTGGTTTGGTTTGGAGCTCTACGGTCTACTGTTTTGTACACGAGGGTTAATGAGACCGGGACCTACTACTTAAAGCCGATTCCAAACGGCTACGAACATCCATGCCATACCGGGATTCGAACCCACGAACCCTGATCAGCGCCCTAACCAATCGGCCTAAAGAAATTGAGAAAACTGAATTCGTGAGGAATATGCTAAAAACATATTTCCCAGATTCATTAAAAAGATATAATATAAAACATGTCCATAGCCAGAAGCGTAGCTAGTAGGGTTAGAGCCCCTTGTGAAATTCTAGAGTTTACATCGATTTCATCTTTGAAAAAAAAGTACATTTTCAAGAATTAAAAATACATTTTTAAACAGCATACTTAAAACTTAATTTTATAATAAGATTCAATATTTTTAATTTCTAACTATATATTTAACTTCAATATTTTTATTTCGCATTGTTTAATATATTTATTAATAATATCAATAAATTTATTTATTTATGTTATAATAATATATTTATTTCGCATATTTCGTAAAATACTGCATGAACTTATCGAATTTTTAATAGTAAATTAATATCAAATTATATATTATTAATATTCAATTTTACATTAATAAGTTTTAGATAATTTTACACAAACTTTTATGTTTTTTGGTTTAAAAAATTGCATCCTTATAAAGACAAGTGCTCCGCATTTGTAGAAAAATAATTAAAAAGTTAAAAAATCTTAAAATAATTTGAGGGGCCCAGTTTAGTTTGAATCCCCTTCCCTTCCTCTCGTAACTAAATGCTGATTACAACCTTGATATAAAGGATTTATAAAATTTCAATTGTAAATATGACTAAAATTTGCCCAATTTAGAATGGTACGATACTTGTAGAAAACAAATAATCTGTAATGTAAATCTAAATTCGCATATAGGTGGATTTAAAAGTTTGTTATTCAAACACTGCAATGATATATATACTAGAGAAAATCACTCACGTCCACATAGCTTGCATTTATGTAGTCAGAATGTGGATCATTTTTCAGTTTATGCAAAACAACCCGGCAATCGTCATCTGAAATAAAAAATCATTTTAAAATTAAGAGATATTCCATTTTTCATTGCAACAACATGAAAAAGATAATAATAAACAATATTTCCGAAACATTTTAACTTTTCTCATTTCATCTTCCCTGTTGTCAGGTACTAAAATGCTCTCGGGCATTATTAGTATCGTTCATTTTCTCACAAATTCTTTATGCATAATGCAAGAGTGATCATACATCCCATTTTCCCATAAGACTCTGCCGTAGAAAAAAAAATCAGCAAATTTGGTGAATGCCTTCTTTTAAATACAATTTATATCAATTTCTAGAAGTTTTATAACATTTCAAGTTTAGTAATCGTCCGTAACATTGTAAAAGCTTTCATTTTGAAAAAGAAGAACAAAAGTTTATATTTTATTACTTTACAAATTATTTTACATTTATAATTTCATTTTTATGAATACTACTTTAACCCGACTGCTCAATTTGTAAACTGAGATCTCTTTAAAATTGAGTATTTTTTTCTTTTATTTATTTATTTATTTATTTATTTTTATTTTTACATAGTTTAAGTATATATATATATAAATTGGAGAATTGGAATACAATTTTTTTTTCTAGAAAAGATTTTTTATATTGACTTTTATCATGAGAAACTAAGCTTTCAGAAAAAGTAATTTCAGATGTTATCACATAAACAATTTATTTTTTAATAAATATCAATTGAAATACAGTTAATTTCTATTTATAAGATGCTATCTATAATTCTATTATCTAATATAACTATAGTTCTAGTCATATAATTCTATTTATTACCTAATTAAATGTCTAATACTGTATATAATATATTCCACTAGTTAAACGGTAAAAAAGGCGGAATGTGCTTCTTAACAAAGGAAGAAAAACACATGCCCGTGGAAATCGCGGGATAAGCAGTCAGGGGGTTAAGGGATCAAACATTGGTTAAGACTCTCAAAATGATATTATTTTGTTTTGTTCAATCTTTAAAAGTACACAATAAGCATTAAAACAAATTTTGGGGATAGTAATAGGAAGAAAAAGTATTTTTACAATCAAATTTCTTTTTAATAGGTTACCATGAATATTAAAATAGGGAGAATACTAACTCAAAAGTTCAGAGAAGGAGATAGAATAATAAAAACACCTAGCAATGAAGCTGGCCATTTTTCAGTATTAAAATTGATTGATAGGGGTATGTATTAAACTTTAAATGATTTAAACTATGAATCGTTTGAGTTCCAAGCAGAGCGATCGTGCTATCCAGTTTTTATGTCGAGAAAATCCAGCAAATTCCGAGTGTTGTGGGCCACTGATGGTGCTCCATTGACTGTAGAAATCACGCGTGATCAGATTTACTAACGAAAGTACATCGCATAGCTCCTCTTTTCATATAAATAATACATTTTACAATAGGCATATTTATGTAATTACTAGCAAGTGTGCCCGTGCTTCGCTACGGTGAACTTAATAAATTACTTTTAAATAAAGTTTTTTTTTTTCGTGCATAACTCTCTAAATTCGTCACAGTTTAGTTAGAGTCATTGCCATATTTATATATTTCTATTATAAGCGTATTATAGCAATATTCAGCTTTTATCCTTCAGTTTCCATTAAACCTCAGTTGTACATCAATAAGGTGTGAAAGCGTGTGCAAAACAACAGTGCGAAAATTTGACAATAGTTTCGAAGAACTTCTCCGGTTTACTAAACATTCCGGACTACCCGGAAGCTTATCAACCATTGTCCAATACTCCGAAATGATCAAGGATGAAGGCTAACTATATAAAATGATAGTTATTTTATTTGCCTATGAGAGTTAATTGAAATTTGTACTTTTTGTTGTTAGAATATTGTTGATAAACATTTCATTGCAACGTAAAAATGAACCAAGAATTAAATTTAATATTAGTTCTTATATAAAAATGCTATAATTTGTGTCACATAGAAATGAAAGTTAATCACTTTATATCTGAATTTCCAGGTCAAATCGGATTGATACTACGCAGACGATGTTTAAATAATATAAAATAAGAAATGAATAAATTAGATATTTAAAGGAATG
>CM063504.1:18094450-18104450 GCA_032207245.1 Pardosa pseudoannulata | reverse complement strand
CTGACCCCAGCATATTACCTTCCACAGCCTAGTTCACGGACGGAAACAAAAAATGAATAACAGTTTTGAAACAATAAATGAATAACTAGTTACAGCATTACATATGAAACATTCAGAGCATAATTCCTGTTTGTTTTAACAAATTTCTATCTCATGGAAACATGGAGTAAAATATTTGAAAAAACAACAGACTGCAAAGGAAGAACAATTAAAAGGTTATCAGAACACTAAAACATCTGTGAAAACGGTTGATGGATTTTTTTTTTCTTCTATGAAGTCGACAATACCCGAACTACCGTTCCATTAATGTATCAGTGTATACGTGAGGCGAACCATTTGACGGAAAGGAGAATGAGATATGATGTTAGCTCATTTACGGATGGCTGGCTGGGAAGACGATAGTGCGATACACCTAACCGTTACTGTCTGACCCCTGACACAGTTTTCAAGGTCTACTAGCAGATGCTTACTGGGTTATATTTAAGTTTTGCAGTGCCCGTAACAATAATACATGAAAGGCTCTGTTTCAATACCGTGATAGGACAATGTAAAACAATCAGAACTCGTTATTGAAAAGAATCTGAATAAAAGCATGATTAATATTCTTTTACACACTATTTATTAACCTATGAGTGTTTGGGATCTAGTTACGCATCGAGCGGAAAGCATTATATGTAGTTTCACGAAATATGTGCTAACATACCAGTGGCGTGCGGTCCATATGTGCAGGGTGTGCACTGCACACCCTGGCAAAATTATGAGGGACAATAATTTTCTGCACTTATGTCTACCTATCTTTATATGGTATACAAACCATATTATTTATAATATATTCAAATATTATGTTGATTTGCTTGCTTGTATTCCCCCAGTGCGTACGGTACTAGGTGCTGCACCACGTAGCGCGTTCAAAAGCAAACAAACATAAGAAATTTTTATGTGTACGCAATGCGCACTAATAGAAAATCAAGCTTTATATATATGGGCTCCTGGAGAAGCACAGCATACTATGGCACTGGGGCAAGTGCAGCTATTTTTCCTGCACTTGGCATTCAGGATCATCCGAAGGTACGGTTTATTAAGCGTTGTATTAGAGCGGGGACTTATGTGCCGAAGCGCTTTTGGTTTTTTAACTGATTAACTGGCCATACGATTTTGCAGACGGTTAATGTTTAAATTTATATATTGTAAGATTTTGTTTTCATGGAAATATAAAAGAAGTATTTCATCAAAATAAAGTGAAATATTTTAGTGTGGTAAATTAATTTCGGTAATGTATTCTATTTGTTAAAATAATAAGCTGAAAAACAATGTTGTTTTGTTTTAAAGAAACGAATTTTAACAGAACAGTCCCAATTTTACCATTCATTGTGTCTAACAGACAGTATATAAGTTATATCTGTAACACCATATCCCTGGTTTTGTTTTTAAAAATTGTCAAGATGTTTTTAGCAGAATATATGATTTCCAAATATTAAAACAATTAATAAATATAATTTAATCCACTGACCGAACAAGAAACAGTTCGCTCTATTGTGCCAGCGTGCAGCGAAATCCTCTGCACGTGGAATACACGTTCGCTTTGCCGGCACCAATAAGCATCCGGATGAGGCACCGCAGCGGCGGGCACAATGTGGTGCTACGTTTGCTGAACTATACGTTTTTCGTGGAAGCCCGAAGCGTTGCTTTTTCGACGCTGATATGATACCATACAACAAAAGACATGATTTTTTGCTTCAGTGGTAGTAGAATTCTTATAAGTTTAGGTGTTTTTATAGTTATAACTCGACAACTCGTAGGTAAGTATTTTATTTATTGTATTCTTTAAATTCATATTCATAATAAATAACCCGTTTCAGAATGGAGAATTCAGATGTCTCAATAATTAAAGATTTATTGGAAAATCCATGTTCTCTGCACACTCTGCATGAAAACGTACCACACGCCACTGTAACATACATTGTAAATTTGAAATTTGGGTACATGAAATATTTGTTTTGGAAATATAATGTGCTGTTTTAATTTTTGATAAAGTTTATTTATAATTTGCGCTCATGCGGGAGAAGGGGAAGTTTTTGCTTCTAAGCAAGTCTTCTACGGGAAGCGTAACCGAACAGTGGACTAATGGGTAGGGCTCTAATGTACCGGAGTTCGTAGATTCGGATCCCTCTGCAGACACGAGACTTCTTGGCCATTCGGAATCGGTTTTAAGCTGTATGTTCCGGTCATCGTGTAGCAAAATAGTAGATCGCAGAGCTCCAAAACAAAACCTAAAGGAAGCAAATTAATTGTATTATGTATAAACCAGAAAACTCTTTGGGAATATAAAATAGATCCGTAGTCGTAATATCTTCCAAGTTCCTAAACGATATCGCTGGAGATGGCAGGACAAGCTTGGAGGTTTTCTGACCATTCAGTTATTCAGACCATTCAGGAGGTTATTCCATATCACGTCGACGCATTTTGTTTGTTTGTATTATCTTAGGGAGTAATGTTGGCCTGTATTTGGTGCTCCCATATTAAAAAGGTAAATAAAATACGCTGCGTTGTTATGGGTGAATGCTTAACCTTTTACAGTCCATTGTTCCCAAGAGGGAACATAATATTAATAAAAATATTTAAAATTAGATTTTATCAATATTGATGACAAAAATTAGCAAATGTAGTACAAGGTCTACTCGGTTTTTTAAAATGGAAGCTATATTTCTATGATTAATAGAAAAATGTATAAAAAAATCATAAAAATGACCCTTTTCATCATTTTTTATAGAGCACAAATTAAAAATTCACATAAATGTAAAAAAAAATCTAATGCTTCTAAAATCCGATTGGTATACTCAAAACAACTTTAATTTATTAAAAAATATGAAATTCGACATTAATAATCATAAACGTACCTGGAATAATTTATTAATTATTGATGTTCCCAATTGGGAACAATGGACTGTTGCCGCTATATCGCGATGAAATAATTTCCTCTACGGAGAGCATTTCTTGAAAGGAGAGTCATTTGGGGTAGGAAATGAAGGGGAATTACCTAATTTTATGAAAGGGCATTTCAATTCAATAAGCAGTCTAGTGCGTTCGCTTCTCAGATATTATTTTGACAGGTGTTAAATGTATTTTGTCAGTGAACTAACAGAACATGGAGAAAAATTTTAAAACTCTAGAGGCAGCTGTTGACTATTTGATGTCTCTCCGGGATTCTGATGTATCAGATTTTTCTGGCAAAGAATTTGAAATTTGTCAGCTACCTCCTGATGAAAATGACCATATCTCAGAAGAGGATATTGATGACAATATCCTCAGTCCTGTTGTGCCTGATGATGTTTCTGGACACCTTAGCCTATTTGGTAATTGCTTAATTGGAGAAAAAAATAATTTAAAATATATCTGGATCTGAAGTCGGCCAGAAAGGTTAACAGGCAAATTGCCTGTTATTTATGCCTGCGTTACATACACCTGCGTTATTTATGAAAGAAAAAAAAAGGGAACGTCAGATATTTATTATTATGCTTTATTTACATTACACATTTTGCTTGTGATTTTCAAAGTTTGAACCAAAGAATTTTTTCCTTAGCTAACCCTTTGCACTCCGTTGTCGCAAATATTGCGACGTTTAAAATGTAAACTTTAAATCTACCAGAGTGCAAAAGGTTAACTAAGGCATTTAGTTTTGATTTTATATCGGTATTTTTCAAAAAATTAACAATGGTATTTGTAATGAATATTGAATACATATGTACATTAAACAACTTTTCTTTAAAAGCCGTAAAAAAATTCAAAAGTCTTGTATAAATACTTTTAATTGTCTGGACTTAATTATATATGTATGAAAAAATACAACTGCAAAAGTTCACATCGTGCAGTATAGGGTTAACCTTTCTGCTGTTAAAGTCTACCTACTACGTTCATTTTCAAACAGAAAACAAAATAAGCTGTTGTCACTGTCTAGTTCGTAACCTTGAAACCTGGGCAAGAACATACCATAAAAGAACCTAATATGTAGAATAACAAGTGTAAAAATTCTCTTAGATGTCATAAAGGAGATAGGATACTAACAAAACATGAAGGCATATTAAGAGAAACAAACATGTTCGTGTCAAATAGACTTCATTGACTTTTTTTTTCAACTCTGATGAAAATAGATCATCTGGAATGAGCGAAACGAGGAAGCGATTTTTATTTTTTGATGCCTAATTAAAATATTAAGATTTATGCGATGGCATGTATGTGGGCCGAGTTATGGCATCTGGGAAAGTATGAAATTGATTCCGCCTCTGAATGTCCCGCTGACATACTCTTCTTTCCAAAGTGGGTGCAGGAAAAAAAATGCTTGTGCTTTTATATTTTCAGTTTGAGTCAAGTTCTTAATGGATGGGAAATCCCACGCCTGTTGCTGAATGTCACTGATGGCGTCGATCGGCAGATATGGCAAAATACGTGAAATGAATGGCGTAGATTTTGAAGTTTTACCTAGTAAATAATAAATGAGACTTTTCACTTTGAAGAGAAAATCATCCAGTAGAGTTTAAAAATACCACCCAGTGCCTGAATTCCCGTCTTTATCAAAGTTTCGTAATCAGTTCTGAGAATATTTTCCTTTTCAAACGGATATTTTACTTTGAACAGACAATTATTACCAAGTAGAGTTTAAAACAGGGATGGACAAACTACGACCTGCCGGAAGGTTTTATCCGGCCCGCGGATAGAATTTTAAGTTGCCGATCAGAGACAAATTAAAAAAAAATATATATATATATATTTATATATTATATAGCCATCTCCTTTTCTACTTTGCTTAAATATTATATCCCAAATTTATTATCTCAAACTCAAAAGATCAGAGGTATATATGCTTCTTATATGTGAACAAGTATTTTCAACTTTAAACCTTAGAAAGAATAATTTCAGAACTAGACTGACAGATGAGCATTTAGCATCGTTCCTTAAAATCAGTACATTTCATTTCGAACCTCAGTATAATGAACTTTTAAAAATGAAATCGCAATTTCATTCATCTCATTAACGTATTTAAACAGTAAGGTACTTGTATATTGTTTTTAAAATGTTATAAAAATTCATCTTGGCCCGCCAAATTTATTTTCTTTCGATTTTTGGCCCGCGGCCGAAAACGTTTGTCCATCCCTGGTTTAAAACAATGAACTGTCATTAATCAATACAGTGTTAAGGCTAAAGTATAAAACACAATTTAGTTTTTCTTTTCCCGTTGAAAAATACATGGATTTCTCGCTTGAAAGCAAAATATTTTTTAACATTTACTTACTACAAATCAACCTGACCTCAAATAAATGGGTTGAAAATTTTTCGCTATAACATAAGAAATCTGCACATTCTTCACCAGTAAATTAAATCATAAACTGGTACATAAGGCCTTTAGAATAAAAAATGTCTGACAGTTCTGTTAGCATTTTCTTTCTGTATCTCTTCTTGTTTCGTTTGCAGTAATATTTAGCTTTTTCCTTTAACCTTTTCGCACTCAGTGGCTAAGTTCTCATCTTTATTTAAAATTCATAGTCAATGCTTGAAAGGTTTTTCCACCTCGAACTGATATTTCTCTGCTACGATAAATAAGCAACCAAAAAGCGAGATAAAAGAAGTGTCTTAGTTTCTAATACGACAGGAAAGTTAACAGCTACATTAATATGAAGCTATTAAGAACTTGAGCTATTTCACAAATTTTCGCTTCATTTCAGAATTTTTCGAACATTTCCTAATTAGCTGATTTCAAACAAGGCGTTAACCTTTTTAAATTTCTCAACCTATACATTTTAGCTGTAATCCCAACAAGCCTCTAATGGAGGATAAAAAATGCGTTTTGTTCGAGGCAATTAAACAGAAAAACACTGTTAACAGTATAAGAGGGAATGGCACAAAAAAATTGAACTGGGAAAACAAGCGGTGATTTTGTTTGTAAAAGCTACTTACGCCATCTCACTTAAATTGCAGTCGAATACTGTGAATGACATTGTTTACCGCTTCAAAAGATTTACTAAGAGGCCCATTCACGTTTTCGTTCTTTAAAAAACGATTACAAGTGGAAAAGCTACTACGGTTCTGTCGACATAATCCCAGACATGCCAACTACTCAAGATTCTCCAGAGTTGCTCCGGAGAAATGAGAGAAATGTATAACTCCGGAAACTGCTCCGATTGCTCTGGAAAGGAACAAAACGTTTGAATAACTGCAAGTTTACAATTCAGCAATCATAGTATCAAAGGCATTTCAAAGTTTGGCCAAAAAAGAATGCTGAATATTACTCTTTCCACACAGTAATGCTGCATGTTAACCCTTTAGCGGACAGTGGTTTCACAACGAAACATCTTGTTAAACATTTTTTTTCTCTAATTTTTAGAGAAATATGAATGGTTTTTTTTTCGATATTTTTTTATGTTTTTGACATTTAAAACTTGAGATGATAGTACTACATTTAATTTCTTTCTCTTTTGAAATATGTATTTATACTTGCTGTACCTGGAAAGTTAGTAATTCGATTTTCTTTTCACTTATGACCCCAAACAAAAATATCTATTCAAACAACACTTATAAATTGTTGAACTATTTATTTATTATACTTTTTTAAGAACACTTATTTATTGTCCTTCCACTATAATTAAAATTTTAAAATGTATTGTGATCACTCTGTACAAGGGGATGGGTTTGTCAGTTAACCCCCCTCATTCCCTCCTATGGTATCTTCTAAGGCAAAACCCTCTAAAGATTGTAACATTTTTTTTTTTAATTTTGCATTTATAAGGTTCATAGTTTGGTTTTGGTTTTGGAGTGCTACGGTCTACTCTTTGCAACACGAGGGCTAATGAGACATAAGATTCATAGATAATATTTATAAAGTAATTTCATTAAATTCTATAGAATTTATGTAAGTGACCTTTAAAGGGTTAAACTGTTTTCTGTACTGTGCAGAAAATCCAAACTGAATTTAGCTGAAATAAGAGTAGACAAATTCTAGATTCCCTGATGACAGAAAAATGGAAATATTTAATATTTACTGTTCTGAAAAATAAGTTCTTAAAGCTAAAAAAAGCTACTGATACATTTTTAAAGCATAAATTTTGCAATTTACTACTGTGTATAATTAAGTTTAATTATAATTTAGAAACCAATAAGATATGTACTGATGTATATTCTGTAATTAGCATGTTAAAATTTCAAACCACGCTCTTGTTCCTGACACAAGTACCTGGATGTTGGCATGTCTGTAATAATTCAAACAGAACATTTTTGTAAGGGTAAATTAAAAAATTTAAAAAAATAAATCAAAAATCAAATAAATCGAGTTTTAACCCATTAATACTTGAGTTATTTCTATCGGATATGTATTGATGAATATCTCAAGCGTTTGCACATCGAATTATATTTTTATTTTGTTATCAACAGCTCCCAATTAAAATTCTTTAGAGTCCCACACTCAGCTCTCTAGAAAAAGAAAAATTTGAAAATGTTCTAGTTTAGAGACACAATACTGCAAGTTATATGATATTCTCTCCGTTAATAATGAATGTAGTTTGAGTATCAAATGTTATTTGTAGAAATTATTTCATGATGATATTAATATAACAATTATTACCATGAATATTCAAAGGTTTCTAAAGTATTAAGTACTGTCTTGCCTTTCAACTCAAGATGATACAGATTCAAAATCCCCTAGGTGGCGTGGATTGATTTCGGTCAGAATGTCTTTGGTGGTATTGTTATTTGACAACAGCCGAACTCGTTAATTCGAACTCTACTGTTGGCCTGGATTTTTTGTAGACTTTAGGAATTAATTCTAAGCAGTATATCCCAGTCTCATTAGTTCACCGTAAAGTTGACAGTACTGCTCAGGATTGCCTTCACCAACTTTAAACCAAAGATACAAATCTGAAATTTTATCATCCCATGATTCTGGCTTTTTTCCGATTCTCAACAGCCTTGATAAGAAAATCAGCCTTAAATCATCTCAATACAGATTCTACGTAGATACAATTTTCATAATAGCCAGTGTTTTAAAGTTGACGAACTAAAAAAAAAAATATACAAGCTTAGATAAAAATCTAGAATTTTCTGCATTGTACAAAACGTGAACTGGTGTTCTGATGAACAATGGCTCTATACAGTTATTAGTATTAGTTATTAATACTAACAACCATATAAAACTATTGTTCTAAGAACAGTGATTTTAAAATACTTAATGAGACTATTGTTACTTTTCTTTAAAACCATTAGTGTCTAACACCAATAAAGATGAATGCTGCATTTTTATGAAATTATTTATCTTTAAAATTATAGCATTATAAACAACTATGGAGCTGCTTGCGGGACAGAAGTCAATGAAGTGGAATTTCACTGAAAGCATCTTCAAATCTACAATGAAACGCAAGTGACCTTCTTACATACAAGAGCAGATTTACTTCAAGCAAAACATCATTTAAGGTGATTATCTCCTTAGAAAAATGAATCTGATTTATGAACGAAACATATTCATACAACATCCGTCTTAAAACATTTGTATCAAAAGCGTACAAAATAATGAAACAATGAAGATTTATGGCCTTTCCAGTTCCAGGTCAATGAAAGAGTTCAAATTGGGAATTCTGTTATAACTAGCATATAGCCCATCATATGAAGGGAGTAGTAAATTTTTTAATAAGGCAGGTAAAAATTTGACTGAGAACTATCTGGTTCACTCTCCAAAATTTATTTATCGTCATACTCCTCTAGAGTCTCCCGATCCTGTGAATGCAGTTTAGCATCACATTGAATTCATTTAGTCAAACCGTGTGGTTATGTGTAATAAACAAACACACAAAAGAAAAAACTTCTTAATTTAAAAATATATATAAATTAAAAGTTAGATATTTATGAGTTCGTGAAATAGACTCCTAGACTTATATGAAAATAATTTGTTGTTAATACCGGGAATAAAATTTTCATTACAACAAAAATAATCGATGATTTAATTTAAAATTATCACGTATGTACCTAATCTATTATTTAAGCAAAATATAAAAGAAAATAATTTACGTAATATCTAAGTTCAGTGATAAAAGATATTAAAATATTGTAGACGATATTTAAATAGTTTAAAATATGAAATGATTCAATGATATGGTTAAAGGAATGACGTCACAATGCTAGAAAAAATTGTTATTTTTACCTATATATTAAGTGATAAATGGATAAATTGAATCGCCTGCTCTTAACCGGGGAGAATAGGGTTTGAAATAATGGCATTAAACTCTTGAAAAGAAGGGAAGGGTTGGATTTCGAACGTTTTAAACACGATAGTATTTTTTGCTGTGATATGAAGCCTATTTATACCAAATATTTTTAGAATCGGATCGATATTTTAGGAGAAGATAAACTTTATTTGCTTTGAATGGATGCCTGTATCCATTCCAGGTCCAACCGCTTCATAAATTGGAGGACAGACGGACGGAAAACTTAGGCTATTATTATATAGGGGATAATTACAGCAGTTAACATCATGATCGGTTATTAAACGTCTAAAACAATCGAAACATAATAATTAAGGAAATTCCAATAGTTTATAAATGTTACAGAATCATTTCATGATCCATCAAATTCAATACGTGAGTCGGGCAATAGCCGAATCTAGAGTTGTGATCAATGGAAAAAACCCGGTTCAAACCCGGGAAAAAACCGGGTTTTTTGTAAAGGGAATTTTGAAAATTTCCAAAATATGGGAATTTTGAAGTATTTTAAAGTCGCCAATTCCTATGGCACAATGAGAATCACCACTTTTTTACTGTCTTTCTTGCAGACCTCAAAAGTTGATATTTTCTTAAAATTTAACTATTATATGCTATGAAAAACATTGAATAATTGGGATTAACTAACTATATTTGGCAAGGTATCATGTTTAGCATGCAATTATGAGTATATATTTTTTTATGAGAAACATCCAATATTTTTATTATTAAATAAATATTAGGCAATAATCTGTAGTGTCACAAAA
>CM063504.1:18076950-18089450 GCA_032207245.1 Pardosa pseudoannulata | reverse complement strand
AATTTCGGATGCTACACTAAATTATTTTCTGCTTAACCCCTTCCGGTATGATTTAATAATGAAAAACTGTGCATGAAATAACCATTTAATTTTTTATTTAAAAAACTTGTTTCATTTTACAATTCTTACATATTCTTAATTAAAATCCACTTTTTACATAGTGTTAAATAATATCAGAAACAGTAAAATTAAGAAAATATCAAAGCAAAACATTAATAAGGTATACAGATAATAGTCTTCAAGCTAGTGGTACTTTTCAAAACAAAGTGCAAAGGAATTCTTAATTGTTTACACCGCCAAGTAGTCTCACTTTTAATTTGATTCTTGTAACACACACGGCATTTCTTAGTAGGTTTTCTTTTATTCTGACTCATTAATTTGGCAATGACTTGTACCAAGAAATTCTAAGTAAACAATATGCAATAGTGACTTGGGATTTTCACAAGTGATAATAGTGCTGCCAAATTCAGTACACTAGAAATTTTAAACTAAATTAATTATCATATTTAACAGTAACTTTAATCGCATGACGAGTGTAGCTCGTCATTGTGCGGTATGGAATGAAAAACTAATGACTAGCTAGACTCGTCATTTTACCGGAAGGGGTTAATAATGTTCATTGCGTATCATATATGATATACAAGCATATAAATCATTAAATCTGTATATGCAATGTACAAGGCAGACAAAGAGTTAAAAACAACATTTATGGGGCGTTATACACTTGAAGTGACGGTACAGATGTATTAAAGACGCCTTGTTTTTTTGTCGCCAAATTTGGCGATTTTATGGGGCGATAAGTGCGTTGGTTTGTTTGCCTTGACTTTGGTGGCGGGGTGTGACAGCTCTAATGTGTTCTTGCACCCCATTGGTGCACGTGATTTCTGACGTCAGTACCCGGCACTATTCGAGAAATTTGCATCTTAGCTGTTTTATTGGTTTACAGTAGCCTAGGTCAGGTTGTATTTTTTTTTTTTTTTTCTGATCGTTTTCTGGGATTTAGTAATTTAGTTATGGTGGGTGTAGTTATTTCAGTTCTTACTATTTTTGAAATTGCTAAAAAGTATCAGGATATTATAAATCAAACAAGATGCTTTATTTTGGAACATTTTGTTTTTGTTCTTATTATTTTTTGGGAATTAGTTTAGTTATGACGGGTGTAGTTATTTCGGTTCTTACTATTTTTGAAATTGTTAAAAAGTATCAGGATATTCTAAATCAAACAAGATGATTTGGTTTGAAACATTTTTGTTTTGCTCTTATTTTCTGCGATTTAGTAGCTTAATTATGGTGGGTGTAGTTATTTCGGTTCTTACTATTTTTGAAATTGTTAAAAAATATCACTATATTCTAAGGTGGGATGTAGGTTTTCCATTTCATTCTAAACTCAAACTGTGTGGGAACAACAGTATTCCGAATCTGAGTTTTTTTATTTTTTATTTATTTATTTATTTATTTTCGTATTGATAAGAAAGAATTATTTCAAAGTTTTCTACGGGAGGTAGGAGTGTTGAAGAATGTTTGTGGCGCTACCCTTTTCAATTTTCATCTGTTATTAAATTTATTTTGCATTTATTTTATTACAAGGGAGGAACCACCCCTCACATGTTAAATTTTTTATAACATTAGGGCTTATTAAGTGCTATATATTGTGTTTATTATGTTGATATTGTATATTATAAATATTACTGACCTGTTATTCATATTTTAAATAACGTAAAAAATGATAATTATTATGCTAATTTTATTTTAATAATGCTGTTAGATGAGGTCGCTGGGTTTTGTTTAAATCTTCTAATGGACTGTAATTTTCCTTTATAATTTTTATTCATAACACAAAACACACAAATTAGTAATAAAATATGTCACCACCGCGTGAAGTGGGTGGGAGCGTAAATTGATTGGTCTTAACGCTTTTACATTGAGGAAGACAATGATTGTTTTTAGAAAAGCTCACTAGGTGGAGCTCTAATTAAATTTACATCCGGAACGGAACAAATGCTTTAAATTGTTAATCTGTTTTTTTTTTCTTTTACAGTTTAGATTTGTCATTGTTGTGTTTCAAATATGCCATGTGACAACCACCATGTTTTTTTTTTTTTTTTTTTTTTTTTTTTTTTTTGATCTTTCAGAAAACGCGTACCGCCGGCATGTTTATCTACTTGGCGATTTTTCAAAATACGCGTTTTTCTATCGGTCGCCAAAAATACATGGCATACCAGACCGGCGTCTATAATGAATCTGTTCCGAAGTGACAGTTCTACATAAAACAAGAGCTAATCTTTTGATGTATGTGCACTGAAACTACTAAAACAAAAATGGTTCATTAATTCCCTCGATTATACCTCTCGTATTACGTTTTGGTCAGCGTCACGGAGTGAACTTGGTTTCGAATGCTGACTAAAGTCTCTTTCAATGCCACTTAGATGATATCAGTCTTTTATGATGTTCCCGTAATAGCTCTGGGCAATAAAACAATAGGATCAATGTCAGATGAATGCCTGCTACGATGAAAATTGAAATACCTGAAGCGTTGCAGTTATCCAACTACAAATCGACGCGCTCCAATACCACCTACATAATACACACAGATTTCTCCTCTTTGTCTCTCTCTTACTTCAAATGAAATTTTAATACCCGAGTTAAGGACGTTTTAATTTCATCAATAATTTATCCCTCAGAGATTCTATCAGTAACAGTAATAAAATTGATGTGTGTTATGAATAAAGACTGCTGTAACTGTCCCATATAAGACATTACATTCAAAAAGTGATTTTTATCGAAATAAATCTATTTTCAAAAGACGAAGGTGTTGAATAAAGTGTCCTCTTATTAGTCAACTGCTGATTAAAATACAAAAACTAATGAACAATACTACGTAATGTAAAAAGATACAGTACAGTAGATGATTATCGATATCTATTATAAATGCATCTGAAAGCAGTAATCTAAGTACTATTGACCTTCAAGGATTAGGACAAAATATGGACAGCTACGTTTCATTTAGCTTGGTTTGGAACACTGCTATAAGCAGTGGCGTGCGGTAGGTTTTCATGCAGGGTGTGCAGAGAACATGGATTTTCCAATAAATATTTAATTATTGAGACATCTGAGTTCTCCATTCTGAAACGGGTTATTTATTATGAATATAAATTTAAAGATTACAATAAATAAAATATTTACCTAGTCGAGTTATAACTATAAAAACAGCTAAACTTATGAGAATTCTACTAGCACTGAAGCAAAAATCATGTCTTTTGTTGTATGGTGTCATATCGGAGACGAAAAAGCAACGCTTCGGGCTTCCACGAAAAACTTATATGTTCAGCAAACGTAGCACCACATGGCGCCCGCCGCTGCGGTGCCGACAAACCGAACGTCTATTCCACGTGCAGAGGATTTCGCTGCACGCTGGCACAATAAAGCGAACTGCTTCTTGTTCGGTAGGTGGATTAAATTATATTTATTAATTGTTTTTAACATTTGCAAATCATATTTCTGCGAAAAACATCTTGACAATTTTTAAAAACAAAACCAGGGATATGGTGTTACAGATATAACATTTATACTGTCTGTAAGACGCAATGAATGGTAAAATTTGGACTGTTCTGTTAAAAGTCGTTTCTTTAAAACAAAACAGCATTGTTTTTCAGCTAATTATATCAATAAATATAATACATCACCGAAATTACTTTACCACACTAAAACATTTCACTTTATATTGATGAAATACTTCTTTTATATTTCCACGAAAACAAAATCTTACAATATATAAATTTAAACATTAATCATTTGCAAAATCGTATGGCCAGTTAATCAACGAAAATCGCTTCAGCACGTAAATCCCCGCTCTAATACAATGCTTAATAAACCGTACCTTCGGATGATTCTGAATGCCAAGTGTAGGAAAAAAAGCTGCACTCGCCTCAGTGCCATAGTATGCTGTTCTTCTCCAGTAGCCCATACATAATATAAAGCGTGATTTTGAATTTAATGCGCAGTGCGTACACATCAGAATTTCCTATGTTCGTTTGCGGTCTGCGTGGTGCAGCACCTAGTACCGCAAGCACTGTGGGAATACAAGCAAGCAAATCAACATAATATTTGAATATATTATAAATAATATTTATTATATACCATATAAAGATAGGTAGACATAGGTGCAGAAAATTATTGTCTCTCATAATTTTGCTAGGGTGTGCAGTGCACACCCTACACATATGGACTGCACGCCACTGG
This sequence comes from Pardosa pseudoannulata, assembly GCA_032207245.1. NCBI lineage: Eukaryota > Metazoa > Arthropoda > Arachnida > Araneae > Lycosidae > Pardosa > Pardosa pseudoannulata. The sequence goes on along the minus strand of CM063504.1, from coordinate 18,085,211 downwards.
CTATAAGCTTTATTTTGTTGCTACACAGGGAGGGCTAGTCAGACAAAATCTACTACCTACTTCCTACCTTAACATGCTAATCACAGATTATACATAATTACATAACTTATTGCTTTCTAAATTATAATTAAAATTAAAATATTTACACAGTAGTAAATTGTAAAAGGTAAATTAAAATTTATGCATTTAACAATGTATGAGTAGCTGTTTTGCCTTAACAACTTATTTTTCAGAAGAGTTTTTCTTTTAGCAACATTGACCCTGATTAAAATATTTCTATTTTTCTATCATCAGGTATACTAGAGTTTGTCTACTCAAATTCGACCTAAATTCAATTTGGATTTTCCGCACAGTACTGGAAACTCTTAACATTCAGCATTACTGGGGGGAAAGAGTGTATTCAGCATTATTTTTTGCAAAACATTGGGTATTTAATTGCTAAATTGTAATCTTTAAGCTGCTCAAAAGTTTTGCTATTTTCCGGAGCAATCTGAGGAGTTTCCGGAGTTATCCATTTTCCTCATTTCTCCGGAGCAACCGGAGTAGTTGACATGTGTGCGAATATACGTACCAACAGTGGGAATTGAGTTATCATCCAACGATTATGGTCAGTTAGTTAGTAGGATGTTTATAATATGTTTATGTACTTGTTTACGATTATTTGGCTCTGAGTTAAAGTCTTGGATATAAGCATTTTTGTAATATTTCAAATCAGGGATTCTTAAAGAGTTGATCGCGTATCTAAGTTCTGGGTCTAGATATTCTTAAATTTTAACAAAAAATTCTAGATACTTGACACAGCTGTAAAGATACACCCTGGAAAAAAAAACGAATGAATTAAAAACTAATCCTTCACTGAATCTGCTGCATTTTCCACGCGAACATGATGACATGTGATAAGGCCTTTAATGTGCCTTTTTAAAACGGTGTAACGGCGTGATTTAGCGGTGTGTCTACATCAAAGAACTTTCTTTGAGAGGTCGACTTCACTTGTGTGGATACAAAAAGGATTGTTTTCCCGATGTCTACACTGTTGTGCCCCATAGTAGAGGAACAATATACCAGACAACCCGGAACCTTCACTGACAGCCAAAAATATGATCATTGAAACGACAAAGGATTGGCCGCGACTCAGATGTAGCCTCTAAGAATTCCAGGGACCCCTGGGTTAGCGGCCGATGATTGTTTAACCCGGACCAATCCAGTTGTTCGAAGGTGAGGTCATCACTAGGTGATCCAATAATGAAATCGTGGGTGAGGCCCCTCTCTTAGAGGCCCCTCCCCTAGAAAGAGACGAGAGATTTGTTTTTTAGAGAAGTTAGTTAGCTAGCAACCAGCGAATTCAGAGATCGCCTTGACCAGTCTCTCTACCGGAGAGTTTTTTGCTATAATCCTACCTTGGGATCTTTTCTTTAGAGATTGGCCCACATCAGCTAACTTGGAGGTCGCCTCGACCAGTCTCTCCATCGGAGAGTTTTATTTAGCGAAATCCCGGCTTGGGATATATCTCTTGCTGAGATTGAAGCGATACCCTGTGCATTGGGTTTCCTTTTCTAATATAATCCTCTTCAGGATTGTTTGCATTTTTCCTTCGGAACTCTAACTGTGCTTTTATATTCTACTAGTACGTCAGTGAACTTTCGCGAGAGCTACCGAATTGTTTCTTCCGTCGAATCACCAATATTTCGGCAGAGACTGACTTTAGTTTAGGTACCCGTCTCTACTCAGGTCTACGTGTACTAATCACTTACCTGTGATCAGAAATTTTTTTTTGTGTGTGTAGTTGTGAAATGATGTATATAGCAGAAGTATAAATAAATTCATGAATCAAGATTCATCTGATTCTTCCAGGTGTCACCTAAAACAGGGACCGGATACGTTACAACGGTTTCCCGAGAAATTTTGTGTCTTGCCAGAATAAGTTGAGAAATAACGATTAATTCATCAGCTAATTAAACCCATAATTAAATCCATTATATGCAAATACAACAGATGTTTTAAATTCAACACAGCATACGCAACTATCCTTTTGTTCTTAAAATAAGCAAGAATACATTAAGACAGATCAATTATAAGGTCTCAGGAAAAGAAAGGATGAAAAGAAAGTTCTCTGGACGTCAAGAGAAGCCATTAAAGAATGGCGCATCGGAAGTGTCACAGACACTGCAATGTTCTGAGAGAAAAGGAAGTGGAAGGGTGATTTCAGAGACAATTAAAACAGTCATGACAAACATATGTGAATTCCGAGAAAGAAAGAAAGAAAGCAGAGAGTTATTCACGTTTAACTAAAGTATAATGTTGATGATCAAACCAGAAATTACGAGCTCAGTTCTCTTCTGTAATGAGTATTGGAAGTTATTGAGCAGAAATGGAGACCTTAGAAAATCTCTGAAAAATTAAAAAGTTTCTGTTACGCTAATTTCTCTACTTTCTATTGTACTTTTTACGTTGATAAGAAAGCAGAAACTACAAAAATGAATATTTAACCCGAGAATACTCACAGCAGTTTTTAATACATCTTTACTCGCAGGGAGTTGAGGTCTCAAATTTTTAACACGTTTATATCAGTATTATAAATTTCTTAAACGGCATTTAGACTTACTGTGAATATAGAGATAACTCTGGCTATAATTACAGATAAAGGTTTGAACAATCTGGCCTTAAAAGCTAGAAAATTTAATATACGACCATAAAACGGTTATTTATAAAATACTGATTATGCTATTCCGTTTTAGAATTTTGATGTCATACAAGGTTTTCTGAATTTATGCAAGTAGGTTGGGAAACTTCCCTGACCAGTATTGAATAGTTTAAAATGATATTTTCAAATTGTAACTTTTCTTCAACTTTTGACATTTTAGAGCAATTCGTGGCAACGTGACAAACTTCTATAATGCCCTTCCCATTCATTTTCATGTTTACAACAGCCAATAGACATACAAACTGCCTTTCTATTTGAAACTAAAGCCTGAATTGTCATAAGTTGCGATGTGCCCTACTGCGTGAAATCGCGTTATAGTATAGGTTGCCCTTCTTTTTTCAATTTTATGCCAATATTCTTGCCAATCTTTATGTTTTCTTTCATATATTTTTAAATATTGATCCCGGGAACTGCATAGGTTTATAATTTTTTGAATTGGTGGCGTTCTTTGACAAAATATCAGCATATTCTTATTTGTGAATTAAAAAGTTAAAGGAAATCTATAATATATTAAATGCAAACTACTATTTCATATAAATTAAGTTCTAAAGTGAACGAAAATATTAATTTAAAAAATAAATTTTAAGTCCATATATCAGTGTATAATTTTGAAATGAATAATGTCGAAAGATTTTCTCAAGCTTTTGCATCCATAAAACCTTGAGTTGGATGTGAATTTAGGTTGTCTAAGTCATACAAGGTATGAAATTTTGTAAGCGTATGAAAAATAAAACCGTATTTCATAACTATTTTCTAATAGTTATCCACAAAATTACTTTAGTTTAAATTCGTCTGCTAAATACTGGGGTATAAATTAAATATACGCCAATATTTACCAGCCAAATTTAAACCTCGTAAAAACTTAGAGCGTAGAATAAAAGGCACAATGTGGCTGCAAATATATTTTTCAGGATACAATGAAATCACATATTCAGCGTTGCTGATCTTTTTTTATGACTATTTATGTATGCATGCAAAATGTATGCATGCAAAACTATGGATGTATAAAACTTATGTATATACTAGACGACCCTACAGACGTTGTCCCGTTTTAACGCCGTAAATCCAAAAATTGTAAAATGGTTTAATATAAATTATAAATTGAGCCGTTTTGATGGAAAAGTAAGGAAAAAAATTATTTTAAAAATACTTGACGCCACTACAATTACAGTCATCACAAACGTAATTAGATTAAATTGAAATTCCCTGTCACCTGTACGGGGATTCGATCCTGGGACTTCTCGTACTGAAGCCCGTTGCGCCGACCACTGAGCCACAGATACGTTGGCAGTGAAGGGTTTGAAGCGGCATTATAATAATCTCAATAAGCGCGCAATTCTGGATTTTTAATAAAAGAAACATTTTTATCGGATCAAATTGTGAATCTAAACCATTCTCGAATAAACTTAATTACATACACAAAATTTCATCAGTCTAGGCGTTTAGGAGGCGTTCTACTACGAACACATGGACAGAAGAATTTTATATATAAAGATAATGTATGTACTTTGTATTTGTGTGTGTGGAATGAATATTTTTTAAGGGATTGAAAGTTCAATGTACTTTAACACTAGAACAGCCAAGGCGGGTCATTTTGACCGCAAATGCCTCTTAATTTCGCATATCTCTCTTTTATTTTTACCTATTGCTGCAAAAAGTTTTGACTTTTCCTAAATATTCATTAGTAATACACAAAACAAATTTCATTCAAATATGTTCGTTTGTTTTGTTTTTTTTTAAACAAACATTGTATACCTAGAACGGTCAGAAACGGTCAAAATGACCGCGGTCAGAAAACATTTTAAGGTGTTTTTCAGACAAAGAATGCAAGTATCGGGGAGGAGGTAGCTGGACAACTGCTTTAGTCCAGTTTCTTCGAAGAGCACCTCGAAAAATGTTCTTTTGCTAAGTAAATTGCATGAATATTTAAATGTTTCAGACAATATCGTTAAGGCCGAACGATGGCCGAATGGTTAGGGTGCTGGCCTTCGGAACTGGAGTTCGTGGGTTCGAATCCCACTATGACATGGATGTTCGTAGCCGTTCGGAATCGGCTTTAAGCAGTAGGTCCCGGTCTCATTAGCCCTCGTGTTGCAAAAAGTAGACCGTAGTGCTCCAAAACCTAAACATCGCTAAGATTGAAAATGAAGAGTAAAAGAATGTAAAATGTTCTATTTTCTTTATAGTCCTTTTTAAAATGTATGCTTCTTTTGAGATTTGTCATTAAATTTATTTCTTGAAAATGTGTTTTTAATATAATTTTAATTTAAAATATGTTTTTTAATTTTTTGAAAGCACCGTCCACAGCCGTTCTAGGTATATTGAAACTGTGGCTGTCGGAGTATTAAGACGTTGGATCCTCCCCGAAATAAAATTTGGCTACGACAATGCTCCCTTTTACTTTCTTTTGTACAAGGAAGTAAAAATGCTTACATAGGAAAGCTGTAAATGGCGACCCCGTGCTTATTCAATATGAATGACCACTCAATTAATGGTTGGAAAATTATCCCATAACTAAAAATTGCAATTGATAAGAGAATCTATTTCTTTAATAACGTGTACAGTAATCAGGTATAACATTTCAAGTCGGTGAACACCATTAAAAATAGATACGTATCATAGGAAAAATATGGAATGCAACCCAATCTTCCAGAACTTGACTGTTAAGACACGCAATGTATTTATATCTCTCAAAGCAGTCGTATTCAGTAAAGGATACAATTTAGCACGGATGACTTTAATCACGCACATTGACACATGCCAAAAAAGAATCTTTGGCTGTTTTTTAAGTTTCTGAACTCTTCCGGTCAGGAAATCTGAACTAATACACTAGACTGAAAAAGTAACATCTCGTAATCTTCACTACGCTTTGCTGATGTAAGTGAGAATTAATGTTTATAGTAGTCATCAAGAACCAATGCCCACATATAAAATAGAGAAATGATTTTAATTATTTTTAGAATACGCGGACACTGATCCTGATGCTGCCGACCAAAACGACCAATATATAAATAAATAGTTCAAAACCCCGATACTTAATTACCATATACAAAACACCATGAACTTAAATACTTACTACATAACAAATTCGAAGCGCACAGACTTACAAATTTCATTTTAAAAGATCAACATGTTGGCAAGTTATCTCCATTTGGTGACATTGGCGACAAATTCGAAAAATTTTGAGATGAAATTAATGGGTCAAAGAAATTAACTATCTTCAATGGGGGACACTTGCCATTATAAACATTGGCCGTTTTATTGATTCTTATAATGGGAGCACCTTATAGGCAGCCAACATTACTACCTATGAGGAAACAGTACAAATGCATCCAAGCATTAATCCAACTCGAGCCCATCGGATGGAAGCACAATACGATTGCTACTATACAATCGAAATGGCTAGACCAAAGAAACTACTAAAAGCCCTTAGAACCAGTTTTTTCCAGAATGAACAAGACCAAGCCATAAAGCTATAAAAAGGTGTTCGACTCATTTTATAACTTATAGATCTCTTAGATTATCTCTTTTAGCCCCTCAGTAAGTAAACCTCTGCGAGATGAGCAGATCTCATAAGATTAATACCGTGGGAGTTATAGCTTGTTTACTTTTGCGTATTTATAGTATGCGTATTATCTGATGGCTGAAAATCAAATAGTTTTGTTGGTTGGAATACAGAAATTTTCGAATTTTCAGAAATGGCATAAAGTGTTAAGAAGACTTAATATACTTAGTTAGATAATAAACTTAGTTGGTTTATTACTGAGTGTTATTGCTAAAAATAGCTCTGAAAATTACTACCTCCTGACATTCTTGAACTAAAATCTTTTATTATAGGACATAAATGAAGTTTTCAGTTTACGAGCTAAAACGGAGTTTTTATTCAAATTCTTAATAAAGGGACTTTTGTAAAATTTCGGGTACAGCTAACTAGAAAAATTTGTAACAGTTGGGCGAAATTTCATGTCCATGGAATTGAAAAACCCTAGTGGGAAAAAGAGTGAAATTTTTACAAATTCTAAGGAAAAAACTTCAACTAGTTTTGGGGACACCGCAGGTCTAAAACAGTTCGAGGTAAAAGAAAAAAGTTTTATTCCAGAAGGTAACTTTTTTTTCATGAAAATAAATCAAAACTAATCCTAGAAATAAATTTACAGAAGAAAAAATGGAAAATTTAATGATGAACCAAATTTAACCCCTTGAGAACATGCACGTAAATGCTATACCAGTCGACCGTGTGAAACCGTTGCCGTTTAACGCCATCTAGGGATTAAACTAGCATTTTAAAATTAAAATAAAACGTTCCAATCTCCGATCACACATACGTGACGCTGGTCTCTCAATATCAACCGGAGATCACCGCGTGGAGACTACGTCAGACTGATAAGATTGAAATCATTGCGTCGCATATACGAGACGTTGGTCGCGAACAGGTTAAAAGATGCCACTGATATTCTTTCCAATGAAGACAGAAAAGTGGGGGGAAATAGATAGAATTTGTATGTAATTTGTATATACTTATCGGCAAAGGCAACTATCTCGTAATAGGCGGTTAGCGTAATCGAGGCTCGACCCGGATTAATATCTACTCTGTTCATTAATGGATGCTGGGGCACGTAAAATAGGTTCGAAGTCATAATGTCCTCCAAGTTCTACAAAGATAACTTAAGAGGTGGCAGGCCAAGACTGGGGATATTCTGCTTGATCCCTGCTTCTAAATTATGCGGACCCATTCTTGAGGTTAAATCAGTCTTCAGTCCTCGTGGTTCCCCGTTCAAAGTGAAACTGCATACCACCCTTAGCCGTGGACCTGTCGTATGTTGACCTAATGTAGCTTTCCTACACCAAGGGAATGAGTAACAACAAGACAAAATTATTTTTGTTATTGGCAAATATGTGTATTTATTAATTCTTTACTTGAGTAAAGATGGTTTATCGCTAGAAATTTAAGGAATCCTTATTTTTATTTTTACAGAACCCACATTTTTTTCATCTTTGGATGTCTAGTACTCCAGTTGGAGTAGTTAATAACGAACAGTTGTCTTATTAAACCTTTGTTTCTTTACCAATTAAATTGCAGTGCATGCAATGATAATTCAAGACCCCTAGTAAAACTCACAATAAAATCAGCCTTCTTCAAATAATAGAACAGCTCATCAATTTCATCACGAAGTTCGCGATAATTATAGATCTTGTTAAGGGCAAGAAACCTTTCAAAATAAAAGTCAATCCCGATATCCAATCACGTCCGTAGCGTGAAAGTTTGGTCCCATGGGATCGTGTTAGCTGCTTGTTTTGTCCAAGCTTTAATCTTATTCTTAACTGGGATGGCATTTGCATACAATTTCCATAAATTTATAGCACGTTGGAGGATGATCGGATTACCGATAAAAACGCCAGAGCGCGGTAATTAATGGGTTAGATTTTATAGGTTAAGATGTCACTACCTAAGGAGATATCTGGAAATAGCTAGAATAGTTGGGCTTTTTTTTAATGATTTCCCTGTGCCTTCATAAAAGAAAAGTTTTTTGTTTAAAAAGTCTCGATTACTCGTATCCGA
>CM063504.1:18066950-18069450 GCA_032207245.1 Pardosa pseudoannulata | reverse complement strand
GGCTTTTTGCGTTTTGGAACGGGCGTCGCTCCTTTTTTTTTTTTTTTTTTTTTTTTTTATTTTGTTTTTTTTAAGACACTGACAGACTAGACAGATGTGCACTGTGCAGACGTGCCTTTCCAACGCTGATGTCTTTATAAAGACAATCTGCGCTTCTATAAATTTTTTCTGGTGGTTTTCACTGATTTCTCCCTCCATAATGGAGGAAAAAGATATGGACTGCGAAGCTTCTGCTTCAGGTGCGAACTTTGATGAAACTTCCAAATTCAACAATCTGATCAAACTCTTCAATGACCGCTACAACGCTTCGTGGATGTTTTACGAGGTTGTTATTCACTATCTGCTTTTCCTGGTTCAACTATCCTCAGCCAAGGAATGTGCCAACATCGAAAAGGTGAGTGGCATTTATGATGAGCTCTTGCAAGTTATAGATGCCAGTAGCCATAACATTCAGGATTATTTTAATACAGTTATGTTTAGTACTTTTTATGATGATTTCTCTCAGAATATAAATGAAAGTTTAAAAACTTATAAACTTAAAGTGATCAAATCAAATGATAACTCATTTCGAGTTGTAGATTCAAATACTCCTACTAAGAGACTTGCCAGCAGTAGCTGGGAAGTCAAAACTCTTTTTGCTGCCATTGCGCCTTTCTGCGACGATGAGCCAACTAGAGAGCGACGTGTCCACACCTCTAGAGAGAAGAAAGTTTTGTTGTAAGTTGCGAGGCGACTTAGTTTTTGCGGATTTCAGGTTGTGAGCCAAGTTCTGATTGTTATACGACTAGAATCTAAGAGAAGATTTCTTTTCCTTTTGCGGCCAAGTTGCCAGAAAAACATTAGGGAACGATCAGCTTCATCCTGGTGATAAGTAGCGAAAGAAGAACGGGTTTCTACATCTGATATCAGCAGTAGAGAAGCTCCGTCTTGGAGATCATTGTATATATCCACTTTATATACCCATGTCATCCAAGATACTTCAATAATGATTGTACTGGTTGTCTTGTGAGGTCTCCCTAGGCACCTGTGTGTCTAGGTGCTAAATACGTTACAGTACCAACAACTAGATTTTTCCCACAAAATAATCGTGAACATCTAATGTACTTCAGTCATTCCTAATAGAAACTGTACATATGAACTTTTTATCAGAGTTATTCTTACTGAAACTGGACGGATGAACTTTCCATAACTACGAAACTACTTAACGTCTGCTGCCATGCATGCATAAGAAGATATCAGCTGCAATTTATTTCTCCAAATATTTCGCACGATTGATTCTACTGGTCACTTGAAATCTACCGTGTCCTCATATCAAAATCATGTGATAGCCATTTCTAAAAAGCGAGTTATCCGCTCTAATTTTTGTTTTATCCTCAGAGAGTACATCGACCGTCGGGAATGACAAATTCTTTTTCGTCATCTATGTTGTTTTAAAATTTTTTCAGCCAAGATTGCAACAAGGAAAATTTTAAGCTATAATTAGAAAAAATAAAGGAAATTTACTTAATTACAGAATTATTCATTACATTATCAATAAATATAGTAGTTTTGGGAGATTTAGAGGCCATAGAAGAAAAATAAGCCGAACGAAAATCACACAGAACTATTAATTAGATTTTGATTAAACCATATTGTGGTTATTTGGCCATCATCAAATCCTTTCCTTATGCGGTATATATACATTGTTATCAATATATATTTTTAAAAGATACGATAAGAAATGTACCTACAAATTACTACGGACGTTCTCTCTTTGAGAATTGCTATTTAATTGAATATTTTATTCCAGTTTAAATTACAGTAATGTGACCTTAATATATAGGAGCCTTCAAAGTTCTATAAGATAGTTTTTTTAATGAATGCATTCTATGTGTGTGTAATTTTAAATCACGATTCCCATAATATTTCTCTGAAAATCTCTTTTCTCTCAATAAAAAACATTTTATAATTCTTACAACCAAGTTTCAACAAGTTCACTTATCTCACAGCATTCGTTTGTTTTATTCAAAAAGCCAATTTTTCTTTAACAGGGGACTACTTATACAGGGATTTACTGCTTAAAGCCGATTCCGGAACAACCGTGCTAACGATATTCAAAGCCATTGATATCAGAATAGAAAGGTAGCGCCAAACCTATTCGGCCATCGACCGGCGATAAAAACATTAACGTAGATAAGCATCTTTATTTGAATCGATTAACTCTTCAATTAATTGAGACTAGAAATCCAATGTACATTTCTCGGATTTTTTTACGTAAGTTAATTGCATTTACACTAGAGAGGTAACCTACATCAAATAGATGCAATTGATTTTGTAAAACCTTAATATTAAAACTTAATATTTTTGTTTATCAATAACACATTAATATCTATAGTGATACATTATACCTACACAGACATATATTCACAAACTTAAATATATGCACTCAAACAGATACACGTCAAATTGACGTATGGTTATGAGTCATTTATGCTGCTTACATATCGTAATAGTTTTTATA
>CM063504.1:18056950-18059450 GCA_032207245.1 Pardosa pseudoannulata | reverse complement strand
GATACTATTATAAATTTATCCACTAAAAAATATATTTTTATTTACAAAAATCTTATGGTTGTTATTTATATATTTATGTTTTTATATTTGTTTATATATTTCCATATAAAATACAAAAAGTTGGTTAAAAAATTAAATAATTTTCGATCTTTTGAGATTTAATTGAATAACTAAATTTACGCGCAAAACGCCTGCTCCCGGTACAATTCCGCTGCGAAATGTACCCGAGATAATATTTTGAACAAAATATATCAGACGATAAAATAATAAAGAAAGATGTATATTATATATGTGTGTGTTATATGCAGAGCCGCGAATGAAAGGTGTGTATGCACACAGGCCGACAAATTTCTAGAACAGCCAATTAAAACTAACTAAATGAAGAAATTTTTATTCATAGTCAATTATGTGAAGCACTCAAGTAAATGTAATAGTAAGTTTCTATGCATTTTGTTAAGTGATGAACCTACAAGGAATTTATATTACGATTCGTAGAATTATCAGCCAAATATTATCTAAAACGTACACGACAAATAGCCCTACTTTGGAGTGCACCGGTCTACTGTTTTGCAACACGAGGGCTAATGAGACCGGGACCTACAGCTTAAACCCGATTCCGAACGGCTGCGAACATCCATGCCACAGTGGGATTCGAACCTACGAACTCCGGTACCGAAGGCCAGCACCCTGATCAATCAGCCATCGTTCGGCGGTCCTTTGTGTATGTGTGTGTATATATGTCATATAACGGAATGTACTACGGGGGTGGGGGGGAGGCTGCAGTCATAGCCAGTTGGTGAGGTAAAGCAAGACACCATTTTGATTTAAGAAAAATATTCATTGTGAAAACATCGGTAGGATGGGTTCCCATTTCGTTATAAGAATAGGATTAATGGAAGATTATTTAGCATACACAGTTAGCTATAAGAGTCTAAGACGAATCTTTAGAAAAATCTAAGGAAAAATGTTTGAAAAATCCGTCTCCGATAGCATGCATTCTCTTTTTGTCCAGATTTTTCTAAATTGGCAGCTAGGACACTATAAAGTTTTAAGTGGTTCGACTCCTTGCCTGTAGGCCGGAACTGCAGCTCCGGTGGTCAATTTAGATTGGGGGTTAAAAAAAGAGAATACAGAGAGACGTGGGGAGGTTTTCTCTTGATTGTAAATTTGAAAACCCCTGAGAATTTTCTCGCCCCGTTATGAGAGCTTTCGGATATAAATTCACCTCACTATTATTGATCTATCAAATTGCAGGATTATTCTGACTATATATTCTTTTAAAGGCCGTCTTCGGATATATTTTATAAAACATCTCTGCATTTATTTACAAATTTAGTTAACTTTTTCCTCACACACACATACATATATATATATGCACACACACAAACATATGTGTGTATACAGACAGGGAGAGATCTATCAGTATGCCCCGAATACTCACAATAAGTAAAATTCTTTACTCTCCCTTAAACTTCGGATCCCTGCAACCCCTTAGATATTTTTTCTCTCAACTAGGGGTCACCCATTAACGTTCTTTAATTTAGAACCTTATTGATTCAGATAGAAACTGAATTTCTGTGAACTCATTTCAATAAACTGCGTAACTGCTCTTAAAACATACTTATCTTATAAAACCTTATTTCACTTTCGGTTACTGAACGATACTCAATGCATACTTCTGCAACAATCTGCCCACATTTCATGAATTATCACTTAGAATATACGCGACCTTTCCGCTTCAAAGCGTGACCGCAAACTTGATTTTGCTTGATTGTGACAAGCAGGAAAACAATAGAAAGACGAGATATAAATTGGACGAATTGTTTTCAGTCGAATACTTTTAGCGTATTACGTCAGTAAAGACTTTTCAATGTTATCCTAATCCTATTCGGTTTCCGCGAAAGTTCGAAGAAATTTTTCTTAACTTTGCTTTAAGTTTTTTCAGAAATCAAAAAATATATTTCTATGAAATAGTTTAGAATGAAGTGCAACATATATGACTGTAACCGTAGACGGTAAATGAGGACTAAATATTCTTAAGAGTTTCGATAAAATTTTAAAAGATTTTTTTTATATAATTAGATACATTAACACTAGAATTACGGAAGGGGTCATTTTGACACCTACCGAATTTTTATCTCTGACAGCTCTTTTTTTTTTTTTTTTGCAAATATCGTAATCCTTTCTTGACTTTTCCTAAATCATTGTGATTTACGAAATAGTAAAGATTTCAAGAAAATCGTATTTTTATTTTAGCCCTAACAAATGATAATACCTAGAAATACGGCAGGCTGTATACTGATGTTGAAGACAAATGTAAACTTTATAATGACTCTTTCACTATTTTATTAGCAGAACTGGAAGCATTCATAGCGTTGTTGTACGTAAGGGGGCATTAGCCGCCAAGGGCTTACTAATTCTTAGTTTGTGGTCCAAGACTTGGGGACCAAAGTTTTTTCACGAAACTATGAGTAGAGATAGGTTTCCGGAAGTTATGAAA
>CM063504.1:18049450-18051950 GCA_032207245.1 Pardosa pseudoannulata | reverse complement strand
AAATAAAATAATTGCATGATCATTAAGTAGTTACCAAAACGATGAACTTTTGTTTTACGAAAGCTAGATTACACCAGCTAACAGTGCTTATGTATTTGTTCAGTACTTCTGCGTATGAGACTATAAATTTAAAAACACAAAAAAAGAATGCTCCCTCACAGCAAATAGTGAATATATCGCGTATTTATGTGGCTATACATACAACTTTCAGTCCTGATTACCTTGAAAAACTGCATATTATGCATCCACCCAGTGTTGACTGCATATTTTAAGGTTTATGAGATTTATATGTACTAAAAATTGAAAATGTTATTATAGATCTACCAGCATTTAATTTTTACTCTTTTAAAGGCATATTGACAGAGAACTATTTACGTAGTTGATAAACTTGAGTTGCTGCTGTGTTCTTAACTGTTAATGTATATATTAAATAAATATACTATCTATACTTAGCTTACAATTATAAAGCTTTAAATATCTATACATCGGAAGTAAAGGACACTACGGAAATTTTTTATAACTGAGACTTTTATATATTCGTGTATGTTTTGTTCTCCTCTTTTGTTAGATAAAAGAATTACCTCCATTTCCTAAAGTTGAAAGATTTAGAGAATTAAAACAAACACTATGAACCGACATATCCGAAGTCAACACATTTGGACATAAAACTGCTACCATTTACTATTCTATGTTTACAGCAAGGCCGTAGGCAGGGGAAGGGATTTGGAGAACAGGTCCCCTCCCCCGAAACTTTGAAAGACCATTTTGTTGATGGACAATGTCCCACGTTTGTGTGTTTATGGGCTATCTGCCTAGCTGTTAATGAACAAGGACAGTTATTCTCTTAGAAAAAAAACGCTGAGACCATAAAAGTTTTGCTAGGCCGCTGGCCGGAAATACAACACTGTATTTTCGGTATTGTATTCTGAAAATGCAGTGCTTTTCCTTACATCAATTGAAGTATAATTCACAAATAAAAATGTCTTTCTCCCTTGGTCCCCCTCCGAAAATAATTTCTGACTACGGCCCTGGTTTACAGGTACTATATCTTCCCTGCTACCTCAAAGACGTTTAATTGAAAAAGACAATATGAACAAACAGGATCCGAAGTAAACACATTTCGACATAAAATTTCTTATTTGTACTATTTTCGTTTGTTTACAGGAACTATGTCTTTCGTATTACCTCAAAGACGTTTATAAAGCTTTTCTCCAAAAACGTCCCAAATAAAACAAATATATAATAGATCTTTATTATGTTCTCCTCTAAAGTTTGAAATCTGTGACATAGTGCCCTTTACTTTCAATGTACAGATATGTTCATGTATCTAAACCATTCTAGTCATACAACTTTTGAACATTATGCGAGAAAAGGGAAAACAGTGACTCACCTGCTGAAGCCCGCGTGTGTGTGGGATAATCCTTCCTGTCACTGTCACTCAACAAAGTTATCCTGCATGGGGAAAACTCCAATTGAAATGAACTGCGATTTCTGACTACAAATCACGTTCGAAATATTTCATGCTTTATTGAACATCGATTCAGAACATGGAGTATTATGTTGACTCTCTCATCCGAGAACAAGCGATGAAACACAACAAGTATAAAAAAAAAAGAAATAATCAGAGTACAATCAGATGAACTTGAACGCAGCACTACTAAAACATCAAACTGTTAGTGGCCACAAACAGAAGTGATCAAAGGAGGGGAAAAAATAGCAAAGTAAAATGAAACCAGGTCAACGTGGTAAAAAAACTCGAAATGGAATATAGCATGACAGAGAGCTAGCACCGTATGTTGTGTTTACTTCTCGCAGTCTGCGAAAGGAAATTCAAAACGAATGGAGCATGCGCGGTACGCCTCTGGACACGTGGGTTTCTAAATCACGACACGCACTACCTGTGGGCCGTGTGACGCCCACATCACGTGATGCTCGGACATTTTGTCTGAGGGGGACGTATAAAAACTGATTAATGGTCTCAAACAATCAAGTTAGAATCACGAAAACAGATGTTCTTAAAGTGCAGTGTTTTCGAATATAACGAAAAGCGTCTGTTTGGCACTTGATCCATCACGTAATTTTAATAAGGCGATTTCACGCAGTAGGACACATCTCAACTTATGATGGTTCTGGATTTAGTTTCAAACGGAAAGGCAGTTAATTGTTTGTCTATTGACAGCTGTAAACATGAAAATGAATGGGAAGAGCATTATAATAGTTCGTAACTTTGCAACAAATTGCTCTATAGCACCCCCCCCCAAAAAAAAAAGAAAATACGCATTAAATCCACACAGATTATTTAATAAAGTTTTTAAATGAAAACTAAATATTAAAATTGTATTATTATATATAAAATACAGAAAGAACATTATACTGCAAAATTATTCTTTTTAAAATGCTCTGACTTGCAAAACATCTAAATTAGAGGCTTTTCAGTTAACCATCTACTCGGTCAGCAATATAGAAAATGAACGCAAAATAAGAATATCGAATTCTATGC
>CM063504.1:18036950-18046950 GCA_032207245.1 Pardosa pseudoannulata | reverse complement strand
ATAAAATAAGAGAAAAAGAAGGGAGGTAAAATTTACGAGTTAGAAAAATATTTAATAAACAAATATATATTCTGTAATCAACAGATTAAAAATCTGTTGAACTTTCTTAGTGGTTAATAAAAAAGGTATACAATAATTTTGCCTCGATAATACACCTCATTCATTTTAATTATGTTTTAGAATAAATATCATTAATTTTAAAAAAAATGTCTTAGAAGCTCACGGACTAATTTTTTGTTTATATGAGCTTTTAACTTTCTCCGAAATCAACGATACATTATTCTTTATGTATAATTGAGGATTCAAAATCAAGATGATAAGTTGTTCCCATATTCCTATATTTACTTAATTATCGTTTAAACTTTTTTTACTAACAAACCTTTCCAAACAACCAGACATAATTTTTCAAACCATTCTTCACCTTCTGTGTCTGCATATAAAAAGTAATCGATATAAAAATTGTTAAAAAACAGATAATACAAATTTTGTATGATAATCATTAAAAAACAGCATATTATAGAGAAGTTGTAACGTTCCAGATGAAACGATTCGAAGAAAAACAAGGAGTGATGGAATGTCATAGTCAAGGTTCCAGTCTAATTATCCTTTTAAATTAGACAATGAGTTGGTTACTCATAATTTTGTTATGATATCGTACTCACCTCCTTTGCTTTTTCTGAACCTGGAGTGTATTAAATATTTTTGGTTACTTTTGCAATGATGTCCTAAATTTATGTTTGATCTTTCTTTACATTCGGAGGTTAAAGTGAAGACTTTCCACTTCTCTAAGTACTCCTTAAAACCCAATTACTTTGACCTTGACCTTTAAGAAGCAATAAAAATTTTCAAGTGTTTGAGGTCCACTTACTGTTTGGGGGTGAAGAAACGATACCTGAAAATGAAGTATTTTTCTTCTCTCTAAAACATAATTGATCCGTGACTTTCTGATTATCTTCCTGCATCGTGCGCAGTAAAGATCATTTTCCAAAGAGACGCAGTACATAATTCGGCAAAGGCGTCGAATACATAATTCGAAGGTTGCGAATTCAAAATTCGAACCAGCCGAAGATCCACTGTGTTCACTAATGGTGACTGTAGTGCGTAAAATTGGTTCGTGGTCACAATGTCCTCCGATTTCAAGTTCAAACCTCATGACTCCATTCATTCCTCCCTAACCCAGAGAGAAGGGTGTGGGGGATTGCGTGTGACGTCACGAGGGCCGAGCGTCGTTTAGTGTGGGAGAAGACGCTGATAGTTATCCGTCATCCGAGGATGAAAGAGCCGTGCCTAGAATGTACAATGTTAACGCGCCGAGCGGTCGCGCTTTTTCTATGTCCGATGTCCGTCACACCCTAGTCATTTAGGATATGACTTCGCATGGGTCTCGTATAAGGAGCAGGTATGTAGACGAAATAATCAGCCGTAGAGGATTAAACTTAACAATGTTGATTTATTACAACAAAAAAAACATTTAAAGAAATATAAAAATGTATAAGTAAAGTCGTCCAGAGAGAAGATTCCTCTAGACAACCTGCTCATCTCAAAGTTCAGCCGGAAGTACCCTCCCGTTTCTTCTTTTCCCAACAGGAAACATCGGTTTTAGGGGAGATCGACTCCCCCCTCTTTGACCTTTGTCCTTGGAGTAGCGGAAACGCCCTTTGGCGCCCAGCCGACGCGGTCACACAAAGTACAATTTCTTTTCTCTGTCGGTGCGTTGACAAAACCGGCACACTTGACACCTCTAATCGTCTGTGCGTCAAAAAGACCATTACTGGTGCAATACTGCCGTTTTCAATTGTTCAAAAGAATAAAAGTCCACCCTGATCACCGACAGAGACGGATGCGACTCTTACATACATGATGTAAATATTTGTATACATCAGAATAAAGCCTTCTTTCTTCTCCATCTCGCTTGTGTTCGATGTGTCATCCTCGTGAGGCCTTTGAAGAACCCTGCTCGACCATAACCTATTAAAGTTACCTATTTTAAAGCTGTGAGGTTACACTACAAAGCAAATACGCCCGCATTGTAAATAATAAAATAATATTTAAATGACTTGTTGAATGTTTTAGTATGATTAATAATTTATTCAGATAATCGGTCTCTGTATCCTTTTCTCTTCTGATGAAAATTAAAAAAAAAATGACAGTACGGGATTACCCAAGAAAACTAACCGTACATGAATGAACCACTTCATCATAAAGCTTTTGTATAGAAAATACAATGTTCACTATTTTTATGGTATAAAGTAGTGAGCTATCCACCCAAATAATGGCAACACTAAATATAAATTAATGTAACTACATACTTGTAGTTTACACAAACTCTGCCAAATGCACGCTTTCTGATCACATATAAGATATCGGATTCAATGACAAATGTTGATCAAAAGACTGTTCTGCAAAAAGTAACTTTTTACTGAAAACGGTGTTTTTTTTTTTTCAACTTCCGCATTAAAAATAAAAAACTGTTCCCCATATTGATTTCAAATATTTTCACAGTAAATATATTATAGACCTGTATTAAAAGTCCACCATTTTTTCGTTATTGTTTATTTCATTTAGTATTTAGTATTTGAAATGAAATTTTTAAACATTATTTTAAGCTTTTTAGGAAATTTAATCCCCTGGTGTAATATTTCTGATACTTTTTTAAAAATTTAAATAGTTCTAGAATTATACATAATAATTATTGTTTGCAAAAAAGTAAAAATTATTAATGAAATATGATATTAATGAAACTATTAAGAGCTCTGTAAGTCTACACACATGGGCCAGAAAAATGTTTAAATTTTTGAAACACTTGTCACTTTATATAAAAAGTTCTTTTTTTTTTTTTTTTTTTTTTTTTTTTTTTTTTTTTTTTTTTTTTTTTTTTTTTTTTTTTTTAGAAATAGAGTAAATTCACCAAAATTAATTAAATAAAAATAGAGAACAAACAAATGCTAAAATTCCTATGTATTTACGATAATGAGTAAAAGTGTTATAAGGCGAAAAGTAAAAAATCTTCATTTAAAGTTGCATAAAGGTGATGTGTCCCCTTAATAGATATAAAACATAATAATCAAAAATGTTATAACGTGAAAAGTAAGGAAAATACCTTTCATTTAAAGTTGCATAAAGGTGATGTGTCCCCTTAATAGATATAAAACTTAATAATCAAAGATGTTCTAACGTGAAAAGTAAGAAAAAATTTTCCATTTAAAGTTGCATAAAGGTGATGTGTCCCCTTAATAGATATAGAACTTAATAATCAAAAATGTTATAACGCGAAAAGTAAGAAATTATATTTCATTTAAAGTTGCATAAAGGTGATATGTCCCCTTAATAGATATGTAATAACACGTAAAGTAAGAAAAAAATTTTCTAACACAAAAAGTAACAGTAATTTATAACACAAAAAGTAAGAAACTTAAAGTTGCATAAAGGTGATGTGTCCCCTTAATAGATATAGAACTTAATAATCAAAAATGTTATAACGCGAAAAGTAAGAAATTATATTTCAATTAAAGTTGCATAAAGGTGATATGTCCCCTTAATAGATATAAAACTTAATAATCAAAAATCTTATAAAGCGAAAAGTAAGAAATTATTTTTCATTTAAAGTTGCATAAAGGTGATGTGTCCCCTTAATAGATATGTAATGACGCGTAAAGTAAGAAAAAATTTTCTAACATAAAAAGTAACAGTAATTTATAACACAAAAAGTAAGAAACTTAAAATTGCATAAAGGTGATGTGTCCCCTTAATAGATATAAAACTTAATAATCAAAAATGTAAAACACGAAAAGTAAGGAAAATATCTATCATTTAAAGTTGCATAAAGGTGATGTGTCCCCTTAATAGATATAAAACTTAATAATCAAAAATGTTATAACGTGAAAATACGAAAACATTTTCCATTTAATTTTGTTTACAGGTGATGTGTCCCCTTAATAAATATAAAACTTAATAATCAAAGATGTTGTAACGTGAAAAGTAAGAAAAAATTTTCCATTTAAAGTTGCATAAAGGTGATGTGTCAACTTAATAAATATAGAACTTAATAATCAAAAATGTAATAACGCGTAAAGTTAGAAAAAATTTTCCATTTAATTTTGTTTAAAGGTGATGTGTCCTCTTAATAGATATAAAACTTAATAATCAAAGATGTTATAACACAAAAAGTAAGAAAAATCTTCAGCTTAAAGTTATATAAAGGTGATGTGTCCCTTTAATAGATATAAAACTTTTACGAAGCTGTTAATATCCGTATTTAATTGCTCGATTAATCGAAGATCGGATAATCGAGTTTCTACTGTACTAGTAGTTTTCACAAGCCCTGCCAAAAGTCGCTTGAATATGTTTACATATAAGAAGTCGAATTAAATGTTGAATATGAATCAAAAGACTACTCTGCTAAAACATATGTTGGCCATTTATATAAGCAGCCTTGAACACATCTGGGTTCATCAAAGCTGACGAAATTCGAAAAGGTTTGGCAGCCACCACTGATTTTCCAAATACCTTAGTATTTACTTCACTCTGCGTCTAAAATTTAAGGAAACAGTCCATTTAATAAATAAAGATTAGTAGCAGTTATTTTAAAGAAGCAAATAATAAAAACAATTTTCATGACACTCCATTAATCAGACATCATAAATGTACCGGTATAATTCGGTAGGAAGGAAAATAAAGTTTGAAATAACCCCGCTGCTAAAACAAAACGTAAAAAAAGAAAATTGTCGTTCCAAAAACAGGATGTCGAAAAGCGTCATTTCCCATTCGTAAGTAAGGATATAGTTCTATTACTTTTTCCCCTTTTTTATTATTATTATATTTTTCATTCCATTTAATGATCAGCGAAGCAAAACAAAACAGGTGGTGCAGTTACTTTTTTTTTTTACTTGTTTATAACTGTAAGCAACCTGTTGATTTAATAGCAGGTCTTCGGGCAAAATAAAGAAAAGGAAATGGTCATAAACTGTTATACGGAGGTTTCTTAACATTTTGTGCGCAGGCGCATTCCAGATTACAAAAGAAATAGTGGCGGTCACAAACGACTAGAAGAAAAAAAATAATAATTAAAATATAAAGTATTATATCCTTTATATCATATACATTTTGAAACCTATTTACAATAATATGTATAAGTATATGTATTTTTGTGTGTATATATACACACACACTCATATGTAAAGGGATGCATGTATTCTGTATATGCATTGTGTATTTCTGTATGCATTCTGTATTGCATGGACTTCTAGCTAAGTATATATAATATTAAAGTTTTAATTTTAAATTGTTTATTGATAATAATCATTAAAAGCCATTTAGTATAGTCAACTAAAACATCGATCTCATCATCGAATTATTGAGAGTTCGATGCTGAAACCTGCCAAAGTTCGACTATGGTCATTAATGGCGGCTGGAGGAAGTAAAATAGGTTCCTGGTCACAATGTCCTTCGACTATGTTCATTAATGGCGGCTGGAGGAAGTAAAATAGGTTCCTGGTCACAATGTCATTCGACTATGTTCATTAATGGCAGCTGGAGCAAGTAAAATATGTTCCTGGTCACAATGTCCTTCGACTATGTTCATTAATGGCGGCTGGAGGAAGTAAAATACGTTCGAGATCACAATGTCCTCCAAGCTCAAATGACACTTTTGGAGGTGGTAGGCCAAGCCTGGAAGTCTTCTGATTGGTCTCTGATTCTAAATTACCGGGATCAAGTGGAGATAATCTTACTCGCGTCCGTCCTTTAAGCTACATGTGTTCTCCGAGTGGTGCTAAATGAATAACAGCTTCGCAGTCTTGTTTGGCATAAAGATATTTGCTTGTATTTTCAGCTGTATTAAAAGAGAAAATAAGTTGAAGATTAATATTAAATTTTGTATATTTTTTTACTAAAGTTAATACGTTTTAGTTTAAAAAAAAAGTTATGTATAAGAAGAGAGAGGGATTTCTCAGTCCAGTTTGAGCTCCCTTTCTTCCTCGACAAGGCCGTAAGCAAGGGGAGGGATTTGGGGGACCGGTCCACCTCCGAATTTCTTTAAGACCGTTTCGTGGAAGGGACCATGTGTGTGAGTGTGTCATCTGCCTAGCTGTGCTTAGATAACAGTGGGTTTAGAACAGAAAGTTGAATTAAGGAATAGGTGCAAATTGGAATCGACAAGTAAGAACAGATTGACTAGCACTTTTGGCATCTCGTCACAATATTGTTGCACAATCGGAAGAAATTGTGAAAATTTTTTGGGCGAAAATTTCAAATAGAGCATATTTTACAATATGCAAGTAAAAATTTGAACATTTTCATTTTCTTCCAAAATTATTCTTTTTCTTTAGTTATACTTCTGTTCTAAAAATTAGAATTTAATAGCATGTATTGTTTACATATTTTCAATGCTAATTTTACTATTAACCCCTTCCGGTAAAATGACGAGTCTAGCTCGTCACTAGTCTTTCATTCCATACCGCACAATGACGAGCTACACTCGTCATGCGATTAAAGTTACTGTTAAATATGATAATTAATTTAGTTTAAAATTTCTAGTATACTGAATTTGGAAACACTTTTATCACTTGTGAAAATCACAAATCACTATTGCATATTGTTTACTTAGAATTTCTTGGTACAAGTTATTGCCAAATTCATGAGTCAGAATAAAAGAAAACCTACTAAGAAATGCCGTGTGTGTTACAGGAATCAAATTAAAAGTGAGACTACTTGGCGGTGTACACAATTAAGAATTCCTTTGCACTTTGTTTTGAAAAATACCACTAGCTTGAAGACTATTATCTGTATACCTTATTAATGTTTTGCTTTGATATTTTCTTAATTTTACTGTTTCTGATATTATTTAACACTATGTAAAAAGTGGATTTTAATTAAGAATATGTAAGAATTGTAAAATGAAACAAGTTTTTTAAATAAAAATTAAATGGTTATTTCATGCACAGTTTTTCATTATTAAATCATACCGGAAGGGGTTAAACTCAATATGTAGCTACTACATGACTTATTTAAGGCTATATATTTGTTCATTACATCATTTTTTAACTATTTTGATATTTGAAAATTACATTGTATTACGATACTTATTAGGAGTATACATACATAAGAAAACCTGTAGTTTTTGAGGTATCCTTCATAAAAAACAATGTCCCCTTCCGAACATAATTTCTGGCTACGGCCCTGTCCCTCGAAACTAAACTCTAGCTACGTCCTCGCTTGTGATACAAGCTTTCACATATCTTGATTCTTTAGCTTCTGTGATATTTATCGCTTCATTTTCCGAGGAAATAAGGAAATTATTCCTGTTACATCCTGCAGATGGATACGAAGGGAAGAGGAATATGTTGGTTAGCTTTCACTTTTGACACGTTAACTAAAGTAAACATATGCTTGTGCAAAGTTGGTTCATTCTTTATCTAAACACAGGGAATGTTTTTTCTTCAATTTAGTTTCTGTTTCTAAACAATTAAGCTCTAAAAGTATAGTATTCATTTATAGCGCAGAACACTTTGAAAGAAGCTGGATAAATATATGTTTATAAAAATCTCGAAAATCAACAGCATGTATTGAGTCTGATGACATGCAATACGTTATTTTTCTAACATTGGCATTTGCTTCTGGTGCAGCATATGGACAGATAGGTAATATATTCATTTTTTATGATTAATCCTTTATTATTTTAATTAATTATTGGAGTAAAAACTTTAGCTCGAGTTACGATTGAAATTATTCCGAAAACATTAATATAGTTATGGAATTACATGTTTGCCAATGTGTTCTGGTCATTTCAATGCTATTTGATTTTCTCTCTCTCCTTGTTTTAACTGTAGTGGTATTTAAAAGGCTGAAAGTTTATTTTCAAGAAAAGTGGTGTACGTTTTGTTACATCAAAAACAGGTAATGGATTAACCATATATAAGCTTACTATATGGCTTTGAAAAAACTCTTTCAAAGATAAATATTTATTTATAAACAAAATGGTTCTGATATTTTAAGAAGATATAAAACTCAGCATAAAGTAGGGATCATTTGAGTTCTCTTGCACGTTTTTCTTTATAATAAGTCATCGAGGTAAATATATCTAGAATTTTACTTATACATGCTCTTTTTTTAACCCTCCGAGTGGAACACATCATGAAAAAAAAGGCTCCAAAATATACGCTAAAGGTTAACTGTGTCAGTAGCTAAAGCGTTCTATGATTTTTCCTTGACCCTTTGTCGACTAGAATGGAATACGGGAAACCCACCCTCGTTATTGTCCCTTTACTTCAGGTTCTAAATAGATATATAAATAGATATTATATATTGCTAATTTTTATTACACATAAAGCTCGTCGAGTCTCGAAGATCATCTCATAAGAAATAATGGATTCTAAAAGCACAAATAAAAATATTCTTTGAGAGACTTGTTTATATTTTTTACTAAAGTCATCCAAGATATTTAAGAGGTGCAACTAGAGATACATCTGTTACCTCGAACACAATACTTCAAAATAGAGATTTACAGAGCAATGAAAAGCTATCAGCGTCTATGTGCCTCAGGGGGTAGGGGTGCATTCCTCAATAAATGTCAGTCAAAGAGGAGTGCAGTTCCTAAACAATCGACCTGACCCTCCTACCGCAAAACTACATGGGGGAAAATACTAAAGCAAAAATGTACATAACATCTATTTTTGGAGGTCGAAAATTGTACGTTTTTAAGACTTCATCGATTTGGAGGAATTATACGTGTGAACCGCTTAGAGGGTTAAATTGTATATCTATATATATGTATGTGTGTATGTATGCATGTATATGTGTGTATATATATATGTATCTATGTATTAGGATGTAGGAACAATATAAGAACTGTTATTCATATATCATTTACTACTGTTTTTAGTCACCTAATATTGCCCTACAAAGATTCAATGATAATTAATGTAATACGTTTGTATAAAAAATTGCCATCTTTTTGTCAAAACTTTTTCTTTCTTGTTAGTTCTTTATCTTCAGCTAATTGTTAACATGTGAAATGCAGGATATGATAAGTCGTCTTATTCTTAAAATGTCAGTTACTCACTATCAACTGAAGATCAACTTAACTGTAATAATTTGAAAACCGAAGTTCATTATCACACGAAAATGAAATGCAATTTACTAATCACATTTTCAAGATGTTAGGGATGCAGGTTACAACAGTATTTTTTTACTTCACTGAAAGTCAGCAGACAATAAATAAAATGTTGTTAAAAGAAGTATCATTATCACGTGATAGGGAAATGCAATTTAATAATTACATTTTTTAAAATGTTAGGGATCAGGTTACAATAGTATTTTTTGCTTCACTGAATGTCTGAAGCCAATAAATAAAATATTGTTAAAACAAGTTTCATTATCATGTGATAGGAAAATGGAATTTACTAATTATATTTTCAAAATGTTACAACAGTATTTTTTTACTTCACTGAATGTCTGAAGCCAATAAATAAAATATTGTTAAAAGAAGTATCATTATCACGTGATAGGGAAATGCAATTTAATAATTACATTTTTTAAAATGTTAGGGATCAGGTTACAATAGTATTTTTTTGCTTCACTGAATGTCTGAAGCCAATAAATAAAATATTGTTGAAACAAGTATCATTATCACGTGATAGGGAAATGCAATTTACTAATTACATTTTTTAAAATGTTAGGGATTAGGTTACAATAGTATTTTTTTTTGCTTCACTGAATGTCTGAAGCCAATAAATAAAATATTGTTAAAACAAGTATCATTATCACGTGATAGGAAAATGCAATTTACTAATTATATTTTCAAAATGTTACAACAGTATTATTTTACTTCACTGAAAATCAGAAGACAATAAATAAAATATTGTTAAAAGAAGTGTCATTATCACGTGATAGGGATATGCAATTTAATAATTACATTTTCAAAATGCTAGGGATGCAGGTTACAATAGTATTTTTTGTCTTCACTGAAAGTCTGTAGTCAACAAATAAGATATTCTTAAACCAA
>CM063504.1:17881950-18031950 GCA_032207245.1 Pardosa pseudoannulata | reverse complement strand
AAATTTAGTTACGTACATTTTTTTTCCTTTAAAATTTCTTTTTGGCGTTCTTCTCGTATGTTAAATCTTATCTTCATCTCTTGCTAACATCCAACAATAGTCGGCAAGCATATTCCTATTCCACCTACCTTGATATTTTCTCTCCATATCCTTGATGTCTTGGTGGAACCTTTCTCCCTGTTCTTCGCTGACCGATCCTAAATTTTCGGGGAAAAAGTCCAAATGTGATTGGAGGAAATGCAATTTCACACTCATGGAGCAGCCCAACACTTGAAATTTGTCTAGCATGTTACCAACAATTATTTTAAATTTGGGATCTTTGTGATTGCCCAGAAATTTTCACACATCTTTGAAGGCAACCCAAGCTTCTCTTTCCTTTAATGTCACAGATGTCTCAAATTTGTTATCCCTAATAAGTTTTCGGATGTCTGGTCCTACGAAGACTCCCCCTTTCAGTTTGGCTGCAGATAATCCAGGAAACTTTTTGCACATATATTTCAAGCAATCACCATCTTTTAGAAGAGCCTTAACAAACTGCTTCATAAAGCTTAATTTTATGTGCAGGGGGTAATAATTTTTTTTTTTTTTTTGGATCAACCAAGCTTTCTTGAATTACATTATTGGTGCCTGGAACAAGATTCTGCCTTTTGGCCAATTTTTCTGACCCAATGTTGTGTTTTGTCACGGATGTCCCACTCACAAATAAAACACGGAAATTTTGTATAACCCGTGTTGTTGACCAAGAAGCATGGTGATGATTTTTAAATCACCACAAATGATCCAGCCATGGTTGTCATATTTTATTTTGTTGTGAACGAGAGCTAGGTTTTCATACCTTTCTTTTAAATGCACCTAGTGTTCAACTGGCACAAACACCCATTGGTTTCCTTGATGAAGTAGGACGGCTTTAAGGCTCCTTTTTGACGAATCTATTAAAAGTCTCCATTCATCTTTATTGTGGGGAATCTTAAATTTTCTCATCAATCCAGGAACATCTGAGCAATAAACAAGGTTCTCGTCTTCATCAAAATACTGAATAAATTCCTTTTCACGATTCCTGTACCAATAAAAAGTGGTTCCTTTGGCCAATAAGTTTTTTCTTTCAATCAGGAGTCTAATAATTGAGCTGCCTCTTTAGAAAGGCCCAGTTTTCTAGTCAAATCATTAAATTCAACCTGAGAGAAAAGCCTAGGGGAGTCTTCTTCAAAGGGGTTATATTCTGTATCGGATTCTTTAACTTCGGGATGTTCAGAGTCAGAAGATTCGGAAGAAAAACTGGTAATTCTGTCGAAGGCAAAGTCACTAGCACATCAGGTCCATGAGGAACGGGGCGTATGGCCGAAGGAATGTTTGTAGGGTACGATATTAGCTTGAAATTCTTTCTATTATATCCACGGGTATGGCAAGAACAAAAGTAACAGTCATCAAAGTGGTTTTTTGGCTCCCTCCATTGGAATTCCAAATCGTAAGGCAGTCTTCTTTCCTTTGAACCATGAACTTAAATCATTGACACACTGCACAAATTTTATGAGGAGCCCAAGATATGTCTTGGTCTCCAAGTTTCATGCCAAAATATGCAAAATAAAGCCGTAATAAGTACCCTGTAATGTTCCTCTTGCGATTTTTAATGACATTATATTCGCTGCAAATGTAGCAAAAGTCATCAGGAATATTTCACAGCTTCTCGAACTTGAAGCCATTTTCACAGAGTAAGTACTGGTGTTTACAGGAGGTCACTAATATTAAGGATTCCAGCTTCGCTATAGGTTGACAGCAATTGCGACAGGAGAGAGGGATGATGAAGAGGCACATTGCGCATTCCCAGGCTCGCGCGCTTCCAGGAATCTGTCTAATCGGTGATCTGGATCAACATTGGAGCTTTAAAAGCCCTAAAATACTAACTGCGCTTTTGTAGTTTACCACAGAAGGGTATTTTGAGGGTTTCACCATGGTAAAATGTCAAAACACGAAGGAAAATATCAAAGCGAAATACGTGAGAAATTTTCATAAAAAACACATAAAATTGAATTTTTCAAAAAAATGTGACGTGATAGACATTTTTAATGATTCTTTTCAAAATCAGTACTAAAAAATACGTTAAGTTCAGTTGTCACATTCCTTGTATTTGTTTTCATCGCAGGCCTGTGTAATATACAGTATATAAATATAAGGTGTGAATTAAAGGGGGGATAAATTTATCTAATTTTGCATGTCGTTTATTGTTATTAAATTCACGGTGTCCCAAACTGATCACATTAAGCGGAGTCCACTGTATTAATGTATGTCAAGACCGTAGACAAGGGGGGAATTTGGGGGACTGGTCCCATTCCGGAATTCTAGAAGACCATTTCAAGGAAGGAGAAAATTCCCCACGTGTGTGTGGGTGTCATCTGCCTAGCTGAATAAGAACATTAAAAATAAAATAAAATAATATAATATAATATAAATAAAAGTTGTCTATAAAAAGTTTTGCCGAGCTGCTGTCCGAAAGTTTAACGTTTTCTTTATATTTTGCTATATCTTGTCTTTCCTCGTTAAGAAGACAACAATGTCATTAAATCTTTTTAATTATTTGATTTAAAAATGAATAATTGTCATACCTCATCCATACCTTAATACCTTAATTTTGTTTTACTCTAGTATCATTCTCAGATATAGCAATGTCTTTCCTCTTTGGTCCCCTCCGGAAAACAATGTCTGGCTACAGCCCTGATGTATGTAGAAATGTGTTGATATGTCATACTTCTACTCGCTGATTATGTCATCAGATATTTGTAGATGCAAAATGTAACAATGCATTTTACTTATATCTAAGTCAGCTCACGACAAATGTGTACAGCTTATTATTTCTGTGTCTTAATTACTGTATTACAGTTTATTCTAAGTTGGTCAATCAATAGATATACTGAGTAACCATTATTAACTTGAAAACTTGATAAATCTAACTGAGCTGCTTTTTGATTTTATTTACATTATTAATTTGAACAAGACTTTCTGGACATAGGTCACTCGAGGGAAACTGGAGATATGGAGACTATGTTGATATAAATTTATCTATACTACTGGCAAGATATATTTTAAATGAAAACGGCTTTTATTCGTCAGGAACTCTATATTTAAGAAGATTTTGTTCATATATTATTGGTAAAAAGTATAATAAATCTGCAGTTTTCATCTGGATTATAATAAATTCAAGTTTACGTATGTAATAATAGGAAACAGGATAAAGATGTTTTATATTTTAAAATAATTTAATACCTAAATTTCAATAAATATTCCTAGTTTTCCAATATCGAAAAAAGCTATTCAAATCCATTTTAAATTATAAAAAGTCATCAAAGTTTTAAAGTATGAGTGTTGTAATGTACTTACAACCTTAACACCAGTATTCGTTTACAAAGGAGAAACACAGTAAAAATATGATACCTTATATTAAGACATTTATTTTGCACACTATTTACAAATTTATATCCTTGAATATCAAATAACATAACCAGCAACTCTTTAGTTATGCGTTATTCCTTAAACACAATGTTAAATTACTAACAGAGGCCTAAATGACCGTTGTGAATATTTTTTACATCCAGTACAAGCACAGGAGAGCAGGCAGGGGCTTTCCTTATGCGGTGTGTCGGTCCGAGCGTTCGGACACACGGGACGAGTCGGTGCTGACGAGCCGGGCTTGGGATTTCGATGTCCAGCTACTCTTATATCCCGACTTCCACTCCTTTTCTTAACTATGTTTCCCAACTCCTCACCTCGGTTTTTACGCCCCTTTTTCTTCTTTGCCAATCGCTTGTTTGGTGAAATTTTTCCACATCTGCACCCCCTTCCGGAGTGCAGGTGGGCTCATTAAAATAGCCCCTTTTGTGCAAGCTGACATTATTTTTAGCTCCTGCCCATATAACTCACGGTTACATCTCTGTGCGAGCTTGACCGTTACGCTGCCATTCCATGATCTATACCTTCTCTGCAGGGGTCCATAAACTCGACGTGAACAATCCAAGTCCTAAATTCCTCTAGGAAATTTCTCCCACAGCTGTTCATGCACGTGGAGACCATCGTGGGGAAGTACCTCGGTACAGTGAGTTTGTATGTTACTGTGTTATGTCCTCGAATAAGTTCCCAAAAATATTGCAAAGTTTCCCCAGGTTTTCCTTGGATTTGGGAACATCACGCTGATTGTGTCCAAGTTACTGTTTATAAATATGTTAGCCTTATTTTATAGTAACTTCAAAATATTCCATGCACATTACTTTTTTTTCTCTCTTACTCTCTCCATTTTTTAACATTACCTATTAATTTGTGCATCCTAAAACTGAGTATGTTTTTTTTTAAAGCGAAGATTATTTTATAGGGTTTTAGACAGTTTGATAACTTTAAGCAAGGGGGAATAATTACGAAACATTACATAATTTAACGTGTTTTATATAAATTGCATTTACTGTAAAAATCGATACCCAGCTTTGTTTTTATATAAATACTAAACATAGCGAAAAAATTAAAATAATTTATTGATGTATAGTGAGTGTGCTAGAATTGTTGTAGGATGACTAAATTTTATGAAAATATTTTTTATTTTAATAAAAAAAATATAGATTTTAGTATGTTTAATGGCGTAACAGCAATGTTTTTATGTTCATTAAACCAATGCAGTTAAAAGCTGAATATTTAAAAAACAAAAATTCGAAAACCCTTGTTCCTATGAAGCAGGCATATGTAATATACGACTTTTCCAATTATATGAGTGAATATGGGCAGTTAAAGCTGTTGTTGAGGCTTGTTCCTTCTTGTATTTATTTCTTGTGTGGTGACATGAGATCCGAGATCTCATATTAATGTGGATTATTTCCTATCAAATTACAAAGGAACCTTATTTCGAAGACAAAACTCAAGGTTATAAATTAATTAAGTGTTAGGAAACTATCATGTCAAACGTGACAAGTTTCCAAAGCTGATAGATTTTGATCAGAAAAGAATGACACTATTTGGTAGCACCTATAAATGCAACTTTTTCTTCAAGGATGTAATTCGTGAAATTTTTGACTAGCGCCTGAAAAACATGTTGCCAGTTTCATTGTTCGCCGTATCGCCGAAAATTGACCATTTTGTGTGAACACTAGAATTACGGAAGGGGTCACTTTGACACCTATCGAACTTTTATCTCTGACAGCTCTTCTATATTTTTGCAAATATCTTAATCCTTTCTTGACTTTTCCTAAATCATTGTGATTTACGAAATAGTAAAGATTTCAAGAAAATCGTATTTTCATTTTAGCCCTAACAAATGATTATACCTAGAAATACGGCAGGCTATATACTGATGTTGAAGACAAGTGTAAATTTCATAATGACTCTTTCACTATTTTATTAGCAGAACTGGAAGCATTCATAGCGTTGTTGTACGTAAGGGAGCATTAGCCGCCAAGGGTTTACCAATTCTTAGTTTTTGGTCCAAGACTTGGGGACCAAAGTTTTTTCATGAAACTATGAGTAGAGATAGGTTTCCGGAAGTTATGAAATTTCTTCGTTTTGAAAATAAACTAACAAGGTCTTCACGTTTGCAGTTTGATAATATTTACACTAATATCCGAGGTATGGAATACTTTTATAGAAAACTGTAAGCTTTGACACAAACCAAATGAAAATATTACGTTTGATGAACAGTTATTTTCTACAAAAACAAGATGTCGTTTTTTGCAGTATATGCCTAACAAGCTAGATAAATTAGGAATAATATTTTGACTAGAAGTAGAAGTTAGGACAAAATACTTATTAAACGGATTTCCATATGTAGGAAAAGATGAAATGAGACGAAGTGATCAAAGTTTAGGAGAGAACGTAGGAAATCGTTTAATTGATCCTACATACCTTCAAAGTCTGTATATTTTTAAAAACAAACTGTAGTTGTCATAATTTGCGTTATTTTAATTTATTTTTCATAAATATATTATATCATATACAGAAATATGCGAATATCTGATTAAGGGGTCAAAATGACACCCGCCGTAATTCTAGGTTATGCAAAGATCACCGTAATTCTAGTGTGGTTACGGTGGTCACGTGACATCGTGAGGTTACCTCACAATCAACCAACTTGCAATCATTATATTAAAAATTGTTTACTTACATAAGAATGTAATGCTGTTATCAAGGCCGTAGGCAGGGGGAGGTATTTGGAGGACTGGTCCCCCCCCCCAATTTGTAGATTTGCATTTTGTAGATAGACAATGTCCCACGTTTTTGTGTGTGTTTGTGTGTAAGAGAGAGCGAGAGAGAGAGAGTGCTATCTAACTAGCTGTTCATGAACATGGACAGTTATTCTCTTAGAAAAAAAAACCTGCTCAGTCCATAAAAGTCTTGCTGGACCGCTGGCAGAAATACAGTGCTCCCTGTCATCAATGAGAAATTTTTACGTTTTCTAATTTTTATTTTAAACAAGAGAAGACAAAAAAGTAAGCATCACAGTACCTATTTCTCTTTCATTTGGGGGCCTAATTAGTGATTTCTTATGGGTTTTATAGCGGACTCTTTAACGTCTCTCAAAAGCGATACTTTTCCTCCACCGAGTTTGTGACGTCATCGTTCACGAAAACACCGCCTATGTTATTTACATGTTAAAAGGCGACTTTTAAATTTATGTGTAAAGTATCACATATAATAGAAATTTTTTTATTATCTCTGGCATTAAAAAAAATCATATAAATATTGTATTGTGCCACTCTGTAAAAATACAACAGTTGCAAAAACTGCTAATTTTCGAGTATTATCACAGAGTTCAAGTACAATAAATGTTTGATGAAGCATATAAATATCGTAAAACGTATAAATATCTAAAGCATATAATTATCTAATAAATAACTCGGGGGAGAGGAAAGGTATGTATTTTCAATGTATTATAAATATTTTCTTCAGAGATGCAATAGCGATGAATTTTCGATGAATAACGATTCTAGATAAGTGAACCAATATTTTATATACAAATGTAGAAGATTCTTACTAACGATCAGTTTCGATTCTAAGTTTTAAGAACTGTCAATTATGTTATTGTGTTTTGATGCTTATATGACCAAGTTCCGTGAAATAATTTGGACATACGATGAATTATTGAAGGTACGTGAATCAATATTTTTGATGCAAAAATTGATTATATTTTGAGGTCAGTTTCGATTTGAAGTTTTATGAATTCCCAGTGATGTTATTAGAATTTTGACGTTTACATGAATAAGTTTAAGTGAATTAATAACTCTGATGTAAAAATTGATGCATTTTAATGACTATTTGTTTTGGATTGAAATAAACCGAAATTTAAATTGTTACTACTTTGATGTTTGTGTAAAAAAAGTGTAAAATTATTTGCTTGTCAGTTGCAACGTACATTTATGAATATGTCTTTTCTTGCAAAAACAAAAAAATGCGACCTTAAAATTCTAGCCGAAGAGCTTGGTGAGAAAGTACGAGGGTTGCTATTTATATTTCTGGCCTTGGCAACAGTAAGTGTTACTAGGCGACCGCAGACGATTTTAATCGAAAGTTTGATATTTTTAAACATAAATTCAGTAGACCTAGTAGTTTACCATTATAGCTTTATTTGTGTTGTTGACAGTAAATTGAAAAGTTCTTCTCTTTCAAAAAATGGAATTGAATCGTGAACATTTTCGTGCCATTATTTTTCATAACTTTCGACGTGGATTGTCAAGACAAGAGTGCTTCGATTAACTCTATTCTTTATACAGCGATAAAGCGCCATCCTACAGCACTGTAAAAAATTGGTATAACGAATTTAATCGTGGTCGATATTCGATCCAGGACGAATCCCGTGCAGGTCGTCCAAAATCCGTTGTTGTGCCAGAAAAGATCGATGCTGTGCGTGAACTGATAAAGCAAGATCGTCATGTGACATACCGTGAGATAGAGGCGTCTTTGGACATTAGTATGACTAGCATCAATAAAATATTGCATGAACATTTGAGCGTAAAAAAATTTGTTCGCGTTGGATCCCGCATAATCTGACAAACGCTCAAAAAAAGGCTCGTGTCGATTGGTGCAAGGAAATATTGGAAAAATACGTTCAAGGTACATCAAAGGCTGTGTATAACATCTACACAGGTGACGAATCATGGATCTATGCATATGAGCCGGAAACAAAACAGCAATCAACTGTATGGGTCTTCCAAGACGAGGCAAAACCAACAAAAGTTGTTCGAGAAAGAAACACATCGAAACAAATGATTGCCTATTTCTTCGGCATTAACGGTCATGTGACAACAGTGGCGTTAGAGCAACGCAGGACGGTCAATTCTGAATGATACACGACCATTTGTTTGCCAGAAGTCATCGGAGAAATTCGAAAAAAGCAGAACAGGCGAATCATTCTTCATCATGACAATGCGATCTCTCACACATCGACTCAAACAAAGGCATTTCTGACGGAGCGAAAGATCGAACTGATGGGTCATCCGCCGTACAGCCCTGATTTGGCACCCAATGACTTCTTCTTATTCCCGCACATCAAAAATAAATTACGTGGACAACGATTTTCGACCCCCGAAGAAACGGTTGATGCATTCAAAACGCACGTTTTGGAGTTACCTCAATCGGACTGGAAAAAGTGCTTTGAGAATTGGTTCAAACGCATGCAAAAGTGTATTGATCATCATGGAGAATATTTTGAAATATAAAACCAATTTCGATCCTACATATTTGTTTTTTCATTATTAGGCCAGAAATATAAATAGCAACCCTCGTAAATCCTGAAAGCAGAATTATTGATATAAAAAAAACTAATCGAAAATAATAGTGATTATGAGGAAGAGACAGTTAAGAATATGTTAGAAACTATTGTTAATGCTCGTGTGGAGAAAGAAAACAAGGAATTTGAGTTAGAGCATGAACTTTTTTTTTATAAATATTATAAAGAAAGACTAGTCCAAAAATTAACATTAAATCAAAAGTGCATAGCTTACACTAAAATGTTCACATATACAAATCAATTTATACTAACATTATTTTACAAAATTTCTTCAGCTCTGTAAATTAGTTAATAAAGAAACTTAAATATAATATAGCCATGTTTGTTTTGAGTAAAAGGCTTTAAAGGCTTTAAAGGTGATGTGGCAACTGGACCATATGGGCCGAGCCCTCCAATGAAGAGGCTTCTGTCAGTAAGCACAAAAATGACAATGAGCGAAAAATAAACACATAAAAGAGCAGAGATAGAAGGGGGGATTCGTGAGTTCATAACACAAAACTAGAGAGTAGAGAGTTTAGGGATAGAAAAACATAAAATATTTTTGTGGCCAGTGACATCCGTACGAAAAAAGCCGAAAATATAGAATAATAGTGTTCAAAATCGAAAAAAATAAAAAATTTTGAAAAAATAAAAAATATATGTTTAAAAATAAATTACATTAAAAAATCCGAAAAGGTCCTAAATAATAATAAATAAACATAAAACATTTTTTATTAATTTAGATTATGTTTTAGAATTTTTATTTATTGTATAGTAATGATCAAAAACGAAAAAGTTAAAAATTTTGAAAAATATAAATATATATGTTTTAAAAATAAATAAATTGCATTAAAAATCCGAAAAGGGCCTAAATAATAATAAATAAACGTAAAAAACAATTTTTAATAATTTCAATTAAGTTTTAGAATTTTTGTCTTCGCCGGGGACAGAACCGTACACCCGACGAGAGTTTTGAGTAAAATAATTAATGAGAGGAATATATGTTGAATGTAAATATGAAATAACTGGTATTTTACACACAAAAAATGTAAAATCTAGGAATGTTAATAAATTTTAAAACCATAATGGTGGTTTTAATACATAATTTTGATGTTTTAATCCAAGAATGAATTTTAATACATTTCAAACTTCAATATTAAAATAATTTTCAGGTACTTTTTGTTTTAACAATATCAAAATAACTTCCAATAAAATTAAGCATAAATACCTCCTCTAATTTTTATTTTAATATTACATCAATCTCTTTTTATAAAAAGTGATGTCATTACAAATATGTGTATATATGATATATGTATATTTATTTGACTTGTCTATGTCTACAAACAGAAGAGCTGTGACTAGCATGAATAAAATATTAATACGTCTTAAGTAAAATTGGATAAATATATAAATGATTTTACATACCTTTGGGTTTTAATTCCCCGTATTTCTGCTCCCCTAAAATACGGGTTTTTTTCCAAGAACAAAAACATTGACATGCTGTTAATTTTCGGGAGGTTGTCTGACTGTCCTTCGGTAAATCCAGGTAGAAAAGACATTTATAACAAATTGAGATAATTAAGCTATCGAGATCGATAAAATGAACCTTCAGGTTTAAATAAAGATAAATTTTGATAGCTAAAAAATTTCAAGAACTTTCAAAAACAAAATCGGAAAATAGTGTGTGCTTACAAGCAATAAGAAAATATTGGATATCGTGAACGATGACGTCACAAACAATCACAGAGCATTTTGATGTCACGTGATTATCGCTTAACTTTAAAATTAATTTCTTAAATGGCGGACCCAGTTTTTTACATTTTAGAGAACATTTTTGGAATCTACGAGTCTGGAATTATCAGAAAAATACTAAATTGTTCAAATCCCCTACATGTGCAAATTCCTCATTGAAATACCATTCCCAAATTAAGATGTCTTTCTCCCTTGGTCCCCCTTCGAAAATAATTTCTGGCTACGGCCCTGGCTGTTATCTTTTTCACTTTGAGACAGGGGTTTGCCTGAAGTAATAAAGAGATTAGAATGATTAAGGTGAG
This sequence comes from Pardosa pseudoannulata, assembly GCA_032207245.1. Taxonomy (NCBI): domain Eukaryota; kingdom Metazoa; phylum Arthropoda; class Arachnida; order Araneae; family Lycosidae; genus Pardosa; species Pardosa pseudoannulata. The sequence continues at coordinate 18,021,165 of CM063504.1, read as the reverse complement.
TTTATTTGTTATATTTTCATAGATCTTAAATATTTATATTTTCTAATGCAGTGTGTAATCCAATCGGAGTAGCACGTGTCCTTAAGAATTTATTGATTTGTTTTGGTTTTGTTTTCATATTATTATTTTCTCTTCTTTTAAGTCTATGATATTTTCTAGATGGAAGAGCTGATTCGATTGCATGTTGGGATAAGGCTGAAAGTCGTTGCTCAACTAACAGTACTTGCAAGTGAGTTATTCATATTATAGTTTGATAAGTTTAGTACCAAAAAACCCAAAACATTTTTGGAATTTGAACTTAAAAATAAAATTTATAGACAAATACTTGGCGATGCGTTCAATAAATTTGACCATATAAAGAACATACCTAAAATCTTATTTACCAGAGAAGTTTCGGAAACTTGTGTGCTTAAAGGACCATCCACGTATTAAAAAAGAAAAACAATGTGATCACGCTGAATACCAACAAATATTTAAATATGTTTTATATAACATTTTAGATGAAATGTTATTAAAATCATCCAAAAATTTTCCTCTAGAGTTAAGAGATGGGAAAAGAATAAAACTTGATATTGATCGATATGATTTATGTTATGAAATTTTGTCCATAAGGGCTGAAAACTTATATTTACAAGGTCAAAATGTCCAAAAATAATTTTCACGAAATAAATTTAAATGTAATACTAGAAATTGTTTTAACTCTACCAGTTTCTGTTTATCTTCAAAATTGAATATAATAAAAATGCTTGCGTTCGGCAATGTTTACCAGAACATTTCAACAATTTTCCAATGATATCAATTAAGTAAAAGTTACTAAGGGAATCTGATATGCATGCAGTGTCACCCTAGCCATATAGAGCTAAATAAGCTATAGTCACTCTTCATCAGTTTTTATAACCTGCAATTTGCGCTCAAAACTATTTGATAGGTGAAACAAAATAAGGGTTAACTCTGTCACTCCTTCACACGCTGGTCAACGGTAAATACCGTATTTACGCGAATCTAATTCGCATCGTAAATGTAATATTCAAAATTGGGGTGCGCATTAGATTCGAGTGCGTCAGCAGTTCGCCGATGACGTCAACCAAATTTAAATCGTAACAATGGCTTACTGTATTTCTCGACTACATTTACCGTTACATTTATCGTTGACACATTATTGCATAGAGGATACAAACTGCTGGCTCTGAAATGTATGGGAACGTAGTTCCGGCGGGCTCTCCAATCAACCATCAATGCTTTGTCTGGGTGCTACTTTATTGTATAAAATATGGTATCTAAATTTAAATAACATTATCATACCATTGATTGATAGTTTATATACAAATCCATTGTTGTATAAAATAAGATTCAATAAATTCCTCATACCATTAATGCGCATTACATTCGCCGACAATCAATTTTTTTATTATTTACAGTTTTAAAATGGAGATGAGCATTAGATTTGATGGCGCATTAGATTCGCATAAATACGGTAAGTGAATGGTAAAATCTTTGGAAGTATTTTATTTAAAGGATAAGGACTAACTTCACACCTGATAAAAAAATTCTTCTTATTCTGCTAAGAGTGAGAGAAATGTATTTTCTTATGAAGAGAGGCACATTATTTTTAGTAGCCCACGAGCTCCAAATAGCTCAGGATGACACTATGCACACCATCTGATGGTTGAATATGCGCCCCAAATTTATTTATTAGTAGTATCATATCCTATCAGCCGGGCAATAGAATTTTTTTCCTTTCCATGTAACTCTCGCATGGAGTTTATATAACGGACAACTGACGGACGCCAGAGATTCTGGAGAGGTGACATTAGGGAGATAACGTAAGTCCACCTTAAATTTCCCCTTAATGATAAAGAAGATTCATACGGAAACAGTGGCATACGCAGAATTTTTTCAAGGGGAGGATATTTCATAATTTTCCAGGGGGAGTTCATAATTCTAAAATATAATAAAACGCACAATTACTACTAAAATTTTTATTTTTACTATTTTGTCTGAACTCAAGGAGGGGGGTTAAACCTCTAAACCCTCCCCTTGTGTACGCCCCTGTACGGGAAAACCATTTTCCGCATGGACACCCTGCAGTTTTGCATATGCATCTCACGGAGCTGCATCCCCAGCATGGGAAAATCGGAGGGATGTACAATACTGACGTCAGGAGCGCCATGTAAAAAATTGTGTTTCAAGAATTCTGCCAGGGTCAGAGAAAACTGCAAATACTTTATTACAGAATTATACAACATTGCACAATCTAACTGCCATCGCTCTGGACATCGCTCTGTAGCTCTCTTGACTGGCTCTCCTGGGCCAAGCCCTCCAAGCCAGCACTTCTTTAACGCATAGTCATAAGAATTATCTGATAAATTGCAAACACGATATTGAGGAATGGATACTAACAATAATTAAGAAAAGGTATATCAAAGAAATCTAACTGCCGAGCAGCAGCGTCGTATATATATTACATCTGGGCGGCATCACTTCACTTCCGTTGGAATGCCTTCATTCTCAACACGCCATCTAGGAAAACAGGAGCGGAAGAAGGGAACCATAAAGTAAAGGCTTCAGTTATTACTTTATGGAAAGAAACAAGGTTGAGGGACAGAGGGCGGTTTACCGTTGACCAGCGTGTGAAGGAGTGACAGAGTTCAACCTTGATATCATTTTCTCCTCAGGACTTGCTATGAAAGTTCAAGTCCACATGAGATTCAGTTTTTCATCAGCTCATCTGTGCAGTTCTAGTAGTCTACTCCATTACCAGTACACCAGTCCATTGAAAATCCACTAGAAGCTTAATTTTTCATCAAAATCTCTGTGCAGTTCCAGTTTGCCCAAAACTAACTATTGTAGAGCTTCTGTGAAACTCAAGTCCACCTATGATTTTATAATTCTTTTCCGCACCTCAATTCCGTCCCGAGTCTACAGAAGAATCCTTCCTTGCTGCAGTGAAATCGTGAGCCTACTGTGACAAATTGGGACTGATTACACGTCAAGCCAGAACTGGAAATTTATATTATTGAACTCTTTATTTCAGTTGAATAGGTGATGTCTTGATTGGAACTGTGTGTAAATATATCCTGAGTAATTAAGTATTTCTGTAAATAATTTTTTCTTATTTTGCTCATATTTAGCGGCGTATTCTTTCATTTACATATTTTTCCAGGATTTTGCTACCTAACAGGAAAGTTCGATGCACATCAATGATTTGCTGTGTGGGTGTCCCTTTTGTTGTATAAATTTTATTTTTGTACTACATCCAGGTCTTTAATTTTTACTTAAATTAGTGGATAAGGTGGTCATAAAACAGTTGCACACAGTCGGTGAGATATCTAGGCTGGCCTGGTCTAATCATATCTATTTTTTTTTCGTCTATGAATATTAAAGAATCAAGGGTGAAATCATGCAACTTTGGGCTCAATTCGGGTCAGTTACGGCAGCCCGCTTATTCCTGTTTCAAAATGTTGTAGGTAACCGAAGATTAACCCATATTGTACCACACCAACTAAATATTTCTGTAAGTTATTAAAACTTCATCCATATCATTAATATGGTGTAACTAAGCATATAAAACCAAAATTTTGAAAAAATATTTTTAATTTTTTAAGTAATTAGCTGTCCTATAAATAGGACAACGGTCTAATACACTACTAAAATTTAACAAATATCACTTACATTAATTACATTAGGCTGAATCATAGGTGAAATTTGGAGAAACAGTCAAAACAAAGTCCAACATTACATTTTAAGCACATTGTTGTTGGTTTTCTCTTGCAGTTCTTGAACTGGCATCTTTGGTAAAGGACAATAGAATATTTTGCAATCTTCAGTTTTCCTGAATAGAATAGACATCTTATTTACCCCTTGTTGTCCAGGTGTGTGAATAGGTCTTTGAACTGGTTTTCATTGAAAGATAAGAAAAGAGTGTGTGCTATGAATGCAATATTGAATTCGTCGAAAAATAGTCGGGATTGGACGACATCCTAATTTTAGGACCTTTCTTATACTTACCATATTACTTGCTATTTTTAAACTAAAAGTAACCCCCACAATGTTTGGAAAAAATAATAATAAATATAAAATTAATGATTAAAAAATGACAAATTTTAAGGGTTTGCTGAAAACAAATTTTACATTACAATATAATTTAATTTCTCAGTTTTTTTTTTTTTTTTTTGTTACTATATTAAAGTGTGTCTATTTTAAAGATATTAAAATAAAATCCACTCAGAAAATATTTATAACTTTATTATTAAATGGAATTTTATTTGCTGTCCTATTGTCACGAAAATTTGAAAGAACACACCGCATAAATTAAGCTAATTAGCAACTGAATTTTAGCTAAGTAAAAACTCGCTGAATTATACACAACTTGGGTATCAGCTTTTATACCCGAACAGATTATTCGAGGAATAACTAATTTACATATTAAAGAAAGATATAAGGAATAACAAAGAATAACATTTTCAAATTAAAAATCTGTTTTGGAATAACCTATGTCAATGTCACAAAGGCCTGGATAGCGTGCATTCGGACGAGCCTGGTTGGGAGCTTATCCGAGGAACTTATGCAGAGGCACTATTTAGCAACGTAATATTATGTATATTTATACGCACGCTGATTATACGGAATGACGATATTGGTTTACTGATCAGACGCAGCATATTGTTGACTACCTAGACCACGACATTCAAAGACCAAAACTACATTGTTTATTTACCTGTAATTTTTCCAACATTGTATTATTCAAACATATTGTGGAAAGCAGTGTTTGTGTGAGTTGCTAGTTCATTTTAATTCTGTACTCAGGATTTCATATGAAAAAGATTAAAAAGAAACTCCATTAAAAATTACTTAAATTTTTTGAATTATTCTTGTTTTTAGTTTAGTTTAAAAAAGACATCTAGGATTAATGATAAAACATGTATTTTTTTCGAGTTTAATAAAATATATATAAAATTGTAAAATGCCTTTATAAATATTTAATATACTTAATAAAGCTTTAAAGCTTGGTATAACATAATACTTTACTTAGGGTTTGATATTTAATTAAAAAAATGTAATTTTAAGAAAGGTTTTTTTAAATAAAAAATGTATTAACCATATATAAATTTATAATTTTTCTGTAAATATTCTTTTTAAAATTTGTATAAAAAACGCAATTTTTATTAATTATGTCAAAATATAGCATTGTTTTTCCCCTTTTGTTTAATAAATATTTCAAATATAATTTGTTTTCTTTTTCCTTTCAGCCACTTCATTAATTTATCGAGGAATTTATCCGCAGTTTATCGCTGAAGTTTTTTCTATTATTCAAATGATTAAGATCAAACAGACCAAATAATACTATATTTATAATAGACCAATAATATCCAGGAATTTTGGAACACATCACAGTTGATTAACAGTTTAAAGTTTGCCTCTGCAGATGGCTCTAGTAGTTACTCTATAAGTATAAAACAGTTCCTCAGCATTTTTCATGATTATACATTAAACAGAATGAAGAAGTTGGTCATCTCTCAGAATTATTTTTGGTAGAGAGAAAGTATTTTGTTTTAAGTGCCCTTATTTAGTCTATTTTGATCGAATGAAATAAAATGAGTATTTAATTTGAGAAATATCATTTGTTTTCAAATAGCCTTTTTAAATTAAATTGCTACTTAATAAAACTTTAAAGCACGGTTTGATAACATAATACTTCTTTTCTTAGCAGAGGTTTGATATAAAAAACTTTGAATTTAAAAAAAAGTTTTCAAGAAAGTTATTTGGTTAGTGTAATAAAGATTTAATATATAATATATATATATATAATATATATATATATATATATATATATATATATTTTTTGTGTTTTAAATAAATCAATATTAATAAATTATTATTTTTATTATATTCTAAATTTAATTTATTTTTATATAATCATTTTATAATTACAGAATCATTAAAATTTTTTAGATTAAACAGAAAATGATATACTGGCTAAATAATAAATTGTATTACTTTATAATGAGGATGATACTAAAAATTTTAACGATCAGCAAATATTAAAATTTTATCAGATTTAGTCAAATATTTATAAGCAATAAAACAGATGAGCATCGTTATAACCAAAATTTTTTACAAGAATTAGAGAGAATCTTCTGGCATTTTATTTTTGTGCATTTTACAGGTTAAAAACGTTCGGCATGACGAAATTAATTTTTCTTTAACAGACAGTGAAATCTGTCATGGTGCGTATAATACTTGGCTTTAAAAAAGAAGTTTTAATAATTCATTACTTGTATCATTTATATATACATTTTTTTATATAAAATATAACAAATATATGTTTTAATTTCTGTTTTAATAAATGTTTAACTGGTATTTTGTAGTGTCTATTTTTATAGGATGAAAATAAACTTATAAAAATAATTTATTTTATTATAATATACATTGGTTTAGCACTAAGACATATAAAGTAATTCCAGATTTAAATAAAATGAGGAATAATGGTCATAAATAAGTATTTATACTTAAAGTTAAATTATTTTTCTAAAATATTTTCAAAATGATTTAAAGGAACAATAATAATCATACATATGTATGTTCTCAGGTTATATCAAATTTAATTTACAAGAATTTAGGGAGACATCTATGGACATATTATTTTTTATTTTTTATTAGGATTAGTTAATTTCATTGTGCATATTGTAATCGAAATCTCTGTCAGGTAGGACAATGCTGTAAGTATAGTTTTTAATAAATTACATACTTGTATCACATTTTATTAATTTTCTTTAAAAGAAAACATATCAAGATTCAACATTAACTGTATCAACAAATTATGTGTGAATTAATTCTATAGACAGTGTTTTTTTATAGTTATATGTTTTGCTTTTTATCTAAAATATGGTCATTTATATATCAATTGTTATAATGAACCCATTTTTAGAAGATTTTTAAACTATAATTAGCTTAAAATTAAATTATAATGTTGTTAGCTATTAAAAAAAAACATAATAAAAAAAATGTTTTGTACAATAATAAAAAATTTAATTGTGATAAAATCATTATAATCAGAATAAATTAACTGGAATATGCTTTCAATTTTAAATTTATAGTTTTGATTATTTGATTTTAATTAAAAAAAAAACATGTAACATTATAACTCATCAGAGTGCAGTTTGGACCATCTCTTTATTAGATATGCTAACTGGAGGTACTTTGCCACTCAAGCTTTTTACAAGTCACAGAACCTCTGGCTTCTGAGCTCAGAGTGAACTAACTCAGCTGAGAGTGAACTAACTCTTTTTGATCCTCTGTTTCCGAGGCTGAGGTCGCAGCTATTCTAGCTTGTGCAAATAATTGCTTAGCAAGAGGGGTTGTTAATAAAGATTAAAGATCGTGACCTTGCATAATTACTATTTCTCATCTAAATTAGTGTGGAATTGCTATAAGACCATCAACTGATTGGCTATGGTTAATAAGGTTGTCCTATTTCGGGAACCTGGTCACTGCGATATTTTTAGCAATGAAATTGCTGACAATCTTGTGAAGCATGGTTTTTAGCTGCCCTTTATTGAGCCAGAACCAGAGTTTGGTTTTACTCATAATGTAGTTAGGAAGGTTGTTAAGGATCTTTTAATGGTAGGGACCTATAAAGCTTGGATTAATACTAATAATCAGAGGCAAGCTAAAGAGCTTAACCAGAAGTTTTCATGGTTGAGAACTAAGATGCTACTTAAGTTTCGCAGGAAAGAGTTGAAGGTAGCCATTGGTCTTTTACTGGTCACTGCTATCTCAAGAGACATCTAAACATCATTGACATCATGGATAGCCCGATATGTAGTTGATGTCATGTGGCAGAGGAAAGTTCTTTACATATTTTGTGTGATTGTGAATACTACTTTGCTAACGTTTTGAATAAGTAGGATATCATATTATTGAACCGTGGGAGTTAACTAACTTTCCGGTTAAATTGCTGCTTAAATTTATTTCAGTTATTGGTCTCTTTCAGACTTAAGTGTTAAATTCTTAACTTACTGCTGGGACTCTTTTATTCCAGGGAATCGGGGGAGTTTCAGTACAATAGATCATGAGTCGCAGTGTTGGTGCTCTGAGCAATTCCAATCTAACTCTTTTTGATGCACGATCAATCTGACTTTTTTTCCAGACTCTTAAGATACATTTTTATAGGTATCTTGAAGGGGCATTTCTGTTTCTCGAATCCATTATTTCCTTTGACTCCAAGAGTCCAAGACTCACTCTGGGTGTAGACCCTTGTCTCTAGGCACCAAAATGTTTTAAAACCTGATGAATTTTTAATCCCAGTGAAGATGCCAAACAGGATTATTTTGTGTAGGGATAAGGTTTTTGTGATTTTTTTTCGTCAACATGTCCAGATATAGACATTTTATGAACTTTAGAATCTTAAACACCGAGCATTCATCGTCATACAGGTTACATGCATTAATTATATGGCCATCTAGGAAACATTACTTATTAAATTTTGAATAGGGAGTTATTCATCAATCTTATATTTGTGTGTGTGTGTATATATATATATATATATATATATATATATATATATATATATATATATATATACCCACTCCTGAACGAAGTACTACAGCTCCAGAGTAGCAGAGTCCACCGCGAAGTTATCAGTTCGACTTCCTGAGTTGGCCATAGTTGGTTTTGGAAAGAATGTGAATACAATTCCGAGTTCTGAGAGACGTGTGTGGGAGAGAGGAATAATATGATTAATCGAGCCATAATTAACCAAGTTTATCCCTAGACCCCCTTCTGTATATAATTCCCTTAAATGCTAATTAAAGTAATGTTCATAGTAAGAGTTTGTGTCCTGAATCTCTCTCCTTCACACACACACACACACACACACACACACACACACACATATATATATATATATATATATATATATATATATATGCATATTTACCTTTATTGTGAATAGGACTGGATGATATCAGAAATTTAATATTGCGATATATCCTGATATTATTAATGTATCACAATACTACTTAAAACTAAAAGTGAATAGATATTGTTATTTTTCAAAGACCAATAGTGTCCAGATGCTAATGAGTAAGTATCCAGCTATTGAAATATTTCAACATGTGTACATGTCACTAGCTATTATGTTCAACCTATCCAGAAATATTAACATGTGCAAATATCACTGGATATTGAAATCAAGCAATAAATATCAACATCTTTGACATATTTTAATAGATATAAGCTAGTAGCAGATGCGGTTACATGACATTAATCACTTTCAGTTTTTATCCAATTGCATTGTATGAATTTATTGAGATGTACTACTAAAGACCATGTCAGAGGTCTGATAAACTTCAAATGCAGATTTTTCGGCTTGTGTTTGTATTGAATACGCAGGTTAATATGTGAATTGGGCTGTAACTGGGGAAAATAGAGCTTTATATTGATATATATAGAATATTCAGGATATCTTTTGATGATCTATGATATTGCATGTTTAGAAAAAACCGTATCATTGATGAACAATATATCAGCTAAGCCATATTAAATACTGTTATTGCGCTACTTGAAGAATATATTTTTGGTAATATACTGATTAACAATCCTTCCCTAATTGTGAGCTGAAATTTTTTTTCTCCTATTATAAATGTGGGATTTAAGAGTGCAAATATTTTATAAAAGTAAGTATTGTAAATGCATTTCTTTCCTTATGAAAATTATATAAACTGCACTATATGGTGCAGCATTATAGACAATCTCATGCATTCTTGTCATATATTTATATTTTATATTGAATGTGTTTTTATATGCATATTTCAATGTATTAATATCTTTAATATCCGATTTCATTTGTGTGTGTGTGTCTGTATTTTTTAGAATTCTTCCATATGTAGATCTGCTCTACATGATTTGCGGTTTCCACCAAGAAACTTAAATGATGAAAAGAGAGATGTTGTTATCAGAAGATTCCATAAAGAAGATTGTTTTCTGGAAGGATCTGTTAGATATGGGTTTTCTTCGTAAGACATTATGGTTTTTTATTAGTTATAATTATTATCATCAATAAACATGCTTTTTATAACACGTTTTAAAATTCTCAATTATTGTATTACCGATTTTAAATAATATACACTCTCTGATAACAATCTCTCTGTTCTGTTTATTACCATTCTGCAATTTATTAATTTAGTTTGTTTCAGACTTTCAAAGGAAGATGTATAACTTTTTACCATACATAAATGCATAATAATTGTTAATTTTATTTCCTAGGCTTAATTTCCATTCCAACTCATGTGAAGTTTTTGAATTTGTTGAACCACGGGTTTCAGGTGAGATATAAGAAGTTTGTGATCATTCATGAGATTAAAAAGCTTTAAATAATAATAAAAATTTTATTTTGTTTTCCATTTGTATGTTGTAATGTATACTCTAGATGGCGCTGTCAGAGCATTTTAGCCTGTGTGTATTTTCTGTTCTATTGTTCCAGTGTTCTATATAGTTTTTTCAGCATGTATATAAACGCGTATAGCCTCTGTTTTAATACACAACAGAATTGGCGACGAGATAAAATTTCGAAAACTAACCATGGATGCTGCTCAATTTCTAGCCCTTTTACAGACAATTACAAGTAATGAACGTGTCGCAGCATTAATTATAAATCAAAATGCGAAATCGAAAGGAATACCTGCTGCCGGAGAATCAGGTACTGTGACATTTTTGAGTAATTTTGAACAATTTGATTCATCTTAAGAAACTTTAAATCAGTACAAAGAACGATTTGAAAATTATTTAAAAACTAAAAGTGTATTCAACGATAAAGACTTGTGTCCGAAAATGCTCCTAAACTGTATCGGTTCTCAACATTACAATTTATTGTGCTCTTTAATTTCTCCCAAATCTACAGATGATGTAAAGTACGGTGATATAACTATCTTAAATAAGCATCTATGCCCAAAACCTAATTCTATCTAACAACACAGGTTCTTATCCTGCTTTCAACACGAAAACATTTCCGGCTACGTTGCTGCTCTTCGTAAATTTACTTCAACTCGTTGATTTCACTGGTGAATGTCAAAATTCAGTTTCAGATTTGTTTTTATGAGCTCAATTTATTCGAAGGTTAAAGGATGATAACATTCGAGAACAACTTCTATTAATTTGTGATTTAACGTTTAATGAGGCTGTGGTTCGATCAGCGGCTTATGAAGCTTCCAAATTAAGTAATCAGGAATTATCGAAAACCTTTCCTAATAAAACCCTAGAAGATGTACACAATGTTTCAAGATCCAGAAGTAAATCTAATTCGAGAAGTAATTCTAATTTTTGACAGAACCATTTTCCTGATAAACATCGTTCTGTTTCAAAATCCCGATATTTTAAATTGAATTTTCATGACCTTGTATTCAAAATATGTGCTTATGGTGCGGACGAGGAAATCCTTTGTCTCGCACCTGTCGATGTAAGGCATACAATTAAAAAGGACATGTACAAAAAGTATGTCTTTCGACTCTTCTCAAGAAAAAGAGATATTCGCGTATTCAATCAGGTGAAAGTGAAAGTGATGATCATGTTACTGACATTGATGCCATTGATATTTTTCCGGTATTTCGAAGATTATAAACATTTTTCGAGGACCATCAAATTTGTATTCAAATTCTGAAAAATATTTTGTAACTGTGCAAATCGAAAATAAGCCTCCAAAATTCAAAGTTGATTCTGGAATAGGTTATACTTTGCTTCCTAAACGAGATTTTGATTGTATGAAATTAAAATCTAAAATATATCCAACAGTCTCATTAACCCTCGTGTTGCAAAAAGTAGACCGTAGTGCTCCCAAACCAAAACCAAAACAGGCATAAAATCTCGATCCTACACTCATGGGTCTTTCGAACCTTTAGGTAGAGTTCGCGTTCCAGTGAAATACAAAAATATTGAATGTGCAGAAGTTTTATTTTTAGTACCGAATGTGTTTACACCAGTTTTAAGAAGAACATAGATCCAGCATTTAAACATAAATTTATCAAAAATCAATAATACCACCAAGTGTGCAGATCTAGATATGAATTCTATCAATGTTTCTAATGTTATCAATGACATTATTAATGAATTTTCTGACATATTTTGAATCAAAAGTAGGGGAAATTTCCAATTTTACATGTTCTAAAAACTTGACAACATTCTAAATCAGTATTTAAGGCTCGAGAAGTATCTTTTGCGCTTCGTGAAAAATTTATAAAGAACTTACGATGCTTGAGCGCGACGATAGTAGATTGCAGTGACTGGAGTTCTTCACTTGTGGTAATACCCAAATGTGATGGAACTGTACGTTTATGCGTTGACTACAAAGTTCCTGTAAATCCTCAACTTCAGACTGCACATTATCCAATTCCATGTTGTAACGTACTGGGAATAAAGTAGACGAGGCCGTCAATGAAACAGGCTAGAAATTTAAGTATTCTGGATTAAATACTTTATTCAATAGAATAAATTATGTACAGCTATGTACAAATTCAGTAGGATTTTAACATTCAGTGATCTCGTACAGAGATAATATGTACACACAAGAATGCGTGGGATACCGGAACAGTATGGCTAGGGCTTCCAATCACAAGAGTTGGGAACTAATTAGTGCCGGGACTAATGCTGACACAATCACTCCGTCTGTCGATTAGCACAGTTGGCTTCCGCTGCAAAGTTCGGAAGTTCCGAGTGCGTATCACGCTGGGATTCGTGAAGTAAATATCAGGATGCAAGACGATCCAAATTCGAGAACAAAGTCACTCTCGGCTGCCTACTTCTATGCAAGAAGTTAACTAATAATAAGCAAATAACGGGGAAGAAATTCCCAAGTCGCAGGTCGACTTTCTAGCAACAGAGACGCTGGCGGTCTCTAAAAAAAAAAAAAACTCCAGACACGGAGATACGAGCGGTCCTCGAGCGACCAGGCTCTAGCTGGTAGAAGCCTCGAGAAGAAACAAAAGCCTCCGTTCTAGTCCTGTCCCTCCTTATATAGCGGCACTCCCTTTTTCTCGGTCCTTCGAGAAACTTCCCGAACCAAGGTGACGTAATCTTGTGGTCATTCCCAAGCCTTTTGGATCATCTGTTCTGCTTCCAGATGTGTCGACGGCATTTCCTCGGATCCATCGACTTAATCAACTTAATGGCCTTTTTGTAACCGCTAATGGGCGGCAAGGTGCACTCTAATTATTTACACTCTTCCCACAGCGTCGTTCCATTCAGCAGGTTTACAATGCCCAGACGTTGAGGAGCCGGCAACGAACAGTTTTCAATTAGGGTGCTTAGACCACCTGGTTCTATTAGAGGCTAATCGTGAGTCCACGGCGAAAGGTCACCTTCGGCTCCTCGTTCTTTTGGGGTCATGTAACGTATCGTTACACCCCCCTCGCATAAGATTTTTCCACAGGGTGGATCTCGATTATGCAGACAATTCTCGTGGAGAACTGCAACTCTGATCTTCCTCGTAAGGAACCAACAGTGACTCAGATACTTAATATACAGTATACTACAAAATAACACTAACTATATTTCTGGCTTAATACACTAAATTATAATATTAAATAATTACAAACACAAAGACAATATGCAAGTATATACAAGTTACTTCTCTTACTACCTTTTACGTGATGCAGCGGCTTAATGCATCTGCATTAGTATTCTGTGTGCCGGGTTTGTGAACCACACGGTAACTAAACTGTTGCAGCACCAGCTGCCATCGGAATAGGCGACTGTTTGAGCTCGCATTCTTTTGGAGCCAAACTAATGGATTGTGATCTGTCACTATGGTGAATTCACGCCCATCTAGATAGAAATGTAGTTTTTTTAATGCAAAGATAATCGCAGCACATTCCTTTTCAGTAGTGCAATATTTCTGTTCCGCAGTATTAAATTTTCTACTGAGGAACAGTATCGGATGCTCCTTTCCGTTAATGTGTTGAGCTAACACCACTCCTATTCCCATATCTGACGCATCGGTCTGGACGATAAATGGTAATTCGAAATTCGGGGCGCGCAACACCGGCGATTTCGTAAGTGCCTCTTTTAGTGCAGTGAACGCATTCTCGGACGGCTCATTCCATTTTATTTGACCCCGTCGCTCTTTTCCTTTTAACGCGTCAGTTAGTGGAGCGGCAATGATGGAATAATTTGGAATGTAGTGGGCGTAGTATCCCGTTAGCCCTAAAAACGCGCTTATCTTTGTTTTCGTGTCAGGACGAGGGAAATCCCGGATGCATTGCACCTTCAGTTCTGCCGGATTCCGGTATCCTCCTCCTACCATATACCCTAAATACTTCACATGATTCTGAGCGAACCGGCATTTCGAAGACTTAATTGTCAGCTGCGCCTTCGTCACTTGCGTCAGAACATCGTCTAAATGGCTCAGATGTTCGTCCCAGGTTTTTGAGAAAATTGCTATATCATCGATATAGGGGACCGCATACTCTTCACAGCCATTCAAAACGTCCGCCATCAACTTGCTAAAGAAATAGGGGGCGTTCTTGAGACCAAACGGCATTCGTAGTGGTCAGTACGTCCCAAACGCCGTAACAAACGCCGCTATTCGTTGGGCCTTTTTCGTCAGCGGTATTTGCCAGTAACCTTTGGCAAGATCGAGGACCGATATAAAATCCGATCCTACGACCAGTTCTACACGCTCTTCGATATTCGGTAACGGATAATATTCCGTCCGAATCACTTCATTCAGCCTACGGTAGTCTATACAGGGGCGCGGTTCCCGCTCTTCATTTTCGACGAGTATCATAGGTGAAGCGTAATCGGAGCTTCCCACTTCTATTATTCCCAAACTTAACATTTTTTCGATCTCAGTTTTTAATATCTCATTTTGTCGGTGAGAGGCCTTATAAGGTCGAGATCGAACTACTTTATTCGAGATTAACTCGATATCATGGGTTACCATATCAGTTTTCCCTGGATTGTTTGAAAATAATTTCGCATGTTTACATAATAGTTTCTTTAATGCCAGCTGTTGGTCTGTAGTTAGACGAGATCCCAACTCACTCTCGCGCACTACTTCATTATAGTCAAAATCAGAGGATCCCCTTTCTATCACGTGAATTTCAAAATCATCTTCGGTCGCTTTCCCCTCCGTTCTCTCCTCACATATCCAATTGATAGATTCTGGTCTCCTTACATAGGGTTTTAGCATGTTCACGTGATAATTACTTGATTTCGCTCGTGGTCCTGGGGGTCGGACTCTATAATTGGTATCGGAGATCCGAGCCTCTATTGTTCCTGGCCCGATCCATTTAGGCGCTAATTTGTTAGACTTCGCCATGGAAAATATTAAAACTAAATCACCTACAGCAAAGTTACGAACTACTGCATTCTTATCATAGGTCTCTTTCCGTTTTTTCTGCAATTCCCCCATACGTTTCACAGCTAGTTCCCGTGCTCTTTTAAGCCGATTCATGAGTGTTAAGATATGTTCGGTAACAGGATTCTCTACATCGGTTTCTCCCAACCATTTCTCATATAATAAAACTTCTGGTGTTCGGAGATTTTTCCCGTACAGGAGTTCGGCTGGTGAAAACCCGTTACTCTCATGGACAACCGTCCGTAGCGCTAATAATGTACTAGGAAGGTGTCGCTCCCAACTTTCACCGCTCTCTAAACATAACACTCTAAGCAATCTTTTCAAAGTGCGATGGAAGCGTTCCACTGGGTTGCTTTGGGGATGACCTACTGAACTGTGAGTCACTTTGATCCCGAACCGTTTGAAAAATTCCGTTGTGAGGTGGCTTGTAAACGAAGAGCCATTATCACATTGAACTTCGCGCGGAAAACCTAGATGCCCGAAAATCTGTAAAAGCGCATCAGTGACCGCTACAGAACCTATATTTGGCACTGGCACCGCTTCCGGGTATTTAGAAGCCAGGCATATCGCGGTGATTATATACCGGTTCCCATTTTCAGATTCGGGTAACGGCCCACAAGCATCTATATTAATTTTAGTGAAAGGTTCACTAATTATCGGAGTTAATCGCATAGGCGCCTTCTTTGTATCAATAGCATTCCCTACTAGTTGACAAGGATGGCAAGACTTAACATGCGTTTCCATATCTTGATAACATTTCGGCCAATAAAACAATTTAGCGAGGCGTTGTTTCGATTTAGTTACGCCTGCGTGAGCTCCAGCATCTTCGTGGCAAAGAGCCAAAATTTTCTCCCGTAACCCTTCAGGTACAACCAAAACACATTTTTCCTCTCCTAAATGGTTTACCTGAATTTTGCATAACAATCCATTTTTCCGTACGAATCCTTTATGCGCAACTCCATCGGGTATATTTACTAACCGTTCCTTCAATTCCCTAGTCTCAGAGCAATTATCTTGGCTGACCGCAAATTCCTCGGGGGTTACATTCAAAAGACCCCGTTCTGCGTCGGTCAAGTTGACAATTGGGAGCTCGTATGCAGTTTCTTTGCTCGTGTCTTGTAACAATGCGGGTCCCGCTTCTGCGCTGAGGGGGGGGTTAAATTCTTCCCCATCGGAGTTCCCGTTTACCTCGAGGGCTTTCGACTGCAACCTAGTAATCGCATTAACCTGTTTAGTACTCTCTCGGTTTTTCTCTTCCAATAATGCAGCCGTCAAATTTCCCAAAATATATCGTTGTTGATTCGAGAAATCAGAGATAACGCAAGCCTTTGTATCTATATTTCCATATTTAGTACATAACGAAACTCTCGCCACCGGCAAATTTATAGCGTGAGTATCCAAGGGCTGAGTGACCCATACCGTGTCGCCTGTAAAATCTTGCGGCCTAACATATCGTCTACAAACGACGTCATAACTAGCCCCACTGTCTCTTAAAATTTCACACGTTTGATTGTTTACAGTGCCCAAACTAACATAGGGTGCTAGCGGATCTACTACCTCACTTCCTGTATTGATAGCATTTAACTCTTCCTTGCGTTTTAATTCCGGGCAATCAGGTCTAATGTGCCCAGAGACTCCACACTGGAAACAAATAATATCGGTGTTCTTTTTCTTTTCGAACTCCCTAGTATTTCGCCAATCCCGACGTTTAAGTTCATTCATTCTTGGCGTTTTTGGCCTTTCATTCTTAATTTCGACCTTTTCCTGGGGAGGGGGTCTGATATTCTCTGCTGCCTTGAATGGTACTGAAAACTTGCGAAAATCAGGGGTGCGAGAATCCGGAAATTTTTTTCTCTGCGTTTGGGACTTCCCGGGTTTCTTAAGTAATTCATACTTGTCTCCTAAGTCCGCTACGATGTCGGGTGAGACCAAACTTTCCCATTCTTTGAGATGGGATTCCTTGAATTCGCTCCCCATTTTCCGTTTTAGCTGGTCTACTAGCATTAAATCCAGTAGACCTTCATATGTTGTCACCCCTAAACTGGATACCCAACCTTCTAGATAGGTGCGTATCTCAAAAAGGTAATCCTTCCCTAGATTTCCTGATTTTCGTACATGTTGTACCAATTTTTGCCTCAGGGCTTCCGCCGATAATTTATAGCGTTCTAAGAGGAGTTTCTTTACAAATTTATAATCCCGCGTTTCTTCTGCCTTTTCCCTTAAAATAATATTTGACACTGAAAGCGGTAATAATGAAATAAGTTCCCCTGCCATCTCAATTTCAGGTACTTTCAAGTATTCTGCTTGTCTTTCGAATAGACAAAGGTACAAATTTATGTCCGTCTCATCCGGATTAAATTGTGGCATCCGGTTCCGCAAAGATGCCCCTGAGGGTCTTGGCACCTCTAACAGTTCATTAGCGCTCCTACGTTCCTGGTTTAATCTTAATTTTTCTAATTCGAACGCTCTCTCCCTTTCCTTCTCTTCTCTCTCTAATTCTATCTTCCTGTCTTCTCTTTTCCTCTCTCTCGCTAATTCTATCTTTCTGTTCTCTCTTTCTCTCTCTATCTCACTATCGCGATCCGCCCGTTCTATGCGCTCTTTCTCTAACCGGGCCTCAATAATAGTATCTAGACATCCTTCTACAAAAGCTGGATCGTAATCTTCCGATGTCTCAATTAATTTCCTTATTTGATTCATAGTCAAGGTTTCGTCTATTCCACCTATAATTTCCCTGGCTAACTCGACGAGATCTGCCTTACGCCCTTTACTTAAATAACTCATGGTGAGATAAAATCCTAACAAACTTGCTACTCAAATAATTCGTGAAATACAATAATAACACAATTCAAATACTACTCGATATTAGAACGTTTAACCCAAATTCCAAAATTTCAAATTCACACAATAATAATCACTTGAAAACCAAAACAATAAACAATATGAATTTTCCTAGCACAAATGCACACAATACAAAATAAATACTTGCAATATTCTCTTATAATGTGCTAACAGTTTTCTTAAGTTCAAACTTATGATAATTAATTAACTAATATATTTAATTTAAGCAATGTTCTCAACACACTAATTTTTCTTATCTTATTAAACAATTTAAATCAAACACCATCATACACAATCTAAAATTTTCAATTTATGCAATTTCAAAATTCCAAATTATATTCAATATAAAAATTCTGATTTATACACAGTTTAAAAATCTTATTTATGAACAGTTAAATTCCAATTAATATTCAATTACAATTATAATTTATACACACTTTTAAAATTCAAATTTATGCACAGTACTATCACACAAAATTCCTTAATTCAACTTTACTCTTAATTCAAAACTTTAATACACCTTAGTCAATAGTTCTTATCTTTGGAATTATTTTCTATCACTCTATAAAATATTTGTATACCAATTTATGATTTCTTTCAATTTATCCACATTTAATTTAAACACAATGCAACACAATTTACTATACTCTGTCTAAATTCCTAGCACAACCTATACTCAATACACTGTTGGTTCGATACAAGAGAACAGAATTGGTTACTCACGATTTTTTATGCTTGCTTCATCAGTCTCGAGTAGTTGTATTACAGTTGAACACCAGGTCTCACTGTTGACTCTCAATATCACAGGGTCACACAAAAAGTCTCACTGTTGACTCTCAATATCACAGGATCACACAACAATTTCACTAATGCAGGTTCAGATTCGGAACGCAAAATTTCTTATCTGATGTTTGGTTGTATAATTTCACCCGCGAAAATTTCTTCACCTAGCCTTCACTGTTTACCGTCAAAGCGCTGCCACCAGTTTTAGAATACCACTAGCCTGTAACGTACTGGGAATAAAGTAGACGAGGCCGTCAATGAAACAGGCTAGAAATTTAGATATTCTGGATTAAATACTTTATTCAATAGAATAAATTATGTACAGCTATGTACAAATTCAGTAGGATTTTAACATTCAGTGATCTCGTACAGAGATAATATGTACACACAAGGATGCGTGGGATACCGGAACAGTATGGCTAGGGCTTCCAATCACAAGAGTTGGGAACTAATTAGTGCCGGGACTAATGCTGACACAATCACTCCGTCTGTCGATTAGCACAGTTGGCTTCCGCTGCAAGGTTCGGAAGTTCCGAGTGCGTATCACGCTGGGATTCGTGAAGTAAATATCAGGATGCAAGACGATCCAAATTCGAGAGCAAAGTCACTCTCGGCTGCCTACTTCTATGCAAGAAGTTAACTAATAATAAGCAAATAACGGGGAAGAAATTCCCAAGTCGCAGGTCGACTTTCTAGCAACAGAGACGCTGGCGGTCTCTAAAAAAAAAAAAAAAAAAAAAAAAAAAACTCCAGACACGGAGATACGAGCGGTCCTCGAGCGACCAGGCTCTCGCAGGTAGAAGCCTCGAGAAGAAACAAAAGCCTCCGTTCTAGTCCTGTCCCTCCTTATATAGCGGCACTCCCTTTTTCTCGGTCCTTCGAGAAACTTCCCGAACCAGGGTGACGTAATCTTGTGGTCATTCCCAAGCCTTTTGGATCAGCTGTTCTGCTTCCAGATGTGTCGACGGCATTTCCTCAGATCCATCGACTTAATCAACTTAATGACCTTTTTGTAACCGCTAATGGGCGGCAAGGTGCACTCTAATTATTTACACTCTTCCCACAGCGTCGTTCCATTCAGCAGGTTTACAATGCCCAGACGTTGAGGAGCCGGCAACGAACAGTTTTCCATTAGGGTGCTAGACCACCTGGTTCTATTAGAGGCTAATCGTGAGTCCACGGCGAAAGGTCACCTTCGGCTCCTCGTTCTTTTGGGGTCATGTAACGGATCGTTACAATGTATCGATAAAATACTAAACAGTCTTCGAAATTCAAAAATATTTTGCACCTTTGATCTCTTTAAAGCTTATTTGCACGTAGCTGTTGATGATGATAGTAAAATTATTCAAACAATTTCGATCCATAGGGGAACATTTTAAGTTAACCGATTGTCCTTTGGAATTAAAACTGTACCTAGTGAATGTCACAGAATACTAGATCAAATTCTTGTAGATCTTGATGGAGTAACAAGTTATTTCGATGATATATTCATCTACGGGAAAACATTGCTGGATTGTAGTAAACGTTTAATTGCATGCCTAAAGCGTCTATAGACCTATAAGTTGCACTTTAATAATTCAAAATGTCAATTTTTCAAAGAAAAGATTTCTTACCTAGGTTATATAATTCAACACAATAAAATTTCAAAATGCCTATGGAAAGTTGAGGCAATTGGGAATGTTCTCAGACCTAAAAATGTTGAGGACATGAAACGCTTTTTAGTAATGGTTGCATATTATTCCAGATTTGATCCGAAAGTATCAACTATGACATCCGTTAAGATGTTGAGAAAAAATAATAAATTTCATTTGTCTGTGTCTTCTGAATCTATATTTATCAAACTAAAGAATGAGATATCAAGTGACAGAGTACTGATACATTACCATACATCTTTGCAAATAACAGTAGCGTGTGGATCAAGTCCTACAGGTATTTCCGGAACATTATCTCATACAGTCAACGGTATTGAAAAGCCTGTAGTATTCGTATCTAGATCACTAACATCGGCAGAGCAAAATTACAGTCAATTGGACAGGGAAGCTTTAGCTATTAAATTTGCAGTTCAGAAATTTCATACTTACAAGGGTTTTCACCATGATGCTAAAACACCTTTCACGTTTACTCAGATATGCAGCATTTTTAAGTAAATATAACTATTAAGTTCAACATCGAACCAGTGATAAACACTTGAATATCGACTAGGGTCTGGTGGGGTAAAATGGATAGAAAAAGCATGATTCCTCATTCAGTACTCTTTTTTACTTAAAAAAACTATAAATAAGCAATTTTTTGCGTACATTCATGCAAAGGGTTCATTACCTTTATTAAACATTTATTTTTATACATTTTCTTAAATTGCAAATTTATAATTTTTTACCTCTTTTTTTATACCTATTTTACCTCTAGGTGGGGTAAAATGAGTATAGATTTAAAAATGCTATTAATTATTGTTGGAAATGAAGCGAGCGAACATTTTTACATTTATTCTGTTTGGCGCGCCAAGTATTGAGACGGGAGCATGCGCACTGCATATTCATTATTCATTCAAAGTCAGAAAGCGTTGAAGTAGTCTTCTGCTGTGTGCCGTTACGATATGTCTGCTGTGTGCGTGTTCTCGTCTTAAAATGTTTCTACTTTTCTTTTATCTAATCAAGAAATAAATGTTGTTTGTTAATCTACGGACTCCTCTATGAATAATTAACTTCATATAGAAATAAATGTTATTTATATATCCTTATATGGAGAAGAAATGGCAAAATTCGAAGTGATTGAACTGGAAGTTTGCGTAGAAAGAGCTTCGATAGTAGCAGTTGTTGAAGTCTGTGCAACACTGTTATTTCTCCATGTTTTTCAGTTAACACTATTTTGTGTTTAACAGCCTTTTTCCTCCACAGTGTCAAATAGCTGATTCAGCAGGTTAGGAAATGTCGCGTTTGACATTTTTTGATGACAGCTCTCCATGTACCACGTCTTCAGGATTTTTCTCTAGTCACACTTATAAAAGTCATATAGTTTGACATCCAAATTTTACAGGGCATGGTTTGAATTTGATGTGAGGCAGTAAAAGATGATTCTATTGTCCATTGTTTGATTTACTGTCTTATATTACAAATGACCATCGAATATCAAAAGAATAGGTTTTTCCATATGTTCCACTTGTTTGAGAAAATATGTCATCCAAGATTTAAACTTTGCATCATGCATCCACCCTTACTCTGTGCAGCCATATAATGCACCAGGTGGTCCACCCTTGGTCCAAGTTTCATATAAATGTAGACTTTTGCACACAGTGAGAGATGAAAGAAAGTTTCCTGTCACAGATATACAAAACAGTCATGTAAACACATGTATTTTTAGGATCACAAGATCAATTTTATTATTATTATATTAATTTACTCTGTATCACAGAAAATAATTTTTTAAAAATATTATGTAATATTATTTACATTAAAATTAAAGGGCTGGTTTAAATCATTGCATCTAAAAATTTAGAACTTTATAATAAATTGTTAAGCCTAACCAATATCCATTTTCCTCCATCATACAAAAATAATCATTAAACATAACATATTTAAAATATTTCTTGCCTGTTTTTGAAAAACTATTGTTCAGAAACCCTTGCAGTTGATTACTAAAAAATATTGACGATAAAAAAAATAAATATTACTTTTTTTAAAATTTTTAAGACCTTAATCAAGAAGAATGTACTCCTGATTTGCAAACAAGGCAATCTATGTTGACAGATGCGAAATATTAAACTTCTTAAGGAAAATAAATGTTGTCAACAAATGTCTAAGAATATATTACAAAGCTAAAATATAATTGTTAAAAAATATGATGTGTCTTTTAAGTAAATTATAAAAAAAAATCCATTTTATCCCACCAGACCCTACTTATTGAGAGTATCTCTAAAATTAAGAAACCCCAATATTTTACTTAACGATGACATTACACACCTGAAGACTGTGAATCACATATCTTCAGTTACTATTACACACAAAACTATAGCTCAAGAAACTGAAAATCATCTAGAATTATCGCAATTAAAACAAGAACTGCTACCAGGAGCAAAATGTGATCCCGAATATACATTACAAAACAATATCATTTTTAGACATCACAGAGTTTAAATTCCGAAAATTCCTACATTTTAAAAGAAATCCATCCTACTCATGTAGTAATTTTTGAAAATGAAAAATCTTGGAAGGAGATATTTTTATTGGAAAAATATCGATCACGATATAGAAGAGTGTGAATGCAAATATTGCGCCGAATTAAAATACAATCCTGCAGCAATATCAAATTACCATTAGGAAGAGCCTTCAACAAAGTTTGAACTCATCCATATCGATTACGCAGGACCATTCTTCGATTTAATTTTCTTATACTCATCGATGCTAAAATAAAATGGCCAGAAATTCGCATGCAACGAAACCCTCCTACGAGAAGTTGACCCTAGTCAACGATGTGGAAGCTCAGATATTTTCAGCGTTCATGGTTTACCTCAAGTACCACTTTCTGATAATAGTGATAATGCCTCTATATTTAAAAGTACCTAGTTCACAGAATTTTGTATAGAAAACGGTATCCTTCAAAAGTTCATTGCACCAGGGCACCCGACAACAAATGGGTTGGCCGAAAGAAATGTACAAACTATCAAAATGAAATTAAAATATCTGGGGAACAATCTTCAATACCTGACAAAATTTGAGAGGTAATATTTCAGTTCAGAGCTACACCATTGCAATCTGTTAGAACACTGGCAGAATTATATTTAGGACGTAAAATTAGAACAAAACTAGACTTGTTACGACTTCCAGCTATAAAGAAGTCTAATTCCACCACATGCTATCTGTAACTTCCAAATAGTCGAAATTTAAGTGTGGGAGACCGCGTGCAATTTTGATCATATGTAGATAACAAACTGTCATGGGACTTTGGTACAGTCAAAAAGAAAATTGGCAGGCTACATTACATAATTGAACTGGATAAAGGTTGTGACCAAAAGAGGCATATAAATCAACTAAGAAATTGAAAAGTTCCCAAAACCTTCAGACCAAACGTAACATTTGCAGCGAAGAAATAAGTATACCAAGATTGGGGAAACGATTTACCCACCGAAGTGCATGAGACACCGAGAGCCGACAACTCAATCACCCCTGTCCGATCACCAAAACACACTGAGCACCCGAGCGAACATGTCCAGCCACAGAACCGGAGACCTCGAAGAATGTTCCGACCTCCGAGCTATCTCTCCAATTACGTTATGTAGAACTCTAAATGAACATAAGTAGCTATTCTTAGTTTATTTTATTATTATTATTTGTTACAACTAAATTACAATTTCCTCTATATATTTCAACATTAGTTCTATTCCTAATTTATCAAATTAAGTGTAGAAGATTGTAATGTATACGCTAGATGGCACTGTCAGAGCATTCCAGCGTGTGTGAATAGAGCAATTTGTCGCAACGTCACGAATTACTATAATGCCCTTCCTATTCATTTTCAGGTTTACAACAGCCAATAGACAAAGAAATAAACTGCCTTTCCGTTTGAAACTAAAGCCAGAATTGTCATAAATTGAGATTCTGTTCTATTGTTCCAGTGTATATAGTTAACCGCGTATAGCCTTACGCAGCCTCTGTTTTAATACACAACATATGTGCATTAAAAAACAATACTATTTACTAAAGATTTTAAATAAATTGACAAAAGTTTATGAAAAAGTTCTTGTTGATTGGCCTGATTGTCTTAGTCAAAAATAATCTTTTGTGCACGACCAGAATTTTCAAGGGAACGACAAGTATTTAGCCTGCGGTGTCTATGAACAATTACATCACCGCATATCGCAACTCCTGACCTGACGGAAGACTAACACGTGTTAGTCTATGTATTTAGCCAAGAATCCCATCCAGTCAGATTTTAAGGACTTCGATAGGTTGCATGCAGTTTAATATATGTCTCTTCAGAATCCCTACTTTTACCTATAGGACACTGAAGTACCATAGATATGTTTTTAAAAACTAATGTATAAGGGGTAGAGCATAAAGTGTAAAAATAGTAACAGAAATCAGTGTATTTGATGTGATATTCTTTAAAAACCCACTTCCTCACCCAGGGAGTAGATTGGGCTTAACTGTTGGACCCTAAGTTAAAATTTTCTTATTGCTGTGTAATTATATCTATGGAACTCTGAATATAATAGGAAATTTAGTTTAAAGTTAGAAATTTAAAGAGGATTTGTGAGTTCAGAGTAAAGAGGAAAATATAATACAAGTTGCAATAGTCTAAAATGAGAGTTCCTGATCTTGAAATTTTTTTTCTGGCTGAACACATTCTTACTTGTATTTACACATATTTTCTCTTTTTTACGCACCTCCTCATGTTACGACAACTAAAAGAATTTCAGTTATTATTCATTCCGGAATTCTGTACTGAAAAAGAAATACATCTCAAAATTAATAGAAAAACAAACCATTTTCTTGTTTATTATGATCAACAAATCTAAAGCTTAATATGTATTAACTAAAATAAAATCTTGGATTTTCTATAGTTAAAAGTAAAGTCTAGTGTCTTACTGTATCAGACATTTTTTTTTTTTTTTTTAACATTAAAGACCATTTATAATGTTTTTAATTTATTGATGCCAGATATAGTGCTTTTTAATTATAAAAAATGTCTATATTTACTTTGACATGATTTGTTTTTGTACTGGGATTAATATGGGAGAGTTTAGATATTTTCTTGTGCTAGTTGGGGTTACATGATTTAGAACTGTTGCTCTATTTTTCCCATCTTTAGGAATATTATTCACAAAAATAATTTTAAGATATTCAAATAAAATTTTCTCAAACTTTTTACATAGTTCAAATTATGTTATAAATTAGAATCTAACATATAAATTTCATTTTAATGACTCTAAAATTAACTCTAAAATTCAATTTATGTAAATAGAATATATATAGTATATATATATTATTTTTTTCCACTAGACAGATGACTACCTACAAAAAGTGCCTTGTTTTTTATTTTTAATTTTCAATGAAAATTAAATTTTAAATTGTAAACTAATATCTAAACATAGAAATGAGTCATATATATCTTATAGTCATATGTCTTAGTTTCTATTTAAACAATCTTTATAAAGTAATTCCCAAATTTGGAAAAATTTTAAGCTATCTATAGGTACAATTTTTTAAATCACAACTATTTTTTAAACCACACCATTATTCTACTTTTTGTTCAGAAAGGGGTTGAGGGCAGTAAACCATTTTATGAGAAAAGTGTAATACTACCTAAATGAACATTACCTAAAGATTCTTTTAGGCACGTTCCTTAGATAGAGGTTATATTTTATGTCATTTACTAGGAATTCCTATCTGAAAATGTCTTTTATACTGACAACAGTTTTACTATCCAAAATGATCCTGGATCACCATGTAAGATGCTCCTTTCTGACTCCTTCAAGGGTAATTATCAACACTGATGTCATGAACAGTCAATTATAAATCAGTTCAACTGCATGAAGTGGACAATTTTTATGTTGTCAGTTCTAGCAAACTACTGTATGAATAAAAGAAATTCTGGAGTTTACTGTATTACATTTTAATATTGAAATAAAATCAATATTTATTTTTTTATTTGCATACTTAATCAAAACATAATTATTAAAAAAGAATTTCAGCTTTAAAAATTTCTATTTTTTTTTTTTTTTTTAATTTTTAATAGTTCTAAATTGGTTAATACATTTGTTGAAACATATTGCACAAAATTGTGTATGGACTTATTGAATTTTATATAACTTTTCAGTGTTATTATTATTATTAAATATTAAATTTTTTAGTACTAAATTTTCTTAGTTAAAAAATAGGGAAATATGTAATTTATATTATTAACTTAGTTCAGTTTAAATCGCCATAGTGCCCTGTAGATTACTGATAATTCTAATGCTAAAACTTTTAACAATCTATGGGCATAGACAATTTAAAATTTAATTAAAAATAAACTTTCCTTAAAGCATGTTGTAAAAATTTGAATTGCAAAGAAAAACATACTGGACTTGTGTTTCTCTCTCTGTCTCTCTCTCTCTCTTTTTTTTTTTTTAAAAAAAAGATAATTATTTCATACTATCATTTTAGTACTTCCTAGAATATATTCTATTCCTTCTAACATGTTCCAAATGCGTTGACATTGATAATTCTATCTTTTTTAAGCTCAAATTTACTGATTTTATTTCATTCTTCTAATATCCACTTGCATCGTTTTGTTAATTTAGATTAACTATACTTTTTAATTAACTTCTATGCTTTTATCATACAGTTGCAATGCAATAAACTTGAAAAATGCCAATTTATGTTTAGTTTTGTTAAGTATTCAAAAGTGAATTCACAATTTCATATGTTTTTCTACTGATTTAACATTAGCCTCAAAGGAGAGGCTGACTGTGATATGCTGTTAATCTAACCATAAACAGTAACTATATAAACTATTATTCTTTTACTGTAGATAATATGTATTGTTGACTTATCAGATATGAAACCTTGAAAATAGTTTATTCTTTTTTGTACTCATTTTAAAAAGTTATATCTATCAGTGTTAATAAGAAATATGGAATAGAAAATACAGTCTTGCATTCCTTTACAAAATTTTTCAATTTTAATTGAAAAATTAAAATAAAATATAAAAAACTGACATTCCTATTTTATTTTTAAAAGTACATAATTTTTAATATTTTCTTATATTTAAAATGATAGATGATGTATAACGATTTAATATAACACATTTTTATCTCTTTTTTTTATACAGAAAATATTTTGGATATTGTATCCATGCATTCAAATTATATGTATGGAGAAAATGAAAATCATACACAAGTTTGTGCTACTACATTGAATGATCCATCTCAAAGATTTAGATTTGGTATTTATTCTAAATGGGTAAATTGTGAAAGTAAGTCATATATGACTATTCTAATTTTTTGAGTTTTGTTTTTATAAAGATGTTTTATTTTTTAATTTTTTATTATTCTGTGAAAAAGTAAAAGTAGTCAGCTGTATTTTCTTTTTTTCTGAGACTATAATTTTAATAATGTTACAGTAATAGATTCCTTTTGTTTTAAAATGTGTATACGTAAATCTGCTTACATTTTTGAATTAGATTATGATATTTTTGCATGTTAGCTTAATTCATTCAATCTTATTTCTAGATGCAATAAAAGGTGAAAAAGGTCAAAACACAAAGTTTATGCATTATAAAAAAGTTTGGAATGATACTGAAAGTGCTGGTTATCAATGTTTTTCCAATGTAACTGCACTGTCAGTCATTACATCTATTGCATTTTCTGCAAATGGTGAGTCTTAGATGTCTTGAATTTATTATTAAATCTGTTAGTCTTTTCTACATTTAAGGTATTTCCCTCCAGAGGTAAATGACTGGGGTATCAAGTAATGTACAGTCATAAATTTTGCTTTTAAAAATTATTTTTCTATATTGTAATATATATAGCTCAGGTATTATTAACATCAGGCAATAACTTTACTAATTGCTGGTTTCTTGTTATGAAAACTTGGTCAAAAATTCCAAGTTCACATGGAAGTCTGCATACTAAAATTTTCTTAAAAATTTGCATTTTAAAAGATGAAATTATCAAATGCTGAAGAGAAAAAGAAAATATCTAAGTGTGGCTTTTCCCCCTTTGTGTATATATATTTCCTTCTGTTGTATCTGAAAGGAAATCTTTTTGTCTTATGAAACATATCCTGTCTGCTACAAAAGTATAAGACCACTAAACTTGTTACTATTTAGTTAACGTAACAATTTAATCAAATACATTTAATGTTAATAAATGGAGTTTCTAGTAAAGTGTACCAACTTGTAAGAAATTCATCCAGAAAAAAATAAAACTAATAGAAAAAAAAAATGCTACAAAATTATAAGACCATATGTGGGGATAAAAGGTTTTAAGGAATTTAGTAAGATGTTGTTCTTACTTTTTTTTAAATAGCTTAGAAGGCTTGATTTGACATAGAGTTAAATTTATTAGGAAAGAACCCAAAATATTGTTTCATTTATCTGTAATGATGACTTCCAATTTATATCTAGTGAATATTGTCACATATTTGCTGAGACAAATAACTCCACAGTGTATGACTCAGGATCAGGACTATGGCTCAGCTAGAACATAATATCTTTAAAATCAATCTTTCAACCTAATTTTTTGTAGATTTAAAATTTAGGTGCTTGATTGGGAGCATTATTTTGTTTGAACTTTGATCTTGGTGCTTCTAAATGTGTAATCATCATGTGGTGGAAGGGTATAAGATTTCACCTCTCCCATTAAATGGCATTGCTTCTTTAATGACTAAAATGTTGCCTGTGTAGTTTTCAAGGTAGCTAAGAGGATCAAGGTTCACTCTTGCCTCCTGAAAAGTATTGAACAATCTTAAGTATCATGGGAACAAAATGTAATTTGCTCACTTTAAAGCTGACATTTATAGGAAGCTGTGTATATTCTTGGGTATTTTAAGAAGGATAATGAAATGACAGTCATTCATCAATGCTTTTTGATTCCCAATAAAGGTGGAGTAACAGAACATTGGACTTATGCTTCAGATAGTGCTATGATTGCAAATTAAATAGGAGTTCATTTTGTCCAGCAAGTCCAAGCAACTTAAATAGTATGGGCTAATCTCTCATGTAATCAGTGAGAAATATGTTAAATGTATATATATGTATGTAATGTCATTTAATTAATGACAGACACTTTTGGTATACTGCAATGATGGTTTGCAACCATTTTCTGAAAGAGAAAAAAAAAAAACTAGTTCAAATTTGTTTTATTAGAACTACACCCCACAAAGTTCGGATGCAGTTGATTTTCATCATTATAATGCTTTAACATCCAAAATGTTAATTACCTGAGTTTTAACATTTCATTTTATTCACAATAAATCTTAGAAATGATAATGGTTTTTTTCACACATGTATCTGCTAAGACAATTGCAAGCAAACTGACAGAAAGACTCATTCGAGCCAGACAAGATGCAATTTCCATTCAAGAATGCAAATTTAGTATTCCTGTAGTTTGTTAGTGGGCCAGTTGTTTACATAAAATTGCAAAATCAGTACTCATGATCTGATTGAATTATGCAGATCCCATTACATTGGATATGGATAAAGGAGTAAAAATTGCAA
Source organism: Pardosa pseudoannulata (assembly GCA_032207245.1). NCBI lineage: Eukaryota > Metazoa > Arthropoda > Arachnida > Araneae > Lycosidae > Pardosa > Pardosa pseudoannulata. The sequence goes on along the minus strand of CM063504.1, from coordinate 17,990,996 downwards.
GTTAAGATTTTATTGATGAGAAATCAGAAGGGATTGCTCTCTCTCTCTCTCTCTCTCTCTCTCTATATATATATATATATATATATATATATATATATATATATATATATATATATATATATATATATATATATATATATATATATATATATTTATATACATATGTATAGAGAGAGGCATACACACACATGTATTACATTAGAAATATTGTAATCGTAAAAAATAAAAATGTATTACTGCTCTGTCAGTATTCTATAGTTTTATTTCGCACATACATCTTATTTTGTTTTATGGTTTATAGTAAATAATTTTTTATATTTTTGTAGGAATGTTATATATGAAGTGCTTCTTAAGGAAATAACTGCAATACCTATTTGTTTATCATTACTGAACAAATCATTTTTCTGTTACTTAATTTTTTTTCTATTTAATGTATAATCTGTACATTATTATTTAATGATTTTCATTAAACATTTTTAATCATATTTTTATATTCTTTTAGCTCATTTTCTTCCAAAACTTTTAACAATAACAGCAAATAAGCATGAAGATGTTGTTTTAACAATGTATGAACAAATATCAAATGGAGATACAGATACAATTTGGAAGAAAGATGGTAAAAAACTTTTTATGAAACCAAATGATAGAAGAGAAAGGACATTTTTATCTTTAAAGAATGTTCTTGAAGGTTCTTCTGGAATATATAGTTTATCCTACAATGATACAGATACTGAAAAGGCTGGTTATGTACAACTGATAGTTAGAAGTAGGATTCATATTCTCTTTTCTTTTAATTACTTATAATTAATTTTTTACTGGTCAACTTATTAGACTGTTAATATTAAACATGTATTTAAAATACCTTTTATAGCAAATTAAAGTGTTTGTAATTTTATATTTTGTATTTTATTTTAACATTGGATGCTGTGTTTTATTTTTTTTAATGTAAAAATTATATCTATGAGCTACCAATATGAAGGATTACAAGTACCCATAACTAAGGTTTTTTGTTTATTTATTTATTATTTTCTTTTAACTTTAAGTTGAGGAGGGGGCCGTATAGGCCATCTCTCAATACAAATTAGCCTTTGCAGAAAAGTTGTCAGGGTATAAAAAGTCAAGATTAATGTTGGCCAAGGAAGCACAAACTGTCAAGTGGTTAAAATTCATAACCTCTCTCTCACGACATAGAGGACAATCAGGAGTGTTTTACACACCAATTTGGACCAAGGGCACCATTGTTTTATATGTTTACTGAAATATTTTGCAAAGATTATGCATGGACTTTCAGATAGACATACTATTAAATTTTATATAATTTTTAATACAGTTATTAATATCATATTCAATATTCAAATATATATTTTATTTACTAACTTTAATATTTTTTAGTTAAAAAGCATTTAAATTGAAAATTGAAGAAAAGGGCTCAGACCTGTTTTAGAACCCCCCCCCCCCACACTTCTCCAAAACTAAAGCTTGGCTACATCCCTGACAAATCTGTAGCATACACTAAAGTTATAATTTTTACAGTTACTAATTAAATATAATTTTATTGCTATCCAGCAACACTGCAATGAAGACAATTACTTTTTTCCCCTATGTCAGGCATTGGCAGCATTGGCCATTAGCCTTCTAACAGCCCAATACAAGTTAGCCTTTATAAAGTTCTTAGTAAAAGTCATAATGGGCAATGCAGTTCGTCAAATGCAAAAGGTAAGACAGTGTAAAAAGAAGACAATTACTGTAGAATGCATATTAAATAGCCATACTAAATTTTGTTTATGTATCAAAGTTTCATTTATTATTTGATCAGATGTACAGGGTTTTTCCTATAATATGCTTAAAATTTCACACACAAACACAAAAAAAATGTTGTTAAGAAGTAGATTTCTAACAACTAAAGATGGTTTCAAATTTTTTATGTAAAGTTAGTTTTTGTGCTAAGTAATTTATGATATATATAAGAAAGTCATTGTTTGTAGAAAATATACTTTCTTGCCAATAAATATTATGTTTATGCTTAAAATTGAATAATTTTTTATATGATGATATAATGTTGTCAAATATTCCAGGAATTATTTTTAATTTGAGACACAAATGTTAAGTTCAGAGCATTTAAATTTGTTCTACTAATGATTGTTTAATTTTAGGAACAACATATTATTTAAAGATTTAGCAGTCAAATATTGATTATGGGTATAAATTAGAAAATATTTTATTGGTGAATGAAAAATTTGTGAAATTCTTTACTCAAATTAGATTGAATGTTTTTATAATTAGAATATGTGTATGATTCAAATCATTTTTGCAAATTCTTGTTGATATGTTTGTAGAATGTAATATTTTTTAATCATTATTATAATGAAATAATTCTTTATTAAAAGATTAAACAGCTTCTTTTCACCATTAACATATTTTTACATTCTCATTTCATTATTCCTCTCTCCAAAAAATTGGGATTATTAATTTATGTAGTTAAAATGATAGATATCTCTGTCATTCACAGTATCATGTTATTCTGTAACTTTATTATAGCAATATGTTACCTGAAAAATCTGACTATCCCAATCAGATATTTATAATTTTGTAATTGGTACTTTTATGTGAGTTTTGTATATTTTTGTAACTAATCAGACAACATAAAAGCTAAGAATATAATTTTATATTATTTTGATTCTTTTATATTGATCTTACATTTTGTTACCTGATTATATCAGTATTTTATTTTATTTTCGAAATAAGCATATTTTATTTTTCTTTTTAGCATGCCAAGAAAACAGATATGGTAATAACTGCTCTAAGACTTGTCAACAATGTTCTAATGGTGGCATATGTCATGATATTACTGGTGAATGTGTATGTGCTCCTGGATTTACAAATCTCACTTGTCAGAATGGTTAGATTTCATTTATTGTTTAAAATATTTGTTTTTCTTAAGTATATAGATTGGGGAGGACAAGGTATCATGTGTGATTGATTGATGGAGCAATCAGGAGGCATTCAGAGGTTGTATATAAAACTTATGTGATATTGAGAAACTACAGTGAAAAATTCAGATTTAATTTAAATAGAATAGTAAAAACTTGTAATTATTCTTCTCAAATAATGGATTTTTATTTTTGAATCATGTAAAAGATTAGGTAAAATTCTTATGAATAATTTCTAGAAAAACTTTTTGAAACTGTGGAATACTAATAATCTTTAAAATAGAAATAATTTTCTTTTGTTTTTTAATTTTAATTCTTTTGTAATACTTTTTTCTATTTTTACAATTTTTTAAATTGTTTAAGACCAGTAGAAACCAATTATTTATATGTATTTCAGAGTTAGTAATAGGTAAGTTATCAATGTCTTAATTTGTGATTTATAGAAAAAAAGTCATTCATTTTCTTAAGTAGCTTCTAAATACATCACCAGTATTAATTAAAACAGTATATAAAATTTTCTAATATAAAACACCAGTTTTAAGTGCATTCGTAAAAAGCATATAGTCACCAGTCAGTATTTTTTAACTTTAATAAAAGAGCTACCTTCAATATACAAAGGTTTGACCATCCCTGATTTCTTACCTGGGTAAAATATACTTTAATTACTCATATAAAAAATTAAGAGTAGCTTTTCTTCAGCTTTCTTATACACTTTTAGAAAAGAAATTCCAAAATTACTTGTCATACATGCTTTTGGTATTAAATTTTAGAACAAAATTGCTATTAAGAATTTGTTGAGTTATATTGAGTTCTACAAACTTAATAAATATGTAAAATTACATATCACAAATAGTAGCAGGATGTAAAATACTTGCTACTTCCAGCATCACCAATAGTAGCAGATATCTTGATATTCCAGCCTAGAGAAAGCAAGGCTGTTTCAATATGTTTATTCTATCAGAGTTTATCAAATGCTATGTGTTTCCAAGCAAATAATTCACATTCAGGTAAACTGCTACATCTGATTGCTAGAAATAACCCAAAAATTGATGCAAAACTATAGTTTTCCTAATATTTACGTATTTTAATTTTTTTTATAGAATTATTGATGTTGACATACAGATATATTCAAAAAATAGTAATTTTGAACTCAGGGATGTCCAACACTTTAAGATCAATCAAAATCTCAAGGTCGAATTTTTAGATGTTTACAATACTTTCCCTATACAACATTTAATAGAAAGTTTAAATGTGGTATGGAAAATTTAAGATGTAGACCATTTAAAAGATTTCAGACTACTGTTCTACACAAAAGACCACCTCTCTCGGTTTTTGCTAATTTGAGGTTGTTGGAACTCCCCTTATAAATCTTGTTAAATGGAAATTTTTAAATATACTTGCTTCAACATTGTCCAGCATATGTATTTAAAAAAAATTATAAATAATATTATAATGAGTTCCTAGTTTAATATTTTAAAGCATTGAATTTGAAATCACCGTAAACATTTTACATTATACATCTCTAAAAGATTTTTTTTTAACAGATGAATATTTAAAATAGGTTGTTTGCTTTTTAGTGAAGCTGATTTTTCTAAATATTGCATAATAAACTGTGAAAATTAGCAAGAAATTTTAAAATACCAGATTTTGAGTAAAGGCTTTTTTTTCTGTAAGGTTTAGGTTTAGGGTTTTACCATACAGACATTTTTGCAGTAATTCTGATATTAATAGATATTAGGAAATAATTTGCATATATTAAATATTATTAAATAAACAAAAAAGTCTTTATTGTGGCATTATAAATTTGGCATCAAAAATGATTTATTTTTGATATAGTAAAAAATAATTATCATATAGAAACATAAAACTTGAAAACCACTACTCAAATTTTTTTCTAGTCATGGCCCTGCTGATAATTAACTCTGCAATTACTATTTCATCTTAAAAGTGCTTGCTGAAATTGAAGTGTATACTTACCAACTTTTACACATCATGTGTACAAATTATGAATTTTAAGCTTTTTTTTACACCTTGATGCTAAAACTTTTTTTTTCTACATTTTATAATTTTTTAGACCTGCTTGCAATTTTTCAAAAAATGTTTTGAGCAGGATTTTATCCAAGACTGATGTAAGTAGGGCAGACATAAGAACCACAGCATCACTTAATTAACATTAGATAGCATATCAGTAATGAATTTGCTACTAAATTCGATATTGCTGTAATATTTTTTGCCGCTCAAAATGTTAAATGATATAAATATTTAAGTAGTTTCATATTTTTGTCTTAAAATTTTAAAGCTAATTTTTTCTCTACTTTTAAATCATAAAATTTTTTAACTCTGAGGTAATTGGGTCAATCTGTAAGTGTTCAAAAGTAAGCTATTTAACTTGAAATGTATTTGTTTTCATTTATGATGTCTTAAAACGTAGGTATTGTGCTAAAATATTCTTTAGAGAAACATGTTATTCATATTGTATTGAAAATGTCACTTTGCCATATTTTACATATTCCTTTTGTTTGTTGGTAGATATGGAAGTATAATGTTTAGATTTCAGAAACTTCTAAATTTGTGATTCAATTTTCACATTTCTTTCAAATTGAATTTTGGATTTTCTTTTATTTCTAGGGGTGAAAAAGACATTTTTGGAAAGATAAAATAATCTATTTGTACAAAAAGTATTTTTCAAAAAATAACTTTTATTCAATCAGAGAAACAATAAAAAATACAATAAAAAGTAAATTTTTTTTTTTTTTTAGATTTAAGTTATGCCACTTACAAATAGATGGTGATACTAGTTTAAAATCTCTTGCATTAGGGAATCCAAGTATTCTGAACAGCTTTTTGCATTTACCAAACTCATTTTATTTTTTTTCTCCAATCTATTTTTTTATTATTAAATATTGTATTGTCACTAAAATAGAACCAATATGTAAAATTTCAGATCTCGAACTAGTCTAGAAAGTAGTTAAAAATTGATTTTAAAATATCAACTGACACACAAGTGAAGTTAACAAAAAGCTATTACTAACAGAATTTGAAGATGTAATAATCTCAAGTAGACATTTTTTTAATATTTGGGTTTTCTGAAAACCATCCTTTAATGTTATACTTTTTAATTCTAGATAAATGTCTCTAAACATTTGTCTATTGCATTTTATTTTCTCTCATACTTTGTTAGTTTTGATTAATTTTTTTTCAATGTGTATGTGTCAAATTCAAAATCAAGCGACTAAAAGAATAAATGGAATAATTAACTTAATTTTTTTCTCATTTCCTGATTTTAAAATTTAGTTTTTTTTTTCACTGAAATAAATTTATTAAAATTAAAAAAAACCTTAACTTTCATATAAGGATTAATTTTTTTTGTTCATTATTCTTTATAATGACAGAATAGTATCCATATAAATTGAGATTTTTCTAAAATTTAAGTTCTTTTTAAGTACTTAAATTTTCATTAGCTTAATTTAAAGATTGTCTTTAATTGTGTTACTTGTTTAGTTCTCATTAAAGTTTATTAAATTTTGTATGCAATCTCTCTTTTTTTTTCTAGCCTGCAAGCCTGGCTATCTTGGAAAAGAATGTAATATCAAATGTGTTGGAGATGATGCTGATGAAACTCAGCTATGCAAAGGATTATTAATTTGTTTGCCTAGTCCATATGGTTGTTCATGTGCATCAGGATTTGCAGGACTTAACTGTGATGAAGGTTTTTAATCTTTAAGTAATACATATTACTATAACTACTTTTTTTAAACTAGGCATGTAAAATTAAGAATTCTTAATATTACATGATTTCTCAGTTTGTCTACCAACTGAAGGGATGAAAGGCTAAGTCAACCTTGTCCAGCCAGTTTTATAGTTTCTTAATTTCAAAAATTGAATTTATAATTGTTTAAAGTTCTTCCCTGTTAATAGTTTAAATATACTACTTTTGTTAAAATGTATTTATGTTATATAAATTATCTTATGTTTCAATCTTTTAAAAGAATGTTCAGACCATCTGTATGGAGCAGGATGCCTCCTAAAACATCAGCATGTTCATGTCAAGAATGGAAGTTGTAGTAGGTTTCATGACTATTGTGAATGTTTAGATGGATGGCATGGAGATTCTTGTAATAAAAGTAAGAGTAGAATAGTTTTGCTAAGAAATGTTTGTTTTTATAGTAAAAAAAAAAAAAAAAAATATTTAGTCTAATTATTTTAAAGTAGTATATTTTAATATCAAAAGATTTCACAGTATTAGGTTTAGTTCTTGTCTTATGATTTATTTCTGTTATATTGCTGCTGAATATGCTTTGTTTATTTGTTTATTAATAAGACATCCAAACATAAATGAAAAGCTTTTTTATTAATTAAATAAATTTGGAAATATCTATGATTTATTTCTTTTAAAGAAAAATGATTTGAAATTAAAATAGTGTAGAGAGTTTCAAGTTCAAATGACTGGTTTAAATAATGTCTATTGAACTATTGTTTTATTTTTCAATTTAGATTTTCAATCTTCCAAATTTTATTTATAAAAAAATTTGCGCATGTCATTTCGTAATTTGAAAAAGGGAGAAAAAAAATAAGCTGTTAAGGAATGACATTTTTGTTGTAATAAAAATTTGGGGATCCTCTAGCTTAGGTTGTATTTCACACATGTCATTTAAGAGACTTACCAATTTCTAATTGAAAAGCACAGATCTTAGGATTTTAGTGACACTCTAATAAAAAACAGTCAATTCTGTGGTTTATGTTTTGTGTAATCATACTTCAATTGTTTTAGTTCAGTGGTTCCAAACCTTTTTTTACCCTTTTGTGGGCCTTGGGAAGATTATTTCTCACTTAATATTATCTTGCAGTATATTAAGTGAGATTATATATTAGTATATTATATATTAGTATTATATATTGAGATTATATATTAGTATATTAAGTGAGTCTTTTATATACTTTTACTTTTAGAAAGCACAAACCCACTAAAGGCCAGTTCCCATCCTGTATCATATTTAGTTTGTTAGACAAATATTCAAGAAATAGGAAAGGCCTTCCTGCTAGCTTTCAAAGAAGTGTTCAGTCCCAGATGATGTACATTCGATCAGTATAGAAAATCATATGTCAAATTTAGTTTCCAACTGTAAACAATGAAGGAAATTTAAGAATATTTGATAAATGTGTGCAGAATGTGATCCTACTCTCGGGCATTGAAATATACTTTTCATATTTCCATGGCAAACAATTGTCATTAAATCGAATTTTCTGTATGACCGTAAAGGGTTCCAGGGGAAGTATACTTTCACCCCTAAAATTTAGATATAAACATAAAATTTGACAAAATAAAATATATTTCATAAAATGCTTATGTTTTATTGATAATAAAACAAAACAAAACTGGGATAAATTCAAAAGAAAAAAAATTTTCATGATCCCCCCCCCTTCCCATCAATTGATTTTATATTAAAAAAAGAATAAGGGTTTAAAAAATATATTTTAGGACTAAGCAAATATTTTCAAAAATGTTAACTGTTAAATATTAAGGAAAGGTGCATATTTCAATTATTACTGATTATGTCACATATCTCATATGTTGCTGAGTGTAAATAAGTAAACAATTATTACCAACCTTTGAAGGTTTTTTTAAAATTGTTAATTAGTAAACCCCCTCCCCATACCCAATAAAATAACCAAGTAGACCTCTGTGTGAGTCTTAACACGCTGGTTAGAAATCATTTTTTTTTAAATTTCTAATGGCAAGGTAGGTACAATTATAAAAATAACTGTAGTATTTCTTAAAATTATTCAAAAACTGTAAAACATAACAACTTTATTAAAACTTCACTAAGTCTAGAAAACAACAGGCTTCTAAATTATCATTACATCTAAAATTGCCAATCTCTCTTTTACAATATCATACATTGTATGTTGCCAATACATAGTAAATATAAATACATATTATACAAGTTAATATATTTTAAATACACAATAATAACAATTGTGGAACAACTGTACAAGTAACAAAAGTAACATTTACCGAAGTCATTGCCTCAGACGTTCTCTGGCTCTCTAATACAGGGTAGTCTCAGAGTCGGAAGAACCGCAAAGTGCCCCGCATCGATGTAGATGACCTCTAAATAAGAGCATTTGTCGAAAACCAGGATGTTTTAATCAAAATGGTAGGTAATAAGGTTGTCTACTCTATGCTTGACATAGGATAAATTTTACCCACTAGAACTCACATAGGCATAAAATATGGGATCCATGTTATTCATAAATTAAACAATGGGACAATTAAACATTTATAATTATATATTAATAGTTGCAGCAATAATAATAAAGTGATTGAATAATATTTCAAATATTATACTTCTATTATTAGTGCAATATTTGTTTCCATTGCAAGCTTTGTGAATTCTGCTGTGAGCTGCAACACTGTAGACCACATGCAGTTTGACCACCTCTAACATGAACAACATCCAGCTTTATTTCAAACATTTTAAATGTAACAACTTTACTTTTAAAAAGTTTTATTAATATTCAGTATTTTATCCATAGGTTACCCTGTATTAAGAAACCCCCCTTCTTTTATTAGTACTACTGAGGATAGTATAGCAGTGTCATTTTCAAAGTGGTCTAACACTTCTGATATTGGATCAGGCAAACCAGCTTTTTATGAAGTAGTGTATAAGGTATTGTCAAATTTATTTTGTGTATATTAAACTTTAAAATTGTTTGATTCTCACAACTTAACTTTTTTACATTTATATAATAAAATTATTCTTTTTCAGTTATATTAATGTTTAAAATATTATGTGATATAATAATGCATTTCATTATTTTATGTTCATATGTAAAAGTTTTATTTCAAGATGAGTGAAGCTGATTATTTTATGTAATATACCTTTATTCAGAATTTTTAATCTATAAATTTAATATAGTTTGCATAAGTTGTGTATGTATGTTTGCAATGTATTTTTAAATTTTTAACAGAATTTAGCATGGTGATTCAGGTCAACCTTCATAAGGAAATTCACAGATCAAATTATTTGTAGGTCAAGAGAGTGAGGAGACAGAATGCTTTTTTAATCTAATATACATTTAATTGCTATACTTTGGTACCAATGTTCATGTTTTCCTTTTTCTTACTTTCTAAAATAATTCAAATATAAATATCTTAATTCTTATGATAGTAGGGTTGATGTTGCTCCAGGGATACCCCAGAATTCTGTTTTTTTTTTTTAATTTTCGTTCTTGGTTGAAAATTTTCACCATGGTAGTTTGAATTCAGAGAAACAAAGTAAATAAATAAATAAATAAATTAATTAAAAAAGTCCTCTTGTTAAACTTTCGTTATCACTTGTGTTTCATGCTTGAGCTGTGAGCAAGTATTCTACTACAATCAACATTTCCGGTCATTATTAGGGGTAGAAAAGAAGAGATTTGCTGAACTATAAGCTTTGACCTTTGAATCAATGTTGATTGATTTGCATAAGCATAGCATTATGATTATTCATTCTCGTGACACTTGTGGGTGTTTGTGTGTGGGGGGTAATTATTTACTTCTGTGTCTGGTTATAGTTTAGTCTAGTCCTTATTGTACCATAAAACAGATTTATCATTAATAAAATGCATTTGACATTCAAGATTTAAAAATCCTATTCTAAGAAAGCTTATTTGTCTAAGAGAGAAAAGAGTTTTGTTAAGGTTTTCATTTTAATTGTTAAATTGAAGTTGTCACTGAGTTAATTTACTAACAATTTAAAGGACTTGAAATTTACTTACATTAAATCTAATATTAGTAACATGCAATAAATCTAATATTACTAACATGTAATTATTTGTGGCATGTAATTGACTTTTTTTTAGTTCAGAGTTTTTGATTATGAATAATATAAATTTGAGTTTTTTTACTTAGAGACACAATCACCCCTGATTTAAAATTAAAATGTCTTTTCAGATACAAATTTTCTAACTTTTCAAACATATTTACTTGACTTGTTTCATTTATCAGTTTTAATTTGGAAAATTTCTTTAATTTTGAATTCAGTTGCACCACTTTTATTTATCCAATTTTCTGATGCCATTTCTATTCCATCGCTAATACTGTTATGGTTTGAAAAAGTATTTAACATTTAGTCATGCAGTATTATATGTAAATACATTTGTTCTCATAATTAAATGATCTAGCAAAAACTTAAATTCTTTCCATTTGTCTGTTCAAAGATAAATCACCAAATATTATTATTTTATTTCTTATGATTATAGTTCATGATGAAAAGTAAATTTAAATGAATGTGTATATATATATGTATATATATAGATATAAATATTTAAGCCCAGTGGCATTGGGGTAGAGCTTCACGCTCCCACGAGACAGGTCCTAGGTTCGATCCCCGGGCTGGGCAAGGTTGACTCAGCCTTTCATTCCTTCAGTGGATAGATGAATTGAGGACCAAGCGTGCTTGGGAACTAAACACTGGGGCTTCTGCGTAAGACCGAACATCTAACCGGAACATATGCTTCACACCCCAGGGCCCTTGGTCACGTAAACGGAGATTGGCACTGTAGGCCTTAGCCCCCTAAGGTCTGTTGCGCTGAGGAGTTTTTTTTTTAGTTATATGTATATATATATATATATGCACATGTATGTGTGTATGTAAGGAAAAACTTAACTAAATCTGTAAACAAATGTAGAGATTTTGTGTAAAACTGAAGATGACCCCTTAAAGAATATACTGGCTGAATGCATCTTGTGATCGGATAGATCAGTAGTACCAAAGTAAATTTATCCTCAAAAATCCTCATTCTGGCCTGAGAAAATTCTCAGGGATTTTCAAATCTATAGATTTGAAAATCCCAATTCAAGAACAACCCCCTCCCCCTAGAAACACCCCACCCACGCTTTTCTGCTTTTTCCTCCTTTTAACTTTCCTTTAAACTGACCACTAGCTCTGACTGTAACCCCCCTGTCATAGACCTTGTATTACGACACATATAAAAATTTACTTTGCATATAATTCTTAAGCAGTTTTTTTCATAAGGATTTGTTAAAGTATTATTTATTTAAATCCATATTTATAAACTTGTGAGTGAGTTTACAGCCTAGAATTTTAGTTTGTGCTTAGTATGTTGAACTGTACAATTTCCAAAGTTAGTGTGTCAGCAACTATCCTTTATATAGTGGTATTTTCAAGATTATTTAAACTTTTACATTTTATAACTTCAAGCATAACAAGAAGCTTTTAACTGTTCGAAATGTGTTTAAATATCTAAGATATCATTTTAAAATATGCATATTTTGAATAAAAATAAAGGGGCATAACATACTATTTCATAATTATTATTTGAAGGGGATATTTTATGTATACTTAAAAATACTATACATACTAAAATATATATAAAAAAAAATAAATGACATAAAAGGTCTGGGAACTATGCTTCTGTGTGTTTTATACAAGAACTGAAAATGTATACTACTTTTTCATATTGATATATTAAATTATTTTTTATTTAGTATGCATGATTTCGGCTACTCTTCTTTTGTTAACAGGAAATTGGTGATGTAGAGTGGAAAAGCGAACGTAACATTTCAGCAGAAATGGTAAATGAAATATATCAAGTGTCGCTTGAATCTTTAAAACCTGGTACTGAATATATAATTGCTGTTCTAATAATTGATGAAAGTGGAAATAAACAAGAAATAGATGTACAGGATTTAACTACTTCAACTCTCTGTAGTGGTAATTTTTTTCTTATTTCTTTTTCCATTTGTAGTCACATTAAATAAGCACTTTGTCTCTTTTTTTTAATGTAATCCACTTTAGAAGTAAAAGATGAAATGGGCCAGTGGTAATCATGCTGTACTAAGATTCAAAAGTCCTAGGTTTAACCATTTCCATCCCACAATGTCACCAATGTAATGCTGTTTGTATTGATATATAAGCATAATATTGCCAATTGTAATCATGTAGAGAGGATGGCTGACCACATTGGTTGTTTTTTTTTTTAATTTAAATTTTTTAAAAAGAAGTTTTTATGTATTTTTAGTTTTTTAAAGTTTTTTAATCTTTTATTATTCTTGGTATAAATTTATATCAAGCTAGTTCAAGATACAAATTTACAAGTATATGGATTTTATTGAAAAATCTTGGATCTTCCATCTAAAGTATCCTCTTGTCTAAATTTTAAGAAGGCAACACTTGCACCTGACTCTGGTTAATCAAATGCCCCACTTGAGATGGGAGAAGGGAAAAACACTGTTGAAGATAGAGCAGTTTTGGAACAGTTGAGTGCAGGGCAGAACAAGAAGCCAAGAGCTGAATCAGCTGTGAGGGATAAATTATATGGCAGACAGAGGAACAATGTATGAAAAACAATGTGTGCAGAGCTGAAAAAAAAATGAAAGAGAATTATGGAACTTCATTAAAAAATTGAGAATGCTTTGAGGGCTCTACAAGATTTTCTTCATAAATAGATAATCTTTTATAGGTTTTTTTTTTTTTAATTTTATCCATGGCATAACTTTCGTGAATTTGAATCTTTTTATGTGCCCTTCATTGGGCCAGAACCTGTACTTGGTCTTCCTCATAATGTAGTGAGAAGGACCGTAAGGGACCTCCTAATGGGGGAGACTTATAAGGCCTGGCTTGATTCTGGTAATCAAAGACAGGCCAAGAAGCTTAACCAGGGTTATCCCTGGATGAGGGCTAAGGAGCTACTTAGGCTCAGTAGAAAAGAGCTAAGGGTGGGCACTGGCCTGTTGACTGGCCATTGTTGCCTTAAGAGGCACCTCAACATTATTGGCATTATAGACAGCCCAGTATCTAGGGGTGCCATATGGCAGAGGAGAGTTCATCACATATTTTATGTGAATGTGACTACTACTGTGCCAAGAGATTTGAATTCCTTGGGTATCACTTCATCGAGCTGTGGGAGTTGATTAACTTCCTGGTTAAATTGCTGCTGAAATATATCTCAGCTATTGGTCTCTCTGAGATCTAATGTTATTGTTTCTTAACCTTGTGCTGGAGCTCCTTGCTCCAGTAAATGGGGGGTTTTCTGTACAATAGGCCTTGGGCCGCAGTGCTGGTGCCCTTGTGGGCCACCCCACCCTAAATCTATATCTAAATCTAATCTTTTTATGTGAGTCAACAACTAATCTATTTATGTTATACTACTGCTATCTATTCAAATAAATTTTTAGTGTATTTTGTAAAAAGGCATATATTTCTTTTATGTGTGTTCAGTTTATTATTTTTGAAAATGTATTTTTTTTTTATTAATGGTATATTAATGTGTAATGATATTAGAAATTTTTTTTCCTTAGTTAGTGTAATGTATAAATAGTAGTGTTAATAAGTGAGTAAATAAATGAATTCCTTTTTTTAATGAAAAAATTATTGAAAATAGTTACATCTTGATAGTAATAACAATACCTCTGAGACCCACAATAGCAGAAGCTTACTAAGAAAGTGTATTTTTCCCCTAAAAGTGGTATAATCTTTCTGATGCTTATAGGTACTGCTGATAACATTCTCCTAGCACAGGCACTGTTCTCCTCAGGTATTTACAATAGGGCATATGCTCCCTGCATAAAATGTAGTAGGTTGTTTCTATTGTATTAAGGGCTGCAACATGTTTTCTTAGATTTATAGCAAAACAGTTAACCCTTAATTTGTCAAGATGTTTTTTCAAATATCGATTAAAATATATATTTAAATAAATAATAATAATAGTAATTAATAATAATAATATATAATATATTTAATATATTATATATAATAATATATAATATATTTAAAATATTATATATTATTGATAAAAATATATATTTATTATAAAGATTTTATTTATTTGATTGTTCGTTGTAGCAGACTTAGCCGAATTAAGGGTTAAAATCTAGGGAAAGAGAACATGCAGACTGTGAGCTATTGGGCTAGGAATCTGAGAAAGTTAAAAAATTCAGTTAGTGGGTCTTATAGTAGCCTAGTAAGCCCTCAAAAGCTTATCCATTTACAAATGGTGTGTGCAAAATAACTGACTGTATTAACTTTGTCTCTATCCAATGCTTCTAGTAAAAGGTCATTTTCAATATTGAAATACATAAGAAATTTAAGAAATAGGTCATTCCAAATCTAATTCTTTAGCTATTTTATGCATCGAACAAAGTGCTTCGAATAACATTAATTGTGAAATAACTGAAAGTTTGTTGAATTGAAGAATAGAAAACCTAATTTATTTATATACATACTTTTGTTAGACATTCAATAAAATAAATTTCAATTTTTAAAAGTTTATAAACAGACTATTCAAACTTTTCTAGAAGAGTCAAAATTTATTGTTGTATATTAAATATTTTTTATTGATAAGAAATTAAGATTTGTTTTAATATTTTTAGTATTTAATTTATTTTTAATATCTTCTGGCTGCAGAAGAATTATTGATGCAGCTGCCTACAATACACTGTATGTATATTTTGCATACAAAATATATACCATATTGGGATACACCCTTTATCCTGTTATATACTTTTGGGAATAATGGATTTTGGAGATTATTAATTACTCTGTTTTGTTTGAAAAATTTAATTTATTTTATTGTTTGAATAGAGACATTATTCAATTATATATTTTTTATACCTTGGATTGAAATGAAATAGTGAATAACACTGCTTTATTTCTATAAAAGTAACTTATCTAATTTTTTTGATACCACTATATTTAAAAACAATTTTAACTACTATCAGTAGTCCTTAACTATTAAAATTTGAAATTTTGTAAATTACTGTATTTTACATACTAAATTTTTATTTAAGGAGACCAAAAAATAAGTTGAACTGACAAAAGATTCATAATTATAATTTATTAATCTTAAAAGAATTGTTTTCAGGTTTTATTACAAAATTTAGATTTTGTGTTTTATGCATTATGTTCAATATCTTTGTTATTAAATTTTCAGCTCCATCATCTCCTCCATCAAATATTACATTGGGTCCACATGACAACAATGAATACATATATGTGCATTGGAAAGTGAGCTCATTATTTAATTAAAGTATTAGCCTTTGAAGCTTATTTAAATGTAAATTGTATAAACATTTCTTAGTCTTTTCTTTCCCCATAATTTCCAAATTTTCTTTCAATTGAAAAATTGATTTTTGTTTGAATATTATAATTTTATTAATGAACTTATGTATTTTACCACAAAAAGTCAGCATTATACTTACAATAAATTGGTTATATCATTGTACTTTAACCATTTAACATAACTATAACATATCTTTAAAAAGAGCAAAAAACTTGTCATGTAATCAATGTGCATAAAGATTAATATATGATGGGTGATTAAATTATGATAATACTTGCATGGTTTCCGTGCACCTGGAAAGTCATGGAAAATCATGGATTTAGACAATGGATTAATTTTGTCATGGAAAGTCTTGATTTTTCAAGCAAAATGAGTAAAAGTCATGGAAAGTCATGGATCTGCTAAACTACCGATTAAAAAAAAAAGGCATTGAATTGTTTAATTCTATGTTTACTTGTCATTTGACTGAAGTTACTGAGTTTGGTATTTATGTATTATCCTATTGACCCTATTGCCAAGTAAAATTTGTTCACCAAGGAAACTCAAAGCAAGAAAGTTTAATGGGTGGGTAAATGTATATTATTCTGTTTTTTTCTTAAATTGTAGATTAAAATTTTATTAATATAGTAATAATTATTTTTTAATATAAATTAGTTAAGATTTTTTAACAAAATATAAGTTTATCTCTATGAATATTGTATATAAACATTATAGGGTTATATTTGGCTATTATTCATGGTCACGTGAATAATACCAAAGTATCCTGAATTCAAATTGGAAACATTTTGATTGAAAAATTGCTATATGATTAAACTTAGGTATGTAGATACAACAATTTATTTTTATGTGAGTTTATTAACACTTATAAAGTAAGTTTATAGTTTTTTTATGATAAAATTCCTGTAATTTCTCTAAAAGCATATATTTTATTTGTATGTACATCAGAAGTTTTATTCATATATACTTTTAATGAAAGCTTTTTAAAGTCATGGAAAATGATCTGCTAAATCAGGGAAAGTCATGAAAAGTCATGGATTTGAAAAATTTTATTTTGGCAGATACCCTGTACTTAAGTATATTTTTTATACGAACTTTAAATTATTAAATAAATTCATACAACAGTTAATTAAAATTCATAATATCTCTACATGTATGTAAATATTTGAAAATATTCATTTTGGGTCATAGATAGAAGGGCTCAGCATGAAAATATGTGCCAATCCCTGTCATTCCTAGTGGTGTCCCTGATGAGAGAGCCTTTTATGCCATCTTACATTATTGGTACAATACATAAAAGTCTAAAGACCCACTTATGCTTATGTAAAGAGTGGCATCTAGCTTGTGAGCATAGTTTTGCTTTTAACCTATCTAATTTGGTTATTTTGACAAAATAACCAACTTGTGTTGTGTCTGAGTTTTTAGAAGATGTTAATGTGAAATTGTCGTCAGGGAACAAGGATTAAGGAAATGAGAATGACATTGATTCTCATTATGTGGTTCAGACATGCCAATCCTTTGGGCGTAACCCAGCTGGATTTATTTTTAACATTTACCAAGTTCTTATGACAACTATAAAATTGGCAGATTTTTGAGGGGAAAAACATTAAACTTTCTGTTTATGCCTATTTTTGTCATAACAAAACAAAAATTTTACTTCAACTATGCCCAATTGGAGCTGATAGTGTCAATGTGGTAAGACTGCAATCAGAATTTTACAGTCTGCAACAAGAAAAAACCTTAACCACATTTTTTGAAAATGAACCTGTCAGTACCAGTGGCATTCGATTGGACAATTTAGGAATAGTGATGGATATTTTAAATATAAGAAGCTATCAGATTTCATGTTATTAATTTTAACAATTTCACATAGTAATGCAGCATGTGAATTTTAGTTATGCCAGAGAAATAGCCACTCATTTTGATTCATTAATAACCAATTATACAGTTGAAAACTTGTTGATTTGCAAATCAAGGCAACAAGGACCATGTTTTAAACAAATATTTAATTCTAATTTTTTAAAGAAAGCAAAATCTGCAACAGTAAATGTACAAAAGAAACAAATTTAAATATTTTAACTGGGTAATATTGTCATCAAATAACTTTTCTTCGCTTAATGTCATTTGTAATATCGTTTTTATTGTTTAATAACTTTTCATTGATTTTTTCCCATTGCTTTAGTATCCTGATTTCTCAGATATGGTATAAAATTAATCATATATAGATATTAAATATTATATAATTTGGCTTTCTTTTATAATTTTTTTTTATTAGTAAGGTATTCATAGTTGTTACTTGATTAATAAACATGATAAGTTAAAGCAAGATTTTGGACTTTTTGGGTTTAGCAGATCTGGAAATAGAAGGGTGTGAGAAAACTCAGAAACTGAACAAAATGACGAGGAGACTGAAGATAAAAAATAAATGCACTTTTTTTTCCATTAATTTTGTTAACATCTGTGTGAATGTCACTGATTACTTTTAGATTACTAAAAGTAAAATGGATGGATGTTAAATAATAATTGCAATTGTTTAAGTCCTATTTCACTCAGTGGAGGATTAACACTAAACAGTATAATTAGAGTAAATTTGTAAATTTATGACTAATGTGTAAAGTAATACATTAGGCAGTACAATGTTGATTATAAGTCATAATAAAAATAATTAAAAAGAAACACACTATTCCAAATTTCTCTATATTCTTATTTTTTTTCTTGCAAGATTAAAAATGTTTATTTTTTAATAATGATATTGTAATCTATCTAGTTACCATTAAGAAAAGACTGGAACTGTTGGGAAATAAAGCCATTTGTGAAAGTGAGAGACAACGTAACAAATGTATCTAAAGACTGCATTAAAAGGGGAAACACCACCTGTTATTTCAAGTCTGAACCATTTGTTATGTGGATTGTTGAAGTATGCGCTTCATCCTATGATGAAAATAAAGAAAAGTGTTCAAAGCCTTACAATATCTCAATTCAAGAAAAAAGTAAGTTGTAAAGTAAAAAAATAAAAAATTAAAGTTCTTCACTTCCCCCCCCCCCGCCTCCTAAAAGAATTTTTAGATTGGTAATATTTAATCAAGGTGTTATTTTTTTCATATTAAACATGACTTCTGTCAACAAAAAATGCTACAGTATGCACTTTCATTTGATTGATAAGGTAAGAAATCGCTTTTTGGTACCAGAGTTTGTGGCTTTAAATCTTGCTATGCTAGCATCAATTTTTACAGCCATTTGAAATTAACTTTAAGCAGTATGTCTCAGTCTCATTAGCCCTTACATAACAACAACAAAAAAAAAATAGTAGACTATAACACTTTAGACCAAACTAAGCACATGTTTATTCAACCTTTGCTACTGACACAAGAAAATATCTCATTTTTCTCATGTATTAGTACTAATATTGAACTTGGAGTGCATTTAATGCATGCAATCTAGATTTTAGGAATTTGAACAATTAAAAAAATCACTTTTTTCTAATCTGTTAAACTTTTATGGACACGTTTCTTAAAATCTACCCAACTCAGTAGTTTTGTATTCACATGCAGCCTTTAAATTTTAGCATATTGGGATAGAAATTAACCTTAAAATGGTTTATTCATTTCATTACCAGTGGGAATGTTGAACAAGTAAAGTGTTGTCTTCCAGAAACATAGTGTGGGAATACCCATTTAAAAAAGGTTAAGTAAGCTTTAAGGTCAAATAAGCCCTTGTATAACTTCACCTTTACAAAAAATAAATTAGTCAAAGTCATTAATATACTATATAGATCATTACTGTTCTACCATTATTAGTGGGAATTTCATCTGTATTAATTTTGCTTACATATATACCTCATGATACAATTTTAATGGGATTTGATATGAGATCCTTGTCCTAGAGATGACATGCAAAATATACTATTTTAGAATATTGTGATATTATCAGAAACTGATTTTTAGGAAACCTTATAATTGGATAAAGTGCCTGTTAACTTTGATAAAGAAAATTAAAAACATTTTCTTTATAAACACTTAATTTTAAATTTTTTAAATTATGATATATTAGATTTCCACTTTATTTTTCTTGTGCATGTGTGTAATAGAAATCATCATAAAACAAGGTCAAAGCCCAAAGGGAAGTGAATTGATGTTCTTCAATCACCCCTCCATGGAATTTGAGAGTTTATTGCATTTTAACATTGAAATGAAAGGACACTTTCAAGCATAAAATTTTTTTAAAACTGCATATGTACTCAAAATTTAATTTTTTAATGAAACTTTCAATTAAAAAAATTATGTACAGTTTTAATTATATTTTTTTCCAAATTGTTTTATTCATTTACTGAAACATCCCACAAGATTGTGTATGGACATACATACATGTATAAATATGTATAACAAATTGTATATAATTTTTTAGTTCAATTTAATATTAACTTTTATATGCTTGGTTACTAAATTTAATATTTTTCAACTTATAAATTAGGAAAATACCAGGAATCAGGGCTCAGACCAGTTTTAGCACCTCCTCAAAATTAAATCCTGTCTGTGGCCCTGTCTTAAAGCATTGAGATGTTTTGAAAATTAAATATAATTTTGTGTATATCTTATAGAAGGGATAAGTTTCCAAGTTTTAAGTAGCCCTTTGTTCAAGGCACCAACAGTGCATAGTAGTTAACATCATAAATTTCTCCTGAGTAGGCTTTTGTTCAATTTTCAAATAAAACTGGGATATATTTGTGTTGTCCTTTCATAGTAATAATGATTGCCTATATGGTGTTTCCATATTAAAATGGCTAACATACCTGCTGTGGGAAATAAACTAATGTCAACATTAGTAATACAATTTACGGTATATATATACAGTCAAACCTGTCTATCTCGAAACCTGCTTATCTCGAAAACCTGTCTGTCGAATTTTTTCAATTTCCCTACATTTTCAATAAAAATTTAACATATTTTCCAAACCTATATCAAATTATTTTTTCCCAAACCTGTCTATCTCGAATTTTTCTAAGAAACATAACATTCCAGTTTAGAACTTTACTGGGTTGACAATCGCACAAGTTTCCATTTCCAGGAAATACACTTCTAGTTTTCTCTTTTGGAGGGTTATTTGGTGGGGGACTAGGTGAGAATTGTACTAAAATTGGATTCTCTGCTCCGGAATAAGGGATCAGGGTTGAGGAGGGGGGAATAGGAGACGGGAGAAATTTCTTTTTAGAAATAGAACTGGTTCTCAGTCTATAGCCTAATAACTAAAGTATTATCTTGCATCTTGCTGTCTCAATTTTAGAGCTTAAAATGGCAGGTGTTAAAAAAAATTGAATGTTTTAACCATTGGAAAAAAAAATGGTAATTCTGTCATTTTTGAAGGAAAACCCTTCTATGAAGAAAACCGTAGTGGCCACTAAATTTGGAATTCCACCCAGTACTATTTCCACTATCATGAAAAACAACGATATCGTACAAAAGAACTTCGAAAACTGCTGAAAAATAATGTAAAAGAGCCGTGCATGTAAATAAAACTAAAAGTACTTCAAGTTTTCAATCTTTTGTATTGTGTAAAGAAATTTTCTTCATCTATTTTCATAAAACTTGTGTATCTGGAAACCTGTTTATCTCGAATCTTTTTTTTTACTCCCAAGAAATATTTTTCATTATTTTATTTATCTTTTTTTATTTATAGTATATACACCAACAGTTGACTTGGAGATTGTAAAGAGTCAGACATCTTTGTCTTTGAGTTGGATGCAACCTAGATTTCCAAATCAGTTACATCATTACATTATTACTCATATAGATATGGATACAAATAAATCAGTTTCTACTTTAGTTCTACCCCGAGATGCATTTTGTGGTTCTGATAAAGATAAATTTCATTGCTACTCTATAAATGATCTGATTCCAGGACATTTGTACAATATAAAGGTAATTTTCTTGATGTTTTGTCTGTTGGTATTACTTTTTTTCTCTTTAGATTTTACGTTAAAATTATTAGATTATTATTTAGATTTCAGATTATTATATATTAGATTTAGATTATTATTATTTAGATTTTAAGTTAAATTTTAAGCTAAAATTTATATTCCATAAAAGTTTCTTTATTTTTCAGATTGAAGCATTTTATGGCAATTTTAAGGAGGGACATTTGATTAAAAGTGTTATGGGTAATTTTATTTTTCTGCTACATTGTAACCTTGTGTATCTCAGCAACCTAGAATTTAAACATATTTCATTAAATGTTAGAATATATCATAATAACACACAAAAAAGTAATTTGAAGCATAAAAAAATGAATGTTGGAAAAAGTGTATTAAAATAATTGGGAGTAGCCATCCCTGAACTTTTTTGTATACTCATAGGAAAGAAAAGGAACAGTTTTCATTAGTCATGTTTTTGTTTTTGCTTTTACAAAACATATGAACATCACCACAAATATCTTTCTTTTATCTATACAAATATGTTATTTTATGAAATTCAATAAAAATGCTCATTACAGTGTCACAGCCATGATAGCTCAGTCAGCAAAGGCAGTGATCTTGTAATCAGAGGGTTGCAGGTTCAGAGCTTGATCTGACCAAAGATCTGTTGTGGTTATTAATGGTGGCTCAGGCACATAAAATAGGTTTGTTTGGTTTTGGAGTGCTACGGTCTACTTTTTGCAACACGAGGGCTAATGAGACCGGGACCTACTGCTTAAAACCAATTCCAAATGGCTACGAACATACATGCCATAGTGGGATTCAAACCCACGAACTCCAGTTCCGAAGGCCAGTACCCTAACCATTCAGCCATCGTCCTTCCAAGTTCCCTAATCATACCTCTGGAGATGATAGACCAATCCTAGGGATCTTATGCTTGATACCTGTTTCTAAATTATAACCCACTTTGTTTGTTTGTGTTTTTTGGGAATAGTGTTGGCCATTTATATGATGCTCCTATAATAAAATGGTTAAAAAAAATCTGTGTGCCATTGTATGGGTGAATACTTAACAGACAAGTGCCTTGCATTATTAAAACATTGCAACTGCACAGGAATCACAATAGGGCTTAGCATTCCTAATTGAATATTCACCTTTTGTTTATTTTCATCTATTACTAATGTTATATGATGACAGAATAGGTAAGATGATACTCTTCAGTACCTGAGTCTGAGAGTTTGAATCCCACTTCTTGAAATGGATTTTTAAATAACTTTTAAAATCATCTCTTAGCAGTGATGTTCAGTCCTATTAGGCTATTCATAGTAAACAGATGAATTGAGTACTCATAACAAATAAACATTTATTTATTGAAAAATATTTTTATGCTGTATTTTGTGTCTGTCAAACCAAATTTGTCAGTTTTTTTATTATATCTGGGACAATGACTTTCTTATGCTTTTCTTATGCTTATTTTGACATCTGTTTTAATTACTCTTCAGTAAAATTCAGTATCATCATGCTTACAATTTTACCGTTAAAAGTAAATGTGTTTTAAGGTAATTATAAATCTGGATAGTTATCTGTAATTTTCCTGTATTATTTTATTTTTATTATATTTCATGATTGACATATTATTATAGATAGAGATTGCTAAATAAGAGCCTTAAATATCTAATTTAATTTTTTTTTAAACTTTACCTTTAATTTTATATTAATATGTAGTATGCAAAAAAACAATCCATGTTTTTTTCATGTTAGTTTTAGTATGTTTCTAGTATAAATCCCTGCCTAGGGTGACTTTTGTGTTCTTTTCAGTTTTTAAGTTTTTCTATTAGTTTCCTGATGAATTAAAATGATTTATTTGATTACTGTTTTAGAAACACTTGAAAAACCAACAGTCTCAGCATCACTTTTTCTGGGAATGTTTCTACCTTTGATATTAGTTTTATGTATAATTGGCCTCCTTTTATATAAGTAAGTTCAGATGATTTAGTTTGATAATTTGAATAGGAATTTATAATAGTTAAAATAATATAAATGCATGTAAGAAATTATTATGGTTGGATACTATTGATATCTTGTTTCCATAATATAGATGTTATAAAGTATATCAAATGTTAATAAAAATTTAATCAATTTTTGCATAATTAATTGCATTGCCTGAATCTGTAATAATGTAGGTATCTGTTTTAATAATAGCAAAAAAAAAAATTTAGGTTTTATTTGGAATTTTAAAGTATTCAAAGAATTAAGAATATATATGTATGTATATGTACATGTATGTATATATAAGGCATATCATTAAGTAAATTTAGCAAAATGAGAATGAACAAAAGTGTAGATTGTAGTTTTATTTATGGTAATTTATAGATTAATTTTGAGGATACATCATTATATACATACATTTGATCATATATATTTATAATAGAGATTTGAGTTCCATTTTAATACTAATACCATAAAGCTATTTGCCTCATTTTTTAAAGTTAGTCTGTATTTGACAATATATCATCTTAAATATCTTTGTATCATGTAGGAATTCAAAATGTAGGAATTACTTCAGATAAATTTAGGGTAGTTTTATGATTCAACTGAACATTTTGTCTTCAGTTTTAGTTAATCAGCCAGCATACAATACCTGAAGTCTAAATGTTAAGATAAATTTCAAAATATTCATTTTATCGCATTTATTTCTACTAAAGATCAAACATTTCACCTCACTTTAGTTCATTTACCAATTACTATGTTAAAATTAAACTAGAGAGATTAATGTTATTGGAATAGGATGCATGGTAAAATTTTAAATGCTACTTAAATAGTTTTTTAGTCATACAAATAAATAGAATACATTGCAAATAATAAGTTTTTTTATTTTTACAATTAGGTGGAGACGTAAAAAAAGGAAATCAATTCATAGAGTAAAATTTATTCCTTCAAAAAGTAGGTTATTATTTTTTTTTATTTTGGTGTTTGTGGGCTTTACTTTCCAAGCAACATGTGTGATCTTTTGTCATTAAATGTATGCATCTGAATTTTTGGTTCTAAAATTTTACAACTATATATTACATTCTCAATTCTGCATTATATAATTTTATTTTTATTAAGTTGGTGGAATTATAACATATATTCTTACTATTTTGCATCAACATTACAATATTATAATTGATATATATATATATATATATATATATATATATATATATATATATATATATATATATGTCTGTAACATATCAAAATTTATTGCCCTTTAAGTTCTTCAAAATTCTCCCAATTCACATTTTATTTTTTAATTTTAACTTTGCCAGCCATATAAACTAAGTCAAGGATATGATTCATTGAGATTGCATTCTTTCCATGCTCTTCAAACCAAATATTGAACTAATAGCTGCTACATGTGGCTTTTGCTTTTACATGTTCTAATCCAGATATCAATTGTCCCAGGAAAAGCTGTAGACTCTTGCAAATGTACATGCCATTGTGTGCATATTTGCAACAACAAAGTTTTTACAACCTTTGTTGAAACTGCTGTCATGAGCTCTCTCTCTTGAGAAGCTAATTCACATATTTAACCACTTTTGAGAATGACATTCTCACAAAAACACAGATACATAGCAACCTGAAGGAGATAATGAAGGAGTTTTAAGTCTTGAGTTCAAGTGAGTGCTTTTCTTGGTTTAACTGCATCAAATTAAACATTGCCCAGCAAGCCTTTGCCTCCCCCCAACCCCCAAAAGGATACTTTAAATGTATCAGTGAAAAGAATTTTTCCAGTTACTTATCTATATATGTGAGTAATATTTTAACCCTTTAAAGGTCACGATAAAAATTCTTTCAGATTTAACGGCATTAGGTTATAAAAGTTGTCTGTGAACCTTATAAATAGGAAAAATATGAAAACAAATGTTACATTACTTAGGTAACTGCGAATTTTTTTTCCTTTTTAAATTTTTAATGGGGAAAGAAGTAATTGTGGAACCCTTCCCGTGTACAGTATGGAAATAAGAGTTTCTTAAAATTAATTATATCAGAATAACATTGCATAATTAACATAAAAATGATGTAATAAATAGATAACTACGCAATTTTTCATTCTTGATTTGGATGGGTGTTTTTATTTGAAGTCATAAGGAGAAAAATCCAATTTGAGATTTTTCATGTAAAGCAATCTTAAACTAATATATTTCAAAGAGAAAAATAAACTATGCAAAATTCTATTATCTGTTGCTACAACAAAGAGTTGATATCATAGAAAATCGAAAAAAATCCTTCCTATGTTTTTAAAAAGAAGAAAAAAAAGTTTTAACAGGTGGTTTTTCTGCGAAACCACTGCCCGTTAAAGGATTAACCTAATATAACTAACTTAATTATAATTGTATTCTGAAATAAATTTCTGGCAATTCGATCTCTAAAATTACAACCTTTGGTGAAAAGCCTTTATTTCTCTTTTGCATGTGCTAACCTTTGGGGACTTGGCAAACTACAAAATTAATTTCTATTTACCTCAACTATTTTTATATAACTCCTTACATGACTAAGTTATGCTTCTAATGTGTCATCGTGTGATTAATATTAACACTCTTAATGGCTAGCTTTCTCTCTCTCTCTCCCTTCCCCCCACACACCACTATGTAGGTAAGGTCAAGTTTATTGGGTTTAACGGAGTACCTAGCGAAGTATAAGGTCTTTGCTTTAACCTCTGAATGTAAGCAGATCAAAACATAAATTTAGGCTTCTAGGCAAAAAGTAATCCAAACAAAAATTTAATGCACTCCAGTGCACAAGAGAGCGAGGAGGTGAGAACGTTCTCATAAAAAATTATGAGTAACCAACGCGTTGTCTAATTATGAGATAATTAAACTGTAACCTTGACAATGACCATTTGGTATGGTTATCAGCAATACACAGATTCAACAACATGATGACACCACTATGTGTTCAAATGTACAGTGTTTTGGAGATAGAGTACCATAGACAAGTTGTTTTAATAAACAATATATTTTTAATTTCAAATTTTGATGTTTCTTTTGTAAGCAACAACTGCACGGTATCAAGCATGGGTACTATTTTTACTTTGTCGTAGGTCAAAAATCCCATTACATATACATAAATATATTAGAATTAACTTGAGGTAAATATATACCTATCTCATTAACAAAACATAGACTGGAGTACTAATCAGCAAGAAAACCGAGCCTGTTATTAGTCTTTTTTATCACATATTGTTTGACAATAATTTGTTTTTATAGTTTAACAATGGTTTGAGCCTGAATAAATATAAGTATTTTCTTTAAATTAAATGTTCGTTAGCTTAGATTTTTGTATGGCTCAGGGAAGTTTAAAAATTTTATTATTTAAAGTTGCTAGAAGCATCCAAGGAACATTATAACTTGCAAAATTGTTATTTCTTAATGTCATTAATTAGGGCTTCTTAACTCTTTAAAATGTATCAAAGTGTCTTTTGTCTATATTATTAAGTATATGTTTATCAATTGAAAATTATCTGGTGATATATTAAGACCAAAGCATTTGTAAAGATATGGCACATATCTTTAGGATGCTTCAAATTAAAAAATTTTTGCAAATTTACCATCATTAACTTTTTTTTTTGTTGATAATTTTACATCACTACTACAATTTATTATACTTTACAAACAAATATGAAAATGGTAAGTTTTACATTTTCATAGTAGTAATTAATAATTTTATTTTATGGTTTGTAATGTATGATTTAAACTGTTCAATAAAACATTAATTCTCAGATTTTTACAAAAAAAGTATTAATTACAGTCAGATGTAACTATAAAAACATTGAAAATTGTGTAATGAGACTGGCATGTGTAAAGTAAAATTTCTTACAAATAATCCTTAACCCTTTAGTGGACAGTGGTTTCACAGGGAAACCTCTTGTTAAACATTTTTTTCTCTATTTTATTTGAGAAATATGAATGGTTTTTTGGTTTTTTATCTTTTTGACATTTAAAAATTACAATAAATGATAGTACTACACTTAATTAATTTATTTATTTTGAAATATATGTATTTAAACTTGATGTACCTGGAAAGTTAGTCATTCGATTTTTTCATGTATGACCCCAAGAAAAAATATCTATTAAAACAACACTTATAAATTGTTAAGCTATTTATTTATTACACTTTTTAAGAACACTTATTTATTGTTCTTCAAACATAGTTAAAATTTTAAAAAGTATTATGTTCACACTGTACAAGAGGGTGGGTTTGTCAATCAACCCCCCTCAATCCCTTCTACAGTATTCTCTAATGCAAACCTAAGGATTGCAAAGAAACATTTTAGTACATTTTACATTTATAAGGTGCATACGTAATATTTATGAGCTAATTTCATTAAATTCCAAAGAGTTTATATAGGTGACCTTTAAAGGGTTAAAGGTTGTAAACTATGTTCTTGTGCAATTGATTTCCAGTAGTGCCTGAAACTACATAAAGTGGATATTCTAGTTCTGCCTTAGCTTTCAGAAATTTTGATGTGATTTGTTTTCAGTACCCTAGGATATTTGTAATGAATTGCAATGTTATTTTGTTGAGCAGACTTGTAAATGTTTAAAGTAATTTTTAGTACTTTGATAAAACTATGTGTTCAACATTGGTATTATTTTCTATTGAATACTTACTAATTCTTTAAATTTATATATTTTTCTTTGTGCAGTTGAGAGTGAATTTGGAACCTGCAATGAAGCTCTTGATGAAATCGATATCATTGAAACAGAATCTGTGTCTGATGAAATTACAAATCCTGTTAAACTTAATGATCTTCCAGAATATGTGAAACAAGGGATTCAAAACACTAAAATTAGAAAAGAATTCATTGTAATTATTGCTGTTAATAGATTCTATCATGCTAATTTCTTATAGTTAAGGGGTTATTTTAAAATTTGCATTAAATAGTTTATTTCATTCAGTATTTGTTTCATTATGTATATATGTGTGTGTGTGTGAATTATTATTTTTTATGCTTAAATTTGTTCAGAATTATTCTGTAACTAATTTACTAGAGATGAAACAAATAGTAACTTTACTAGATATCAGATACCCAGAGCTTTTTATCCTACTGGAATCTGATCCAATATTCATGGTTTCCGCGCACCTGGAAAGTCATGGAAAATCATGGATTTAAACAATGGATTAATTTTGTCATGGAAAGTCTTGATTTTTCAAGCAAAATGAGTAAAAGTCATGGAAAATCATGGATCCGCTAAACTACCGATTTAAAAAAAAATGCATTGAATTGTTTAATTGTATTTTTACTTGTCATTTGACTGAAGTTACTGAGTTTGGTATTTATGTATTATCCTATTGACCCTATTGCCAAGTAAAATTTGTTCACCAAGGAAACTCAAAGCAAGAAAGCTTAATGGGTGGGTAAATGTATATTATTCTGGTTTTTTTTCTTAAATTGTAGATTAAAATTTTATTAATATAATAATAATTATTTTTAATAAAAATTAGTTAAGATTTTTGCACAAAATATAAGTTTATCTCTAGAGATATTGTATATAAACATTATAGGGTTATATTTGGCTATTATTCATGGTCACCTGGATAAGACCAAAGTACCCTGAATTCAAATTGGAAACATTTTGATTGAAAAATTGCTATATGATTAAACTTAGGCATGTAGATACAACAATTTATTTTTATGTGAGTTTATTAACACTTATAAAGTAAGTTTACAGTTTTTTATGATAAAATTCCTGTAATTTCTCTAAAAGCATATATTTTATTTGTATGTACGTCAGAAATTTTATTCATATATATTTTTAACGAAAGCTTTATAAAGTAATGGAAAATGATCTGCTAAATCAGGAAAAGTCATGGATTTGAAAAATTTTATTTTGGCAGATACTCTGTAGGTATCAGATACCCAGAGCTTTTTATCCTACTGGAATCTGATCCAATATTCTATGGGTATCTAGCACTAAATTTTTTTGTTGTTACATTACAGTTAATACTAAAATTTCTTTAATGCAGTTAATTCTACAATTTCTATCTAGAACCATTAGATAAAATAAAGTACTTGATTAAAATTATAATCACCATGTCTGGTTCTAGACTGTTAACTGCTTGAATGCAAGGTGGTATTTTGGCTACCCCAATCCCTTCATGCAAAATAGTATTTCACTGCCCTATCAATGCTTATACCTAGTAGATATTTTATTGGCCATCCTAGAAATTTAGCCACCTATGTGCATGGATGCTCTTCCCACCTATTATCCCCAGTCCTGATCATCACTATCAGAATCACATAGAAAGTGAAACATTGACACTTCATTGAAACTTAGCAATGATAGGCCAATCCAAACTAAATAAGTAAATTTACAATAATCCACTAAATCCTAGTTTATAACCTGAAATAAAACTGTCTTGTGACAGTTGACTTCAAAAATTTACCATCAATGGAAATATTTAGATAACGTGTTATATTCTCATCTTAAGAAGAGGTAACTTTTGATCAGAAATTCAAAGATTTACCATCAGTGGGAATATTTAGATAACATTGTATATTCTCATCTTAAGAAGAGGTAACTTTTGATCAGAAATATTATATTTCTGATCAAGAGTTACCTCTTCTTAAGATGAGAATATACAAACGTTATCTAAATATTTCCACTGATGGTAAATCTTTGAAGTCAACTGTCACAACTTTCACAACTGTTTGGCTCTGGTCAGAAAAGTTGACCTCCTCTTTGAGGATTTATGGTTTTAAAGTCGAAACTAAGCTGGGGAGGGGAAGTTAGTATCCTTTTAAATAAATCTTGATCACTAGTGGCACTAAAATATAACTTCTAGATCAAACAAACCTCCCTTAATGAATTTTGCAAACCTTGAGCTCACTTCCCCCCTGACTTCATGTCAGTTTTCTGAGAAAGACAGTCATTGAAGGAAAATCTTGTATTCCCGTAACAACTAAAAGTGTAACTTAAAATATGCCAATTAACATGTATAGCTTGAATATGGAGAGGATTTTTTTCTTTTCCAAGGATTTAGGGTTTCAAAATTCTTTGAAATGAAATGTCAAGCCTCTCTTTAATAAATTATGGCCACTACAGTCATATAGGTTTGAAAAGTGACTGCTCAGAATAGATGAAATAATCCTTCTCACCCTCTTTTTTCATTGATATACTGTTTGAAGTTCAAGAAAGAGAATCTTGGTTATATGAAATGGTGACAGTGAGGAATTCTCCAATCTGTGATTGACTTTAACACACAAAATGTTTGTCATTCAGAGTTTGATTTTAAAATTTTTACTCTGAATATCCATGTTGGATATTTGGTTCTTTTCTGCAGTTATTTGGGTGGGGTTCTGTCTAGTTGGTCAGATACTGGATAGTTTTCAAATATCTGTTTCTTCTCTACTAACTATTAAATTTATGTGGGGGGAAATTAAATATAAAACATTCTTTTATCTATCCAATGAAAAGTTTATCATAGTTTTGCATATGTGTTACCATGTAAGGAATTGATTTTTAAAAATTTATACTTATTTTCTATTAAATACAAAATTATAACGAGCTTTGAAAGCTAAGCTGTTGCCATTTAATAGTAAAAATTGTAGAAGGGATTGTATACTTCTAATATCTAATGGTTAATATCAGAGGTGGCAAACTACATCCTACCTCAGAATTCACAAAATTTAGGACTGAAACAACTGAGAATACTGAGTATTGTAATATAATATTTTATCATTGTATTAATTATTATTATCATTATAATCATGTAATTATAAATGTTTAACTGTCCTGTTGTTAATTTAGGAAAAATGATAAAACGTATTATAATATGCAGTGTTAGAACTTCCAAAGTAGGAGATAGCATAGAGGAGACCTTTCATGTACATATAGAGAGTATAAAAAGCAAATCTGTATATTTAGTTTGTTTATTATATTTTTAAAGTTTATGTGAGTTATCAGAATTGATTTGTAGAGAGTTTCTTCTGAATGCACTCTAAATTGGAAAGTTTACTTTAAGACATGTAATCTACATGGCCTTGTAGCTGCATATGTAATTTATTTGAAGGGATAAGAGATATGAGTAAAAAGAGTAGTAGTGTTTCATAAAATATAAATTATTAAAATCTACAATAAAATAAATTCGAATAAAATGTAAAACCTTTCAATAAAAGTTAAATATACCAAGAACATTCCATAAAAATCTTTCTAGTGCACTACATATTACATCATTGCTTTCAATTCTTTATTGCATATTTAACATTAATATAGGAACATAACTGGGTAATGATTTTCACTTATGTTATGTTCAAATTTTATAAATATTATTTTTATATGAAGAATGTTTTAGCAAGTTTTTTGGTTATTTCATGTTATTATTTATCTTGTAACTTAACAAAATAGGTAACAATATAAAAAAGCATATCTTGTTTTATGACAAACACTTTAATAGACAGTATCAAAAATTAAAGAGATTTTGAGGAAAAATTATATATGTATAACATTTGAAAATCACTGATTAGGTTAAAATAAATAAATAATAATTGTAAAAATCATTTTTTTAATTTAAAATCAAGGATTTAAAAACAACAAAAATAGGTTTTTTTTTAAATAATTTTTTTATTTACATAAAATTTGATTTGATTAAGAAATATAGGCTTGATTTTTTCAAGACAAAAAATAAAGAAATAATTTTAAAAATTTTATTGAATATATTTTTACTTGAATACTGTTACTTTGAAAGCATTTTAACAGTGAAATAATATTCAACAAAATTTTGGTTATAAAATAAATATTTTTTCCCATTCAAAATATACGTACCTTTTTTTGTTTGGAAGGGGTATTAAATTTATATTGCATTATTTATTGTGTATTTTAAGTTATTCTAAATATTCTTTTATTAAATAATTAATATAAAATTTATTTGTTAAGAGTTCATCATCACTTTAGATTAGAAAATTTATATTTTTTTCTGTGTTTATTTTAGAGTGTTCCTACTGGTCAAATATATCCCTGCAATGTAGCTAAACTTGGAGAAAACAAATCTAAGAATCGATATGGAAATATTTTACCATGTATGTATTTTGCTTTGATTAATTTTACTAAAATTTTAAATATTAAAATTTTTAAATTTTATTAATTCTTTTAAAAGAGGCACCACTCTTAAAATTATTTTGAAGATTAATGCTGGCCTTAAAAATGATGTTTATTTAAAAAAAATACATTACAATAAAATTATATACTAAAAAAGTAAAAGATTGATAATTGCTTGTATAACAGATTGCTTAAAGAATAGTTTTTTATATTATTTCTGAAAATTTCTTCTACATTTTATCATTCTTAAACATGTTTTGATTTAAAGAGTGTTTCCAGTTATATAGAAATGTATTTTAAAGTTAAACTAAAACTAATGACATTTGAAGGGTAACATCTAAATAGAGAATTATTTATGGCAATATCAGCAGATGCTGTCAGTAATTGTTTATGGTAGACATATGCTGACCTAAGAGTAAAATATTACTCAAAGTTTTGTTAATATAATAAAATATTAGCAAACAAAGATTCTTCTACTTTTGCATTCATGGAGCAGCTTTGAAATCAGAAATTCAGTGCAGAGTACTGAATATTATCTCAAAGTAGTTTTATCATTTAAACTTGCAGAACATTAGATTTCATCATTTAAATTTGCAGAACATTAGATTTCACCATTTAATTTTTTTTCAACACTAATTTTCCATTGCAGATAGAAAACACTTTTTTTTTTAAACAAGAATTTAAAAACAATTTTTAAAAATCCATAATGTTTTTTATTAATTAAACATTATTATATTTGTTTTGAATTTTGTAAGACAAAAATTCAATGAAAGGTCATCTACTATTAAATTTTTTACTATTAAATTTTGTGTCATTTTGTTCATGAAAAATATTCTTGATATTAAACTTATATTTTTGATGCAAATATTTTAAACTTTAAATATGTTCTACTCTTTCATAGAGTACTGTATGACAAATTCTGCTTTAGCTTTATTTTTCAAATTTATTGTTTAAATCCTAATATTCATTATCCCACACTTTTATCAGTCATAGAAAATATAGGGAGGAAGATTTTTTTTTCTCATTTTATAACAACACATCCATTCTATCTTGCTTATACCATCTATTTTGAAAGGTTTTAATAATTTTTCTTCCCTTTCTGCTGTTATAGTTCTCATTGTTTTAAAGTTGGTTAATTAATAAAATTTCCTTCATTTGCCATTTTAATAAATATGTTGAGATATGTGTTATGAAGGAAAATTGAAAAAATGCACAAAAAACTCCTGTACATGTATTCACTTTAACAATCAGTAATTTGGGATCATTATGGAGCGTCAATCATGCTTTCCCAGAAAAAGATTACCTCAGAAATACCTTCCTTTATCTCCTTAGAAATATCCAAAAAGGTATTTTTTCATGCAATTATTCCTTAAGCCACTGAACGGACGCATTGATGGGGGTTCGACAGCAAATTCCTGTTCAAAAACGGACTGGTCGACCCCTTCTCGTTCGTTGTGTTTATTCTTATTTCAGCACGGCTGTCACCCTCTCGATGCAGGTGGTCTGTTTGAAATTTGTCACACCGTTTACGTGTCGTCAAACTATTCAGGCGCTCATGCCGTGTTTCACTGCAATACTCGAGGGATTATTTGGCACCTGCTCTACTCTATTCTTGAGCTCTTGCCTTTCACCCCCACATACACACTCAACTTCTCCAAACTCCAGACAGTGGCCTCAAAATGTATTGATAGTTTTCTTGAGAAAAGAATATATGTTTTGCAATTAATTCATAAAATCCTTGAAATTGAAAAATATTTTGAACAAGGGAAATGAGTTTTATTTTAAATACAAATAATAAGTAAATGCATAGTGTTAAGTACTAAATCTCTTTTGAAATCACTTAAGAAAAGGATATTCATCCCGTGGGATGAACTAATTTTTGGGTTCTATGAAAAATTTATTCATCACATTTTGCATTTTTACTGACCACTTGAAGGTTTATACTCACTTCAATTCCAGTGCTAATAGGATTTTGTAGATTGATTTTTAGTCAGTTACCTGAAGGCCTAAAATTATAATCCGATAGATACGTCTTTTTTAATTGAGAGTTCCTCTAACAGTGAAACTAAAAGTAGTTTCTTTGAGGAAAGTGAAGAAGATAATCCATTAGATTTAGCTAAAGACTGGTACCGCCTTGATTCAAAACATGGAGTAGCCCCACAAAGTTTTCCATTTATAGGACACCAAGGAATAAAAATAGGTATATGCTATACTGAGGACCCCTTGGAATATTTTAATACATTTTTTGATAGTAAAATTATAAATGAATTTTAAATATAATAGAATTTTAATTAAAAGCAATATTTTTTAAACATTAACTAAAAGACCCATTATCCATTTTTTTATTTTTTGAATTTTTAAAGAATGTATAAGTTTTATTTTTAAAAATCCCAAAGTCAAATTAATTTATCTTTTTTCTATATAAAAATGAAAGAAAATGACATTTTTAAACAGCTCTTCATTTGTGAGTTAAATCAAATATAACATGCATTTACATGTTAAAATTAATTTTTAGAAATTTAATTATTTTAAATTTGTATTATTTTCTGTGTGTATAATACTTGTAGAAACACACTGAGAAAAAAATTATTACAAAGCTATAATAATTGAAAGAAACTAATTTTGTGTAACAGAACTCTTTACCCTGCAGGAAAAATAACATAAAAGTAGCCTGACAACTTTTAAACGGGAAACTCTTGTATGGTATGGTAAGTTCCTTCTGGAATTTACGAAAGGGTGACTGCTTTGAAAGGAAAAAAAGGTGAGGAGGGTGGTCGGTGGATGGGTTAAATGTTACATTAGCTCATTGAGCTTTCATGATTTTTATTACTTTTTTGAAAATTTTAAAAGCATAACAGTTTTTTATGTTTCTAATAAGCATATAATTTAATGTGATCATCCATGTAAATAAAAAGTATCAATTATTCTAATGTTAAATAAGAATCAAATCCAGATACAAAAATAAAAAATTGTAATTGCCAACAGGCATTTGTAAGTCATGATAAGCTTTCTATTCAGTGCTGTATAGGAAAACTTAATTAAAAGTTTAATATTGAGTGATAAGCCTTTGTAAATAAAATATTATACCTAAATTATATTTAAAAATTTTATATATTTGTTTTTAAATTTGATAACTAATTTCCTATTTAGTTTTACACAGGAAAATGTAACTGGAGGGTTACTGCAGTCGTAAACTTTTGTAAATGAATTATCATTCATATTTTGCATTTAAAAACTTAATTTTTTTAAATTAGAAAATATTTTGGGAGTTCCTTTCTAAATTTTATAAAAGGATTTTAGTTTTCCATATAAATATATCTTGAACTAAAAATATTTCAGATGATCACAGCAGAGTTTCTTTAGATGTTGATGGAGAACTTTCTAATTATATCCATGCCAGCTACATTCATGTAAGTTTCACATAACTTAAAAAATTAAATTTAGGATGTAATTTAAAATGAATTTAATCAAAGCTATATTTATTCCAGATTTCCATGTACAATTCATTTGAATGCAAAATTTATAAAATCTCTAATTAGAATAATTTAGAATAAAATCTAAATTACAAATTATATTATGATGAATAATGATCTGGAAGCATTGCATCTTGATGTGTTTTATTTGGTACTTTTACCTGTTTATTGTAATACTGAAAAGCTAACATTAATTGTTTAGTAACCTATGGGTTGATGGTTTAATTACTTGGTAATTGACAAAGTGTTTTATTTAAGTAAAAAAATTTTTATTTGTGCACATGAAAAAAAAAGTGTTTAGAATATTAATAATTTATTTCAGCAAAATTTTCAATACATTAAAATATAAATACTTAATGATTATAGTTATTCTGTTGTAAATAAATAGGAATTATGATGTAGTTTTGTCTATTAGATGTTACAAATATTATCACATTTTTGTTTTGAAATGGAAGATTGTAATATGCATTTGTGTAGTTTTCATTCTGATACGAAAATGTGATATAGAACTCATTTTGATCTTTCGTTGGTGTTAAATAAGAAGTATAAATAAGTTCCATTTTAATCTGCATTTGTTTCTGAAACTATACACTAAAGACGTCCAGTGGCATAACTTAGGTTTCTTCCAACCAGGGCAGGTGCTAGATTTACTGTCTCTACACCTTATATAGTATGATCTTGTTATAAACATTTTCTAAAGCGAAGAAAATATTCAGCTGCAAAAAGATTTTTTTTCCAAAATTTAAAAGTATTAAAAACTAGAAAATACAATTTAACTGCAAAAACATGTTTTGAATTCTAATGTTAATAAGTTATAATCTAAAAACAGTATTATTATCTTAAAGAAAATTTATTGGTTATCAAAAATTATATTAAATACTAGCTGCTTTGCACCCAGCCTTCAGTCTGGGCAATAAATGTTCCCAAGTAAAATTTTAGAACCATTATTATAGGTATTCATGTTCATAAATATCTTAAACATCTTACCCAAGATTGGTCACTCATATGATAGTTTATTAATAATGAATAATCACAGTTATAACTACGTGTATGATCTATGTTGCCCGTAAACCACTGTGTTATGATGTCAAATTCCACAGCTTTCTGTATTAATTGATGCAATAGTATGTTATATTCGGCACCGATGGATTCCTATATGTAGATATGCATAGCTTACGAACATTCTCAAAAATTTCATTTAAAATAATAGTTATGTAGCCTGGTGTCCAATAGATTATCTCAAATATTGTATTATTTTAGCGGTAGGTCAGTTGACATGTTCCCAACATTATATAAGAAACCTAAAGGGGTCAAATGATGATCGGTAAATTAAATAGTAAATATTTTGGGAATCTATGAATCTTAAAATTTAAAATCTTAATTTTGTAGCGTATTTTTAAATTGTCTATTATTTTTACTTTTAAAGTTTTAAACGTATTTTGTCATTTCACAATTGCTGCTAAAATCCCAGATTAGTAGGTTCGTCAGAAGGCAACATTTCCAAACGTTTACTAATTCTATTTTTTAATTTTTGGCATGATGAAAAGTAGATATATTACTACAAAAATGAGCATAATAGATGTATTGAAACGATATACTTACTAAAATAGAGCTGAAACAAAAATGTTGATTTCTGTATAGTTCACAAAACAGATAATGGTTTCCAAAAAGTAATAATAAAATTTGCCTAAAATCTGGTAAGAATTACTTTCTTAAATAACTCCCAATAATATTTTTTAATGTTAACTGAAATTCTCTGAACATAATGAATCTAATATAAAATATGCATTAAAATATAACAAAATATCCTTAGAAATACCTGAAAAATATTAGTAATAAACTCCCAATTTTTTATATTCATCTTAATTTTATTACTCTTAATCAAACATAGAATAGCTTTACTTACAAATCCCATTGGTGATGTTTTGCTGTGGCGACATTTTTGTCACCTGCCAAAACAACTGAGTTTGACACAACAATGGTGCCAACTTGGCAATAAAGTATTAAGCAAAACCTCTTTATAACTTTCTTTGAAAACCTCTTTTATAATATCATCGACTTTTCTTCAAAGAAAATTCTTTATAGCAATGTTTTTTAGAATAAAAATAAATATTTCTCCTAATATTCGACACTAGGGATTTTGTAGCCTAGGACAGGCAATTTCCCTCCCTTTTACTAAGCTATGCCACTGAAAACTTTCTCATATTTAATGCATTGTTTTTCTACTGTTTACATTTTTTAATTCGTATAACTTTACCCAATTTGTAAGTAATGTGTATATATGTATGTATGTATGTATTTATAAACATACATATAAACTAATTTGAAGCTTTGATTAATACATTTTTTTTTCTTTTAAGGGTTATAATAAAGTAAAGAAGTATATTGCTACTCAAGGTAAATCTATAGTTTAGAATACATAATCATACATTCATTTCTACTCAGAAAAATTGGATTTTTAATTTTTTATTAGGACACTTTTTTTCTACATTTTTATATTTTCAAATTTCCTTACTTGCTATTTTATAGTCTATAAATTCCACAAAGCCTTAATATTGTTTGTTGTCTAAAAATAATTATTATTTTGAAACTTTTGTATGGTAATCAGAATAGTGTTAAATTTCAATTTCCCTTACATTTCTCCTTAATGTTTCACTTTTTTTAGGAAAAAAAAATGTATGGAAAAAGATAGCAGCTTTTGTAGTCCTGTAACAATTTTTTGCTGATTAAAATGAATGTTTCTTATTTAGATTTCACAAAATAAATATCTTTAAAACTATTATCTTCATGTTCAATGTTCCAGATCAATTTCAGATTACTAAATTATTTATTAAGTTAAGTGGTTGTTGCTTAGATTTTCTAAATACAAGTTTTAGAAACTCCTTGTTGTTATCTTCTTTATACCCTAGTAACCTTTTAAGTTAACAACTGAACCATTGAACCGGGTTAACACCTGGAATACTGAGCACAGAAACTGGTTAAAAATAAATATATAAATAAATAAATAATAAATTATTGGGATGGAGGCAAAGTTATGTTTGAAAGTTCATAAAATATTTTAACCATGTTACCATACAAACTTACATTTTAATATACAATTCCTAAATAATGCAATTTTTGACATAGAAAAAAATGTTATAAAAATATATCATTACAGGCAATTTGGTTGTATTTCCTGTTCATATAATTTATTTTGTTTTACTAGAAATTTGACAGCAAGGCATGTGCCCTATGTGTACTCCCTTGATATACATGTGATTAATAAAGAATGGCATAAAGAAAGTAGATAAAAACAAGCAATTTTTGAAAACTTTTATTTTGGAAAACCTAAACAAGAATCACCTACCTTAATGTTCCAGTTTAATTTCAGGTTTTTGAATTATCTATTGGTTACAAACAGCAATATATATATTTGTTATAATTACATGATATATTTAGGAGTTATGAGATAAAATCATGAATCAAATTAGTTATCAATTCAAATACTAAATTGGGAATAATATGAAGTTTAGTATGGCCTGTATAATTTTGCTGAAGGAGTGTAGACAGAGTATTGTGTAACATTCAGTCTAGTAACAAGAAACGTGGTTTAACACATCCTAATACCATGAAAAATGTATTAAGTGTGTATCTGAAATACACTTATCTCACAAAATCAATTTTTAAGTATGATATTAGTGTAAATGACATTATATGTTCAGTGGAAGATAAAAAAGATACTGTAAATATTACAATTATGAACATTCTAAAATTTAAATTGAAAAGTTTCTTGTTTAATTAGTACTAGTATTGTGACACATGTATTCCTTAACTGAAAGGCATATATTCTCTTACTCTCGAATGAATAGTATAGAATTTTAGATCCAAAACTAAATAATACAATAATATTGATAAATTGAAGAGAATGGCTGTAATACACACCAAAAGCTTCTAGTTTGGTACATATAAATCCTAATGAAGACTTACTTTACTAAATTTGTGGGTAATGAACTTTTTGAAACTGTAATGGACTTTTTAAAACTATACATACTCACAAGTGATGGGTTATGATGGAGGTGTTTTCTTCAAGATAATTATTCAATTATTTCTAAATTTTAGAATGTGGAAGAACCTTGTTGCTGTGTCATATCCTGTTTAGTGTATACTACACTTTAAAAAAACTGAGCTCAAATATTTTTGCTCAGTTTGAGTAAAATCTAATACTTTCCATGCTCAGAAAAATTTGAAAAGTAAATATTCTTTCTAATTAAAAATAAGTAAATAAATAAATAAATAACACTTTGATTTTTAGAATTCAGTTTCAATCATATGGATTTTTTTTTTTAAACACATGTTGATTAAACATAAACATTTTCTTAATATATTTGTAAAGTATTTCCTATACCTACTTGCACAGTTTTATTAAATAAATTAAAATTATTTCTGTTTTCATCATATATTTTTGTTTATCTTATATACAGGACCTCTTCAAAATACAGTGAAAGACTTTTGGCAAATGATATGGGAGGAGGGTTCGTGCAAAATACTTATGATTACAAATATTATGGAAAACGGAAAAGTGAGTAATTTTTTCTTATGGAAAACATTGGTTTCTGAAAAGAAGTGGTGATCATTATCTCTTTAACACCTGAATCGTTTCTTCTGAATATATACTGATAATTATCTTAAGTCTAAGTTATTGTAACATAAGTTGTCATTTA
The DNA here is from genome assembly GCA_032207245.1 of Pardosa pseudoannulata. Taxonomy (NCBI): domain Eukaryota; kingdom Metazoa; phylum Arthropoda; class Arachnida; order Araneae; family Lycosidae; genus Pardosa; species Pardosa pseudoannulata. The sequence continues at coordinate 17,949,836 of CM063504.1, read as the reverse complement.
CTAAAAAGAAAATCCATGGTCAGTAATTTATTTGTTATCATATATAAGTACAGTACTGTAAAATGAAGTTTTATAATAGATATAGCAATTCATCTTAATTTCAGTTGATATACCTGCTGAAAAAGCAAATTCATGTGTGGCACTAGAAAAATCATAACATGTTGATCCAAACAACTAAATTATAAATAATTGCAGATATTTCAAGCACTGGAAAATTGTTTATATGAATTCAAATCTACTGAAGGATTTACTCATTTGCAAATAGAAAATAAAATAATTACACACTATTAAATGTGTTTCATTAGGACACTTTATTCAGCGTTCCTCTCTGTACTATACATCACAACAACTATTTTTTCTCCAGGTTGCTTAAAAAGGTTGCCAAACTCTGTAAGCCTTTGGCTGTCATTTATCGCTCATGCAGCAATTCACCACACTACCTTCACTAAATAAAGATGTTAGAAGAAAGCATAAAAATTTCTACAGTTTTATTTAAAACTATTCCCAAGAAAGGGTGCTACTTACAGTAATATAACTTAGGGAATTTTTGTAACTATTTTGTATTAATTAGCTTTAATAATACATATAATTTTATAAATTAAATGTTAGATTAAATAAATTCTAACTGTTAAGCATGCTTTGCTTTACATTCTTAAATTTCTCAAATTATAGGGTATTATATTAAAACATTAATAGTTATAACTTTAATCAAAGTATTTTTTTACTTAAAATTTATTCTGTGATTATTACAGTGTAAATGTGAAAAATATTGGACAGAAGATTCTTGCAAGTATGGAGACATAAATATATCTTTTGAAGATTCTAAATCATATGCAGATTTTATAATAAGGACATTTGAAATTTCTAAAGTAAGCATGAAAAGCTTATTTTCTTCATATTTTTTCAGGTTTCAAGTATTAAAGAAGTCTGATACTGTTAGCTTCCTGATTGTTTCTGGTATACAAATAATTATATACCAACTTATGTATAATTAATTGAGTTTAAGCCCAGTAACTGTTTAGATGTTTCTGAATTATTAACCTTTTCAGAGGGGCTGGGACAGCATGTGTCCCGCAAATGCATTTGTTCTTCAGAAAGCCCCTCTCAAAAGGTTAAGGTATCTGTCTATGTAGAAAACGTCATATTTTGCCAAAAATCATAATATTTTTTTTTATTTCTCTATTGTAAAATTTCAACTCTTAGGCTTCTAAATCTGTATTTGTTTTGTCTCTACGGCATTTTAAAGAAAAGTTACAGCTGTCAAAACAAACCGGAAGTAGCAATTTCAGAACAGAAAGTTGTGAATTTAAAGTGTTTTAAAGAGCATTTTTTGGACAAAACTTTTTTAATTTTTATCACGATAAGTTTAAACATTTTTCTGGTATTTTTAATAATTGGCAACTTGGCAATTAGAAAATTTTCAGGCAAGAAAGTGGGTATAAATTGAGTATCACATGTTTTTATCTCCCCACTGTATGCTTGGTTTGTTTTCACTGTTTTACATTTTGCTAATCGTTATTTAATCTTGCAATTTGAAGTAAAATTGGACTACTGCAACAGACAACAAAAGTTTCCAAATAAAAAAAAATGGGCAAAAATGAGCACATTTGATTTTGCAATCATCTTGGTTCGGCACACAGTATGTAGTCTACCAGAGCATACAGATTGTTTGAACGATCCCATGATCTCAGAAAGTTGGAATATTTGGAATTTTATGGCAACAGGGATTCACAGGGTCATTTGGCTGTAAAAATATTTATGGCAAACATAGTGTCAAAAAGTTTGAATGCATAGGTCATATTCAAAAGCGAGTGGGCAGCAGACTTCACAAAAACAAAAGTAAACAAAAAAGTTTAGGTTGAAAATGAAAACTTATGGATGCCATAATAGATAAAATTCAAAACTATTATGGCATTTCAATTCTAAGTAATGTGAAGGATTTATAAGGCATGCAGAGTGCTGTAATTGCAGCTTTTTTTTTCAACTGCACATCCAGCAAACAAAATCCAAGCATTGCCAGTGCCCAGTTGGTTCATCTAGCTAGTATGCTTATGAGGGAGCGAAAGCCACCGGTAAAACTTATTTAACAAAGAATACAGGATTGCCTTCAGAAATTGTAAATATTATAAAGCCAACATATATGCAACACTGTGATCAAGAGCTTTTAAAAATGTGTCTGCATTGTAAGACACAAAATGCCAACGAATCTTTCAATGGATGTTTGTGGCAAATAGTGCCAAAAGAAAATTTCATTGAATTAGATACATTTAAATTAGGGGCATATATAGCTACAATAAATTTTAATCAATATTTAGGTGCTAATTTTCATTTTTTGAGGTACTTGAGACAAAATTCTGGCATTATACATTGAATTCATTTAAAAACATTGAAAAACCACACATTGTCGATGCAAAAAGGCATTCATTGCCTCATATAAAAAGGGTTAGAAAGAAAAAAGAGCTTAAAAAAAGAAAAAATATTAAAAAAAGTTGAAAAATTTGAAGGTGTGACATATAAGTGTGAAGAATTTTAAAAATGTATTTTAATTTTTTATTAGTTAAAATTGCTTTCATAAACTTCAAATGCGTTTTTGTCAGAACGGTATTTTTAATATAATGTTGAAACTTGAAATGGGATTTCTCAAAAAGTTCTTAAAATATTTTGTTCAAAATTTATATGAATGCTTTTGATGGTATTTACTAATAAATGACCTAAAAGCTTTAAATTTGGATAATTTTTAATAATGTTGCATTCATGGTTAGCTATAAAGGTAATGAAAATTCGTTAAAAATTCAATGTGCATGATTTTGAAGGACCAAAATTTTTTACCAAATGTAAATTAAGCAAAGATTTTAGGTGATTCACTAGTCTAGTATATAAGAAATGTGTTACATTAAAAAATATTGAAATAATTTAATTTATTAAAAAAAATAGACCTTTTGAAAAAAACAAATTTTTTTTACTAAATTTTCTTCATTTATTAAAAAATTTATTAAAACTTCTCTGGGAATGAATTTTTTAAGTGCAATTATCTATGATAATACAAAAAATAAATCTAAAAATGTAAACACATGAACTAGTTTCTACGTTTAAAGAAAAAAGTTCTCCGAATGTAGATGTATTCCTTAAAATAATTTTCTGAACTAAAAAGTCGTTAAAAAAATCATGTAAATTATATTTCTGTTATTAGCTTTATAAAATGAAATGTATTAAAAAAAGGTTATAAGTATTTGTATCAATTAAAAAAATGCCTTATTCTAGTTTCATTTTCTGCATTTGCATGGAGTGGTTCAAAAGCTAAATCCAATCTTGCTAACAACTTTTAGATGGAAAAAGAAATCCAGATATTTACTTTGAAATACAGTATTATTATTTATTTATCATATTTGTTGTAGTAATCAGATATCTCAATTTAACTTTCAGGGAACAATTTGTATAAACTAATAAGTATAAACTATTCAGATACACTAATAAGATGTACTTTATTCATATTTTGGTAAAAACATTATTTCGCAATCACTAGTATTGTGTCAAAAAAATTTAAGATAATTGCATACTATTTATTTTGATGAGAAAAATAAAAACAGACATACAAATAATCTTATAAATAATTGTGGCTGCAAGCAGTATAATTTTTATATTGGGTTCATATTATATTTTTTTACGTGAAAATTCCTGCTAATATTAACAACTATTATTATAGTAGATTTTCAGAAATTAAGCAAACAGATAATATTTGGGAGAATTTTTTTTACCTTATTTTCTGTTAAGAATGGGACTTGAAGAATATTTTTAAGCTTCTGCACTTAATTGTTTAATTTAGTTTGTTTATTTCTTTTTTTTTTTTTAACCCATATTGTATATATTTTTTTATAGCACTACCTAATATTTTCATAACTATTGAACACAATTTTTTTTAGCATTTTACTACACAATCTGCTGATTTGTTGCCCTTTTTATTATGGGATCACCATATAGGTAGGGCAACATTGCTTTCTATGAGGGGTCAACACCCAAATCCTTTATTCAGGATCAAACCCAAACCCATTGGGTGGAAGCACAATGCTCTAACCACTATACAATCTGGGCAGACAATTAAAATATTAATGTACTTATTTGATATCTTAAAATCACCCCACCATCCCAAAAATGAAGTTATGTACATTGAAAAAATAACTGTTGTATCTAAAATTAAGAAATATAAATAAATAAAAATTTTATTACGTTTAACCTTGTGGTTATAAAATGTTTTAAGGATACAGTTTCCAAAAATATATATAGTAAATAAACTAAACTCAAGTTACAAATAATTACTCATAAAGATAAGTTCATTGCTGCAGTAAAATAACAATAATGCATTGATGTAAAGTTGTACTCACATAGGACAAAGTAACAAATAAATTACCATATAGGTAAGCAAATATAAGATGAGGATTTATAATTTTCTCAATATATATTCTTTATATGTAATATTCTCTTATATATAATATATTAAGAGAATATATTCTTTATATGTAATATATTTAGATCTTATACAATATGTATAAATATACCATGCAGTATATTTATACATATTGTATAAGTTCATGCACATACTTCTACTTATATACTATGATAAATATACTACATGTAATAATCTTTATTTTAATATTTTCAGGATGATGAATTAAGAGAAGTAAAACAGTTTCATTTTACATCTTGGCCAGATCATGGGGCTCCTTCAAATCCAACACCATTTGGAAATTATTTGAAAAAAACACGTTGCTACAAACCAGATGATGATGCCCCGATCATAGTTCACTGCAGGTATTTGAGTTCTAATGTTACTTGCTTTTTCTTCTGATTTGAAAAGTATATGATTATCTTTTTTAACAAATTAAAATTTATGCTGAAAAAAAATAAATCTTATTTTTTTCTCCATACTTTTTCAACTAAACTTGAAAAAGGACTGGGATAGATGTAATGCATTTTTTCAGTCATCGAAAGGAACGGAAATTTTTACTTCTGATTCTCCTTCCTGCTAACTTCCCTGCAAGAGGACATCCAGGCATACAGATTTATCCTGAATGTTTTATGGGTGTACAGACAGATGTTTTATATACTTCTCAGATCCAAATTCAGCAATGTAGGGTTCTAGTTCTGCATCCTGACCACTAAGCCATCTCAAGCTCATGATGTTTCTTTTGGAGGTTTAAAATGAAATCCTTGATATAGATTATTCTTTCTTACTGAGCCTATTATGTGATTTTAAGTCCGAGTAAGTCAGTATAAGTAATAACAAAATAATGACAACTACAAATGGCTCACAAAAAGATTTTATCAACATTTTTACCGTCTGGTCTTTTTGACAACTTTTATTATTCATAAATGAACAAAAGACCAATGGGGCAGCAACACAACAGGTTAAAATTGTTCCCTGACACAGTAAAGTAAAAGAAACTCTCTTTGGGTAAACTCTATGCATATGTTGAAATCTACCATTATGAACACTTAAAGCATTTTAAAGTACCCTTTTATAGCAGACATTTTTAAAGCAATGAGAAGCAATTTTTGAAAGTTATTACTGAACAAAAATATGAAAATAAGGAGAGCTGAAAAATTTTTTTCTAAGAACAAAATTGGATACTTGGATATTATTATTGAAATGTACTTGAAGATTTATATATAAATATATTTTTACATATATTATTTTAATTTAAGACATATACAAAATTACAATTTTAAATGCAGGTAGTATCTCAAATAATCTAATGTATAGTTCCATGTATAAGCCAAGAATTTTTGGAGCTTTCTATAGATCTAAAGTGTGTGTGTATGGTTGGGGATGGGGGGTGGATTGGCTTACACACAAATCCATGGAACAGATGTAATACATGTGTTTTTTGGTGATATGTTCTCGTTGGTGACAAAAAGTTGCCAAATTAGCAAAAATTAACAAAAGTTTAAAAAAATAAAAGGAATAAAACATAATGGTGAAAAGTAAATAAAGTTTGCAAAATTTTGGAGATGAGTAAAAACATACAAATCTCTGGGCTGGGCAAGATTGACTCAACCTTTCATCCCTTTAGTTGGTAGATAAACTGAGAACCAAGCCTGTTTGGAAATTAAACACTGGGGGTTCCATGTAAGGTTGTTACTTACACAATGCTATATCTAGTTGATTAGTAAACTAGCCAAAGTGTTATGGGAATTTTTTTAGGGAAGATATTTTTCTACAGTAATCTCTGACCCACATCTACATTGGAAGACCATTTTTATACAAAGAACAACAGCAGGTCTTTTGAGAGTTAGCAAAATGACTAGTCCATCATAAAGGTGAATGCCACAAAAAGATAGAATTTATGTCAGAAAGTGCTAAATTGTTAAATACAAACTGTAGATGCTTGATTAACCAGAGTTGAATTATCTGGGTTGTAAATTATCTAAGATAAATAAAACAAAAACATTCCTACAGCAAACACTCTTACAGAAGACTACAATAGTACTGATTTTCAGAGAAAAATATCAGAAAGTTTGAGAAAGTAAGACTGTTCTAAAATTGTGGATGAAGATACAGTGTAACTTATATTGAAGAAAATTTGTAATTGAAATGTTGGGAAATTTAAAAGTGACAATGATGTTGTGTCAGTAGTGGTTCAGAAGAAAGATGGAATTTCAAACAGTGACCTGAAAGTGGAGGGAAAAAAATCTTGTAACACCTCAAAAATTAAGATAGTGATGCATTAGTACATTCTGAGGAGTTAATTACTTGAAGCAAGATGATAAAAACACACCTACAGAAAAAAATATTTTAAGAAAATTGTGTTGTAAAATTGGTTTAAGAGTAAATGAAAGAGGAAAAAAGACATCTATCATTTCTTCACAAAACAGTGAATTAAACTACTTTTTTGTGTTGTATTCATTATAAATCTAAATAACATTAAAATTTATGTTTATTCGTTTTCTTTTGTATTAAATTATTAATACCATATAGTATAATTTTATATTTTCTATCATTTTTTGGAAACTTTATCAAAATTTGTATAAATTCAATTATTTATGGTATTTGCTTATCTGGTACGAGGTATTTCCTAACGATACCAGTTAATCAAGAGTTTATTATGTCAAGTCTTATATTTAATATAGTATTTATAAACTAAATGTTAAATTTTGTTTCAGTGCTGGTATTGGGCGTACTGGTACTACTATTTTGTTAGACAGTATGATAGATATGGCTCTGCAAGAGAAACAAGTTGATTTGGTTAATCATTTATGTTCTATGAGAAAACAAAGGATGAATATTGTGGAAAACTTTGTGAGTAGCATTCTTAAATCTTTTCTTAAATTTGCATACAAAATATATTTTTTCCACTGAAGTGAAGTATTTTGTTAAATATGAATGTTTCTATTTATATAGAAATAGAAATTTTAAAATTCCTTAAAGTTTTTTCACAAAGTATTTTAAAATTGGTTTAAAAAGACTTGTTAAATATCACACATATATACTTAGTTATATCTGATACTCTTCATTTTGTGATCTAAATGTTACATCTTTACAATAACATTTTATTTTGTAGAAGGAGAGGGGCAACAAATTTGGCCTCTATCCCAGGTAGCAGAAACATATCATTTATCATTGCATTTACTTTTTAAATTGTTCTCCTTTGGTCCTTTTTAGTAGCTACTTTATGCATATTCTTAGCTAATTTTTTTGTTCTGTTAAAGGATCAGTATGTGTTTGTATACTGTGCTTTAGTTGAGGCCCTCTGCTTTGAAGACACTTCTATTAAACCTTCAGATTTCAAGAAAGAATTGGAAAGGTTGAAAACTACTCATGAAGACTCAGGAATGAAATTGATTGACAAACAGTTTCAAGTAAAATTCCTTTTAATTATAACATTTATTTATTAAATTTGAATTGAACATTTAATTTTAAAATCTGTTTCTAGGTTTTCAATTTCATTTATATTTCATTCCGTTGTAGCAATGAATATTAATTGTAACTTTTTTCTAAAGGCATTAAGCCAGTTAACTGCAGAATTGATGTATAAAGATGTACAAGAGGCATATCAACAAGAAAATCAGAGTAAAAACAGATCTATGATGATTTTACCTCGTAAGTACATTTAAAAAATATTTTTATAATGATTCAAAATTTAGCATTAATGCCTTTAATTTGACAAAGATTTGTTGTTGTAATTGTTTTATTTATTGTGTTTGCAAAATGTTTTATACCTAAGAACATTTTGAAATTAGAAATAAAAAATTGTTGCTTTTCATTTCATTTCATTTTACTTTTACACATTGAAAAAAAAACATGTTTTTAGTAATGTAATCACATTTTCTTTGTTTTCTTCTATAACTTCTGAAACATTGCCATGTAAAAACCTTATTACTCTTCAGAAAACTTTCTATTTATTTTATAAAAATTTTAAAATTGTACTAAAATAATTTGGTTATTGGCCAGTTAGATTTTTAAAATATAAAATCAAAACCATTTCATTGCAAGCAAAATTTTAAAGCCTTTTTAATATAGTGAAAAATTTTTTAATTCCATCGCATTAATAATTTTAATAAATTTACAAAACTAATTCCCTTTTTCTTTTAAAGCTGACAAAGCACGCCCTGTTTTATCAGGAGATTTTTCTAGTTACATAAATGCTGTCTATGTTGATGTAAGTACTTTTGATTTTGTTCCAATTTTAAAAATACAATGTAGACTTAAACCTGTTATTGTGAATGCAAAAAGAGTTGTAGTATAAAAGAAGTTTTATAAAAATTAACTTGAAACTTCATAAGTATATATGCTATAATATATATTGCTTAGGACACATTAAAAAAGTGATAAATAGAAACTGCATAAAAAAATCTCCTGTATAGAAAATATGTTAAACAAAACTTCATGATGAAGATATAAATAGTTTTTTCAAACAAGGGAAAATTTAAGTTATACATTGGAACATTCTTAAATGTTTTATTTGTTTATATAGATTTAAAATTAAGCATTTAAAATTATTCATCATAATATTATTTGCTTGTTATTATTTAGACAGCCATCTATTGTTTTCATTTTAATTTATAATATGCTTTTTAAAAAATTATATAATGCACATGCACAAAATAAAAACTTTTAAAAACAGATTTGAGTGTTATAAATAGGACTTTTATATTTACATTTTTGTATAATAATTTGAACAAATATTTCTGATTCTTGAATTTTATTTTAAAAAGAGTAAAAAAAGTAGTAATTTTTAGCAATATGGGTATAACTATATGATTAAACACAGCTAGACAGCACACAGCTAGACAGTACACAGCTAGATTTTTATATTGTTTTTAAAGTAGAAAAGACAGCATTCAGAAAGTAAAACAACTGCATCAGTAATTTCAAGTTAACTCTAAATTACTAATAATCTGTACATTTCAATGTATAAGCAGAGCATTTTTGGAATTTTCCCTAAAGCTAAAGTGAGTATCATCTTATGATCAGATCAACTAATTTTGCAGACTTGCATCTGTAACTTTTCAGATTTCTTTAGCTTATATAGCTTAAGTTTATAAAAAAAAATATTTTAAATTAAATGAATTATTTATTTTAGGAAAATGATTTGTTTTATATTCTAAAATTATTCATGTCACCAAAATATCACTGAAATCCTTTGTTCTTTTAAAAATCATCATTTTTGCATAGTTTATAAATTCTTAAGCTTGTGTATTTACAGAGAAATACTGAGAAGCCATGCTCTTGTTATAATGTTTTGCAAACACATTCAGCTGTAGTTTTAAATTTGCCATTTAAAAATTTATGTTTTTAGCTATCTTTTAGATTAAAAATAAATAAGATTTATACTTAACAACGGATGAATGGAAAAAATAAGCTAACGTCAGATAGGATTAGCAGAGTTAAGACTATAGGTGTTAGGGTCTAGTACATAAAATAAAAACATTGGCCTATTTATTGTATGGTCTTGGGCTGTCCAATTGGCGGCTTGCGGGCCGCATATGGCCTGGCAACTTCTTATTCAGTATAATCTTTTTTTTTAAATTTTATGGTATCTGGAAGCATCCGAGTCTACCATGCATTCACGTCACCAGGCATTTCTAACTGATATTACTGGCCACATCAACGATGTGAACAAGGAAGAGGCCAACTGGTGTCTGAACTAATGGCACACATCAGTGGGTTTAGAAATAAACTGAAAATTTTCCATGAAACTTTGGGAAAAAATAACTTATCTCACTTAGCTAGCTGCAGTCGTTTGACGTCAGAGTGTGAGGAAGTGCTGGATTTTTCTGAATTTTGCCCTGAGTTGCAGACTATTATTGAAGAATTCAACACGAGATTTTCAGATTTTGATAGCATCAAGAATGACGTGGCTCTGTTTAGTAACCCAGTCACAGCAAGTATTGAAGAACAACCAGCCAACCTACAATTAGTGCTCTGTGATCTCCAAGCTGACATGTTCTTTCAAACAAGAACCGAAAGGGGTCCGAGTCCTTTAAGTTGCTTCCAACTGAACGGTTTCCAAATCTGCGTAACTTAGGACTGAAAATAACTTCCATGTTTAAGCGAAAGTGCTTTTTTGACGATGAAGTTTATCAAGAATCATCAGAGGAGCTCTCTCTTAGACAGTTCATTGTTAGACCTTCTTCGGCTGGCAAAGATAAATATCGATGTTGACATTCTTGCCCTTGTAAAGAAGGCTGATCAGCATCAGTTTTCCCATTAAAATGCAGCAAATTGTTTTATAATTCTTCTGTTCCATTGTTTTTATAATTAATAATTCAACTATTGATTGTTATTGTATAAGAGGTAAGAGGTTATTGTTCAACTTTCAAACTGCAGTCCACCGGGTGATCAGTGACTGGAATTCTGGCCCGTGGACTCTTTACAGTTGGACAGCCCTGGTTTAGAATATTATGTTATAACAATTTGATTGGAAAAAGTTTTACCCATTACATTTGCTTAGACACATTTATTGGCATCTTAGAACATATTTGTTGGCATGCTTGAATGGTACATTATTATCATTAAATTTTGACTGATATATGGGTTTTTTGGATAAATTTTTGAGGACCCCTCCCCCCTGAGTTTATGTACAGAAATATATGGTGAATGGGAAAAAGAAGAAAAACAAAGATGACACTTAAAATTTAACATTCTGGCAAACAAGAGAAAACCAATGTTTATCCTGATTATGCATAAATATATATTTTATTCAAGTATCTAAAAAGTTGATGAATTAACCTCATTTAAAAATTTTTTAGATTTATATCTTAAAAATTATTCACATTATTACATTTAATAATAAATGATATTTTTCTTAATACTTTAGAATTATCTAAGTTTTACAGTTTGAATTTTCATATTAAATATTTTATTTTAGATCAAGATTTAATTGTATATGGCTATAAAAAATGTATGCCTGATTTATTTGGTTTTCTAAGATTTTTTAAAATTCTTTTTAATCTAGAGTTACACAACCAAAGATGCTTATATAGCAACACAGTACCCACTACCTGAAACTATAAAAGATTTTTGGAATATGGTTTATGAACAAAAATCAAAAACTGTAATCCTACTTCAAGAAATAGACTGCTCTAAGGAGGTTAGTAATGGATGATATTTAATTTTTAAAAAACTAATCAGCTGATGTTAGTTGACTGTACCAGCAACTATAATTTTATATTACCAGAATATTTTCTAACAATTCATAAAATAATACAAAATCTTTTTTTTTTTAACTGCTTAATTTTTACATGGAGAATTCCTAAATATGCAGGTCCATTTGTATAATTTGTATTTATATTTTAGTATTACTTTTTTTTCTATGTTTAGTAACAAGCATTAAATTAGTTCTGTAATGTAAAGGGCAGCAGTCATTTTATCTACATCAGTGGTTCCCAATATTATTTTAAACCAAGGTTGAAACATAAAAACTCATAAAGACTATAAAAAAGGCCCATAACTTTTGCACAGCAGTCAAACTTAAAATCATTGATAAATAAAACTAAGCTTTCTAAAAACCTTTAAAAATCAAATTATATAAATGATTTCAGGAAATAATTTTGTTTTCCTTAAAATGCAAATTGAAAGAAAAAGATGAGTTATAGTTAACCATTTTATAAAGTTTACAGATAGTTAGTATAAAATAAAACAAATATGTTTAATGTGTTTTTTTTATGTATGTTTTATTATCTAACATTTGGAACAATGTTGGGTAATAATTTGATTTATATTTGTGTTTCAATGTATTTTTTCAATTCTTAAAATGTTTTTGAATTGAAAAGATGCATAAAAATAGTGAGTGTATATGAAATTCATATTCTTTATTACAATATTGAGATGCAGGTTCATTTTGAGCATATTTTAATGATACAGTAAAAGAATATAGTTAAGTATTTTTTCACTATGTTAGATACTCTGAGAAGGCCTGTACCAAGAAATTTTTCATGGTAAATAAAAGAATATAGGTAAGTATTTTTATCAGTATGTTAGATACTCTGAGTAGGCATGTAGCACTTTTGATTGGTGGTGGGTTTCTCACCCTTCAACTCTCTCTCAAATTTAATACAGCAGTCTTTAAGCATAAGACAATTCTTATATGGAATTACAACCCCACATCCTCCTTTGCTACACTCTTAACTCTGACCAAAGAGGTGTAGTCAAAATTTTAAATCTGCATAAGTTTCTGTCAACAATAATTTTCATCTTCAAAAAGGCGTTTAAAAATTTAAATTGCAAAAACAAGTAAGAACCTTGTAATCACAACTCTTTTTATATTAAAAAAAAACAGTTAATTTCTCCCCTTTTTTCATTGATTATATTTGATTAATAAAACAGAAACTAGAGGTTTCAAAAGTATATTTTAGGTCATAGCAAAAATGATATTTTTTAAAATTAAGTTTTACTTATTTAAGTAATGAGTTATAAGGAGAGGTGCAGGTTGTCCACTGATTATTTCACGTATCTCACTTTCTGACTAGCACAAATAAACTATTAAATTTTTATTATGTACCTTTAAAGATTTTTAATATTATTAACTGCTGACACTCCTCACTCTAAAAACATTAAGGCAACCTCCTTGTGGGTTATGACTCACTGACTTGTATACTTATTTTTAAAATATTTAATGAATTATTAGTTTTTAATTTTCAAATATTTTTATTCTAGGAAATACCTCAGCTATGGTTGCCTGAAGGTGTTCTATCATTTGGTGACTATGATATTATTTGGCAATCAGATGCCTCAGAAAATTTAATGACAGTGGCAAACATAATAATTTCTCACAAGGATGGTGTAAGATACTTATTTGCTGTATTTTTCTTAAATATATTGCTAACCACATTGTATCTAGCCTTTGATCTAGGTAGTAATTAACCTCTTGTCCTGGAAAGATGGGCTTTCATTACCCAAAATTCTTTTAAAACATTGTAAATCTTACTCATCTAAATAGTGCAACTATATGCATTTTTTTAACACATCAATCTGCTTAAGATTTAACAGAAATTATTAAAAATTTGCTTTCAGTTAGCCACAGGCTTCTGCCAATTAATCCTAGTGCATCAGATTAAGGTTCTGAAGTGAAAGTTATATTATATTTTCAGCAATATAAACAGTTTTGAAAATAAAACATGAAAATACATCAAAGAAATAACATATTCATTTAAATTAAATTTTTTATTGAGAAATAATAGTTCAATATTTGGTGATCTATCTTATGACTTGGCTTATGGAAAGTATTTACTTTTTTTGTGAAATTATTTAAAGAAAACCAATGTAAGTATAAAAATTTCAATATCATGCCGCATAAATAAAATATTAAATACTTTAATTTTGAAAACAATCATGTCATTTACATTTGAGAATAGTTCATAAAATAATAGGTCATAATAACTTTTTTAAAGTTTTTTTTTTAAAAGCAAGAGGATATTTTAGTCCTTAACTGGTAAAAATTTCAAGTTATTACTATGCAGAGTATTTCCCATGTCATAGTTTAAAAATGAAGAAATTTTATTTTCCAGATCAAAAAGTAACTAGTTTTTAGAAAAAAAAAAAAATCTGATATGTTTTACAAATGTTTGTTTGAAAAAAATGTATATGTACAGTCTATGAATTTCTAGATTATTGTATGAATAAATTTTAAAACTAGGAATTTTCAGTAGTTTGCTTGTTGGTTCATCAAATTATAAACAGCTCTACTAGAAGGTTGTCCATCTTTACAATAAATACCACCCATAGCAATAAAAAAAAAGATACATTTTTTGATTTTGGATTAGAAGATTTATTAATCCTCTGACTGTCAAGGTCTGAGATGGAAAATGTATGACTTTTCTTTATAATCTTCCTAAACACACTAAATTACATTCTGTGAAAAATTGGTTATCAGAAAGTAAAGTCCAAACATAAAGGAAAAAAATTAAGTTTATTGCAGTTCAGAATCTTAATTTAGAAATCATACCCCTATGTGTTAATCAACAAGAATTATATTGAGGGGATCCATGAATGTACAAGTTTGACTGTGAGAGGGTTAATTATCTCAATAATCAGTTATTGTTATGAGCTGAACTTTGATAAAGTAATTTTGAAAGAATCTAAATCAGCAACATGTAATCAATTTAGAAGTAGAAATTCAGAAAAATAAATTACGTTGTTTGCTATTCTTTTAATAAATGTTTTCTGTACATTCAGAGTAATAATTCTTTCAGCTGTTCGTTGCACAGCTTTTCATTTGCATCATGCTAAGAAAGTTGTTATTGTTGCTAATACCTCTTGGACAAGCCAAGCATGTGAGCCAGAGGTTACTCTAGTTAAAGTCAAGTAAAGCCAATAACTTTTTTTTAAATCACCACTAGGGTAAAAGAATGACTTTCTGCTCAAAGGGGGTCCTCAAAATTTAAAAGAGACCAAGCAGAAGGCCCCAGGCTTGACCTACCACCTTCAGAAGTATCCTTTGCAATCTTGAAGGATATTGTGACCTTGAACTTATTTTATGTGACCCAGCTGCCATTAATGAATGTAGGCAATCTGTAACTGGTTCAAGGCCTGAACTTTCATGCCTCAAAATATGAGATTACTGCCTTTGCCAACTGAGCTACTGCAGTTCATGCTAAGGAAGTAAACTACATATAAGTGCAATTTGTATACAAGTGTGTGGGCAGATATGTAAATATGCTTTAAGAATTCTTATAGTGTTCATGAGTATGCTGCATGTTTGTGTATATATTTATATATTATTTATCATCAACACATAAATATTGCATACTGGTAAAACTGTACTAATCCTTAAATTGGAATCTTAGCAGCTATGAAACTATTTTTCTAATAACAGGGAGCAAGAGAACCATTATCAGTTAACATTATTGCCTTGGGACAATGGACATCTGAGAGTGACTTACCAACAGATGCATCTGTAATATTATCAGCAATACACAAAGTTAATTCTTTGAACTTTGAATCACCAAGTATCACAACTGTTGTATGTATGTAAGTATTAATTTTATAAAATTAAAATTACTTTTCTCTTTATAAACAAATTTGATAACATTACTAAGTTTACTCATAAGCTTAGGGAGGTAGAAAGTAAAAAGGGTAGTAAATAGGTAGAAGCAATGGTATCCAGAGTTCAAATCCATTCTCAGAGTTTAAATGTTAGGTATTCTTATTAAAAATTTTATACTTAATTCTCAATATTTCTACCATACAAATTTTTAATGTATATGGTAACAGTGTTGAACACTATAAAAGTGATTCGTAAAGATTATATATTTTACTACTAAAGTATAAACAATTTAAGATCAGTGAATGAATATCTAATGTAATCAGTCTGCATCTCGATTCTGCTCAGCTGCTCACCCTGCCTGTCTTCTCCTCTTTGTTATTCTTTTCCATGTCATTTGGGATCTTCCACATAATCTCTTTCTCTCCAGCATCCAAGTAAGTGCAATTAAGGGTATTCTGTCAGGAAGCATTTGCAATACATGATTGATCCATTTCTATCTTTTATTGCATATGACATTTATATGTGCATTTATTTTGTTTGGTTTTATAATTGGTTATTAGTTATTGTATAAAGGCAATAAATTTTTAATATCTTTCTGAGGCATCTATTCTGCCCATACATCCAGCTTGTTATTCTGTACTTTAATTTCCAGGTTTCATTTCCATAAAGCTAGTGCTTTTTACTAATGCATTAAAAAGATTAAAGTGTTATCCTTGTTGTTAGTTTATTTGATTTCCATATATTTGTTAGTTTACAAAACAATTTTGTTTTTTTGACAATCCTGGTTTTATTTCTTCATCGGTGCCACCTTCTTTGTTGACAATGGTACAAAGATAGGTGAAAGAGTACATATCTACAATCTTTTTGCCCGACAATTGCATATCTTTTCTGTTTTTTTATTAATTCTCATTGTTTTGGTTTTCAGTCTGTCAATATTTAAGCCCACACTGTTAGAGAATTGTTCAAAGCTGCAAAACTTCTCTTGCAAATCATCAAATTTTGGAGATAAAGCAACTAATATTATAGTTCATAAATTAATTTTAGATGTATTATAATAATTTAGCTTTGCAGACTTGTGTTTAATTGTGGTGTATCTAAGAAAATTCAGTCATTTTTTTACTTCATTGTACAAAATAAAATGAAGTACTGTAATCACAATTTCAGAGTTCAAATTTTAACAAAAATATTTATTTTGATCATGACTGACTGAATTTTGAACATTTTAAATGTTACATCTGAATGAATACAAAAAAACTTTAGTTCTGAAACTTTAAATATCCCTTTTGACAAAACCTGAACTAGTTATGACTAGTGTTCTGTTGACATCTGTGTATACATATGCACAGTGTTAAAACCTTCCCTTTTTATTGAACTTCAAGCTCTATAACAAAAAATGTCACTATAACAATTATAAAGTGAGGCTTCACTTAAAAGTGATTAGTTGTGGAAGGTTGAAAACTTGTATTAAAGACTATAATAACATCTAGATGAGTGCCTCCTCGTTTGATTGCACTTTGAACTCTGTATGTTCTCTGTATGAAAAAAATTCCTTATAACATATATTCATACTGTGTGGGTATAACTCAGAAATGATAAGCTGTAAAATGCTTAAATTTTTTATTATTTAAGATTAATATAATATCTTTCTGTGCTTCTCCTCTCTTGATTTCAACTTGAATTCTATACAAAAAAAATTTCAACTGAACATGCAATAATATATGTTACATTGAAATTTTTCATTGTATGGGCAGAAATCAAGCATTAACATAATTCTATTTTATAGACTGTTTATTTCTGAATATCAATTCATTTGTATATAAGTAAAAAATGACATTTTTCTTCAAAAATTTAATCAAAAATCATTTGTTGCAATACAGTTACTTTAAAATTATGTATGAAGTTAGAATTTTTTACTGTTTGAATAAAAAACTTTTAAGAAGGGCATAATTTATAAATGTAAATTTTTAATATAATTTATTTATTATATTGGTTACACTATATTACATTGTGATAAAATGTTTAAAATATTATAGAGATGGTGTTAAAGCTTGTGGAGTGTTTTGTGCTTGCCTTTATATCTGTGATCATTACAAAACTGAAAATGAAATCAACATTTTCCATGCTGCAAAATGCATACGAACTAATAGGCCCCAATTCATTCAGAATTTGGTATGTTGATTTTATATACAATTTAACTTCATAATTTTACTTTTTATTACAAGAAATATCAATTTGAAATGCTATGTGATTTAATAGCTGGAAATGTTTCAAACTATTTTGGCTGGAATAATAATTATTTTTCATTTTTGATTCTAGCTTTTAGCAGAGTGATGGGGCAAACTATAGCCTGTTTTAAGGTTCTACCTAGTTCACACACATTTTAACTAGTGGTAGAGAAATTTTCCATTTTAGTGTTATAAAGTAACTCTAAATTTATTTTTGCATACAAAAATGATAATTGTGAAAATTTATATAAGAAATGATTTAAAAACTTTTGCATAAGGGAAAAAATAGTTTAATAAGTACCATATATTTCCCAAAAATGTTTGGGGTTTTTTAAAGACTTAAAGTGAGGGGGGGGGACAGCTTGTATACAATCCCTGGAATAGATATAATACATGTGTTTTTTGGCAACATATTTTGCCATTGGTGGAAAAAAGTCACCAAATATTAACAAAATGGTTAAAAAAAGTAAAGAACAAAAAAAAAAAAAAAAAGAAAATGCATAATGGTGAAAAGTAAATGAAGTTTGCAAAAATTTTAAAAAGAAAAAAATACAAAAATTGAAAAATAAATTTAAAATGACTTTTATCTGTGTTACAATCACTCCAAAACAGCAGTACTATAACAGTAGCAGATCAGTTTATATTTTAATAAACACAACTCTGTGTAAGCTGGAAGCAATCCATAAATTGCTAAACATAGTATTTTTTTTTTCTTTTTACTTATATTGCTTATGAAAAAGTTATCTGTTTTATAGAGTTACCAGAATTGAAACATGTCATTAGCATCTAAGTAAAAATACCATTGGCTACATGGTCTAGAACCACAATTATCAAATCGTGCACAGTGGCAATAATCTAGATAAGTTAGTGTAAAATTGTGAAGTTAATTAAAATTTAAAATGTAAGTTATTTTTCTTCACCACTTTCAAAACATGCTGAGATGTTCTTGCATTTATCTCATGGTAAAACAGATCCTCTATTTCCATTAATGATGAAAAAGTTTGAGAAATGTTAGTCTAGCATTTTAATTTAAAGAAATTTGATTGGAAATTATTTCCAGTGTTTTACCTGCTTGGTGACATATTTAAGCATTTTCGAAATTTTTTTTTCACTTTGGCTATATATGAGTTTTGAACTTTGGTTAAATTTTTTAAAGAAAATTGCACCCTCATCTTATATATGGAAATATATGGTATATAAAATTATTAAAATATACTTATAGCTTTTTATATTTAAAAGTTAAAAAATAGGAAGAAGATTTTGGAGGAATTTAAATTTATCAGTTACATGTTTATATTTGTACATATTGTAAAATTTTTAATTAAATCAAACTATAAATGAATTTAGTAAGTAATTATAAATAACCACCATTGTTCTATTTGATGGAACAGAACAAAAAAGTAAACCTTAATCAATAATTAGACCCAATACTAAGGACTCTACCTATCTACAAAGCCCTTTTTCCATAATTATTACTTTTAATAGTAATAATTGTTTTAAAATGAAGCCTTATGAGAAACAAGAAAAAAAATTGCACATTTTTCACTTAAGAAATATAAGTATATATATATATATATATATATATATATATATATATATATATAGCAATATTTTTAACTTATTTTTTAAAATTCATAACTAGAATTATATAGAATATGAATAATTTTTAATTTTATAAACTGTGTTCTATTTATAATTATCTCCTGCATAAAGAGATTATTTAAACTCTAGCTAAATTTTTAAAGGTTAAAAATTGAATCTATAATGATCAAAACTTTACTTTTCCCCAAAAAATATTATATTTATATTCTGGTACCCCTGGTAATAACAGAGCAAGCTTCTATCTTGTAGTCTGTCTTATGCATTATACTATTATAAACTTGTTAAAAAAAGTTTATGGCATTTTAAATATTTTTGAGATATGTCTGCAGTAAAAACCAATAAAGAAAAGTATTATAAAAATTGAGAAAAATGCTTTTAAAAGAATTGATCTATTATTCTGTTTCTAGATAGTGTTAGTAAAATTACAGGGCAGTCACGTCACAGTACTTTATGATTCTGGAAAATATCAGGATGCATTTTAAAATTCTGCAAACTTGGAAAATTTCAATTTTTTTTGGGGGGGGGGAGGGGGGGGTTGAAAAAAAAATTTTTTTTTCATTTATTGTAAAAGATTGATCATCATGTGAAGATATTTTTTAGGACTTGAAGGAAAATAATTGTAATTTTCTTGTATATTTTTTTTAATATTACGTACGAAGATATTTTTTCATCATATATCATGTTTTAAAAAAAATTATTGTATTGAGTTGCATCATTTATATATGCTGAATTTTAGACTATTTGGAAGGGAAATTATTACTGTGATGGAGATATGAAGAAAAGAGACATGCCTTTGACTTTATTTTGACTATAGTTTCAAAGAAAGTGAAATCATTAAATGCATCCAGATGGAAAAACTGTATGAGAACATACTGAAAATTACACTTTTTACTTATCTAAAGTGTAAAAAAAATAGGACAAACTTTAGCCTTATAGAGATGCAATCTCTGCTGGGTCAAAATTTAGCTTGTTTTAAAAGAAATGTTGCATGACTGCGATAGGTCAAAAATTGTATCAGGGAAAATGAGAAAAATATCAGGGTACACTTTTTCCTATATTGAGTAGCCACTGTGAATTAAGTAAATAAGTGTAGTAAAATACAGTAAAAACTTTAAAAAGCATATATGATAGAAACAAAGTTTACTAAAATTTTAAGTTAAAATTAAAATTGAACTCAAAATATTGTGGTGTTCTTAAATGTAAAGCATAGGAAATACATTTTTTAGCTAAAAACCCAAATTTTAAGGTGGAAGCTTTCACTGCTAACCATAATGCACTTTTTGGTTTGGGTAGTAATACTTCCATTCTTCATCCTTTAAAAAACACACACTAAAAAAATATAAATCTAGTAAAAAAATGTATTTTGTAGAAAAATTTATAAATTTTGAAATTATACTGGATTTTAATACTGTAGAACTTAAATCTAGCAGTTTATAGTATAATGCATAAAAATCCCAAAACCTTTTTTTAATAGAAAATTTTATTTGGTAATCTTTAACTAATTTATTATCTCTTATTTCCATATGTGTGTGTATATATATATATATATATCTGGGGCATAGCGAGAAAATTTTTACGGTGGTTTCTCCTCCTTTAACTCATATTTCAAAATTTATACAGTAGTCCTTACATGCTAATACATACATATATATATATATATATATATAAATATATATGTATGTATATCCACACAGCAATGCTCATAGAGCATTATAACTTTCCTCCTCCCCTCCTTCTATACACCACTTACTGTCAGATCTCTGTAGTAAATTGTTGAGGGTGAGAAAATATGAATCAACTTGACAAAAATACATAAAACAGAATTACTGTACACTAGCATACAACCTAAAAAATTTGTAATCACTTAGGAATGTTAATATTTTAAAGTAAGGCATCCAGAATTCATCTTTCAGACTTATAAAGAGACTTCATCAGAAATAAAATCTTTTACCCCGTATTTCTTTAGTAAAATTACCTTTACACTATGCCTGCACCTCAATAAAAAAACTCAAGAAAAATTTCCACTGCTAGTGTATAGTAAAAGTGGTATATAAGCTTAAATATTGTGATATAAAAGTGAAGATAAATTGTGTCTACCTCATCCACAAAGAGTTGGAATATTGTATTTTATGCATAATAACCTTGTTATTTAGTCTATATAATTTTATCACATATGAGACAGACCTTAACACGTTAGGTCACATGAAGTAAATGTGGCTTCATTGCATTTTAAGGTTAAGCACTGTGTACCTTATCTACCATCCATGCAGTAGCACTGATATATATATATATATATATATATATATATATATATATGTGTGTGTGTGTGTGTTTGTGTATATATATATATATACACACACAGATGCTCAATATAATACTGATGAAAAATAATTGTACTACTTTTGCAGGTACAATATGAATTCATTTTTGAGGTGATCTCATCTTATTTGGATTTTTATAAAGATTAAAAAGACTGAAATAAACAATGTACTTTTCCAAAATAAAAATTACATTATCAATAAGAATTAGCTGATTTTTAAAACTGTTGTTGAAGTGATTTAAGACTTTTATTGCACCCAGGGCTCGACAAGCCTGGAGTTTAAAAGGTAATGTAGTGGTTGGTCACAAAAGTCTGCCATCAGCAAAGAAACATGAGGGCCCTATCTTAACCTCCCAAAAAAGGGATAGCACCAGGGAGGCTGTTTCCTTTTTGAGAATTTTTGGTTTTATATTATGTTTTTAAAACTAAAAATCACCTGACTGTGGATGGCAAGCAACCTTTTTATTTTTTTAATAAATTTCAGACATGCAGGTTTTAAAATGATTGCAAGCTATAACAAAAGAAGCTACTCTTTGATTTGTTCCTGTTACTGTACCACCATCCCTTAAAAGATTCTATGTATAAATGGAGTACAGCTATCAGTTAACCTTCCCCCTCTCCTGTTCTCCTACAAATGAGCTTAAAATCACGATTTTGTTACTATCACGGATCATAGGCAAGGAGGGGGCTCTTATATCAAATTTTAACCCAATCTTCCTGACTTTATCGAATGCATTCTGCAAGTACTTTTTTGTGATATTGAAGAAAACTTTTTTTCTCAAATTTACAGTAAGATTGTTAAATCTAATTTTAGATTGTTAAATCTAATTTAATTTTTTTTTGGTGCATTTACATTTGACTTCCTCAAGATTAAACAAGAAAGTTGATTCAAAATTCTTCATAAAAACACAAGATTTCTGTTTCAATGTGAATTTTAATCTATTTAAGTATTCATTCTTATAGCTTTCCATCCAGTTGAATTGAGTTTAATAAACATAGCTATAACAATAAATATTACATAAATGTATTCAATTTTAGTATTTAAAAAAACCCCACTGAAATCATGTAAAAAACTTAATTTTAATATGCAATCAAAAATTCACAGTCTTAAATATTATCTTTAACTAGACCATATGTTTCAATAAAAAATCTATTTGAACACATTAATCCAAAATAAACTTAAAGCTGAGAAAATGGACATTTTACACATAATGGGTGATCAGTGTTTTATTTTCAATATGGTGCTAAAGAAATTTGAGAAGGGTAGAAAGTTTTACAAATTAAGAATGTTATTGTGGGAAAAATGCAAAATTGAACTAGGCAAATTGATCTCTAAAAGAAATATACCTTGCTCAAATTCACCAAAGGTACAGTCATGAAGAAAGCTGATTTTTATAATGAACTGGTTGTTTCTTAAAAAAGCATTCATTGTTTTATCTATCAGAAAGAATTAAAACAACTTTACATCTGTATTTCTGACACACAATAGGGAGGAAAGGAGAAGGAAGGAAATAGGAAATGATTGAAAGAAGATAGTGACTGGTAACACAATTTCTTCAAGATATCTGCAACATTACACAAGTTTACTATTTATAAGACAGGATGACTAGTTCAAAACTATGGAAGGATAATGCACAAATTAAAATTTGAAAAGATTACATGACTACTTTCCTAAGCAAATTAAAAGTACAAAGAGTACTAAGTAAATTCAAGGTACAAACCATAGACAAAAATGCAACAAGTTTGCAAATACAGGTATTACTATATTTTTATTTGTAAACATTATTGCTTTAAAAAAATAATCAAATAAAGAATTTAAAAAAGCATTTATAGTCATAGCATTCAGTTCTAATAACATATGTAGTCAAGTGTAAATGGTAACAATGCTATAGCACAGCAATCAAAATTTTAATTATGGCTTAAATTTTATATTGTTCTGTTGGAAAATAAATCTAGAGACTAAACTTACAGAATTTATTCTTTAAAATGAAGCATACTATCTTATAATACTACCAATTAAAAACAATAAAAACTAATGCATTCTTTCTAGCATTATCTCTCTTTTAATTGAAAACTAACTCCACAAAAACTTCAATTTTCAGATTGATTAGCTGAGTTCTGAACGTCAAATATCAAATAATTACTCTTTTATGTAGTACCCATGGGTAATTCTAAGTACGAAAAAGTTTTCTGAAAAAGTATACGCTACTAATTTGAAATAAAAACTAAATTACAGTTAATTTCTGGATGTCAAAATTACAGCTGGATGATATCTGAGTTTTAATATTGTGATTTATCGTTTGCCAAATATTAATATAATCTAACCTAATTATAGGGTTGCAAATATAAGTATTTTCTGTATAAATACAAACACACATATGACTGTGTGTTGGTTATTAAATTTATCTAAAACACAAAAATTCAATTTCTTAATCTGAATTTAAATTTTAACATTACTTTAAAAAGGAAAATCACATAACATATTACTGTTCTTTGGTAGAAAGAAAAGATATGTGGAAGCATCAAAAAAGAAAAAAGGGCGAGAAAAGATATAACACCTTCCGATTACCTTCAAAATTTATTCACATATGGGAGAGGGGAGGGAATTTTTTTAAATAATTTTCAGAACAGACTTGCACAAATCTTTGAATCAGAATCACTCATGGTAGTACCACTGACAGTTTTCAGACCATTCTTTAGCCTGACAGTTAAATTCTGCACTTTTTAATATTCAAAGAAATAAAATATGTTATTTCTCCCCTGTAACACTAACCGGCAGTCTTACTGTACATCAGTATTCTATAGTGACTTTCTAATTACCAACTAGGTCTAAAATTTAATCATATCTGTAAATTTTTGTATAAAATCCTAAACTAGATGAATAAAATTTTATCTTGTTCATATATGAATACTTAAGATTTAGTTATTTTTTTTCACTTGGGAGGATAAATTTAATATGTTATCACTAAAAAATAAGTTTTTGAGGTTAAATAAATGGCTAAATCTACAAAAGATTTATCAATTTTCAAAAGGCTATATATTCAAATGCTTTACATGTACAAATATGACTAATATATGAAAATAACCACAAACTGATGAATTTTTCTGTTCATACTACCATTTTCTTTATGAATTTTTTGGGTCTTACAACACAATTTGCAGCAGTATGGCAGTTTATATGTGAGCAATTTTTCTTCTGCAAGACAGACTGCTGTAAGCTACCTGGATATGTTATAGTTATTACCACAACCAAATGTTGATTTCTGTGATTTTGTCTTCTACCAGGACAGGTATCCACTCATTGGAGCATTAAAGCTCATTAATACCTGAATCATAGGTTTGCCAACACTGGTCTATGCTATGTTTCCATTTATTAAAGGTTTAAAGTAAAGGAAGTCTTTCTATTTAGTGATATCTGTAAAATTTACACTACAATTTTTATATAATAAAAGAATTTTTAAGTTTTTCTATGACTAGTGTACATATTGATTAGATATAGATAGTATATCTTAAAGTATACTTTATTTTTAAGCAACAGGAAAGAACAAAGAACTGTATATGCAGATCATAACTGCATCACCATGTCGTACAGTTATAGCATTAGCAGTTCTTCCTCCAATTACACAGAACAATGCCTACAACCAGAAGGGACCAGTCATCTTTCACCCCTTTTTTTACTGTTTTCCAATTTTGAAAATAAATGGTATTCCCTGTTTAAATAGAAAAGAACACATAAAGATAACTTATATCAATTCTCTTCATCAATAGACTCTATACCCAGATGCATGGGGAATAAGATATCAGGAGTGCTGCATCTTTCACTTTCAAAATAAACAGAAAGTAGTAGATGGAAATAATTTACAACCTTTTCCCTTCAGAAATTCCCAAGTGATTAGTGCACAAACTACCCAGATTCCTGGGATTTCTCCTGAAGTGCAAACACCCCTGAAATGATTTATTCTGAATCAATGGAAAATTTAGTCTATAATATATAATAGTTGAAATTTCTCATCTGTATAACTTCCAGTTTTATACTTAAACCAAGCATAAAGTGTTAATGTCTATTTTAAAAGAACACACACAACACAAATTTTAAAATTTTTTTATATATAGAGTACAAGGAACAATTCATACAACAAAATGGAAGTCAGATAAATTCAGAATTGTGTTAAACCAATCAAACTGGAAGAAATGGAAAATTTAAAATAATCCTATAAAAAAAAAAGTTTGTTTTATATAAATCATGTGGAAATATCTATAACAATGTCTGAAACTTTTTATTTTTTAAATAGATATATTGAATTTAAAAAGGTGAAAAGCACTTTAAAAGCAAGCTAATGATGTCCCAAACCAGAAACTGCTCCAGTAATTTAAAAAGTCTGATGTTGAGCAGAGAAGTAGGTAAATGTTAGTTGATAATTTACAAAATGTCTCTAAATAGTTATACTTGGAACTAGAACTTGCAGAAACTATAAAAGATAAATCAATCTGTATTTGAAGCAGACAAATCACTATCCATTTCATTATGCTTCATGTTTCAAACATATTTACATTACAGTTTTTGCAACAGCACTGAAATTTTACTTTTAAATTGATTTTATAACTTGGCAAGTTACAAGGGTGTATTTTACAAAAGAAATGAAGCTCAATATATTTCAAATGAATGCATTTATACAAGTCTAGAAAATAAAAACATATAAAATGTTCATCACACAGGATGAAATTCAGACATGGTTATAATTTTGTAAATTAAAAACTATTTAAGGACTATTTAAAATGGGGAAGGGGATTCTGTAAGATGACAATGAATTAAGAGTTCATTTCATACACCTTTTGCAAATTTCAGTATGTAAAATTCTCATTAAATATACAAAGAATAAATGTATTTCTATCTGTACAAAGTAAATAACAAGATATACCACAGTAACTGTAAAATAAATAAATGATAATGGACAAGGACACCAGGCTGATAAACAGAAGTAAATGGACTTGATTATATGAATGTTAAATGATATCAAGAGAGAATGCTAATAACAGTCACCAAGAAAAATACAACAATGGATGTTAAGTTCAAATCCTTATTCTTAACTATTTTTTTTTCATACAAAATTAATCATTTTTTAATACTATAATATTTTAAATTCAGAAATGTTAGGTACTACAAAATAATTCACCTGAAAAAAAAAAGTGGTTGTATCCCAATAAATAAGTTAATAAACTTACTACAAACTCTTCTATAAATTGTATGAAGGCTAATCAGAACATCAAAGATATGATACTATATAATCCAACACAAAACTGATGAGCTATGCAGCTGAAATGACACTGTACATCCACCAAGACTACATTTCTGGTACATGCAATATTAGCCAATAAAGATACATAGAAATTTAAGTGTTCTAGACTTTTTTTAGCAATAAAATAATGAAATGTGCAAAAATGTTCTCACAAAATTATAATTATATATACAGCTATAAAACTTTGTGTTAAAATAGGCATTGTTAATACAAAAAGAAACACTTCTACATAAAAATGTTTTCTAGTTTTCCCCCTAAAGATACATGATAATTGGACACAAACCATGTTAAAATTCTTTGTATCCCCATCAGACATAAAATGATAGGGAAGAGGCGGGGGGAGTTAGTAGACAAATTAGTGTGTACAATAAGGATTTTTCAAACCATTCATCACTCCATGTTTTTCATTAAATGCAAAATAACTAAAAGCAAAAACAAACAAGATTCATTTTTATGGCATTTACTAAGTACAACAGAAGTGGTGAAAGCATTTGAAATACTGTATTTCATAAAAAGAGAAAAAAATTATGTTCACATGATACTCTATATGTTGTAAAAATTATGGACAACAAACCAGTTTCAAGGAAAAATTACAGAAACAATATTAATGTAAGTACTTTTAAGTTAGTAACATAAGTAGATAAATGACACTAATCACTGAAAGATTTTAAAATTGGAATTTCAAATGCTTTCAAAAACAAAGCAGGAGAATAAAATAAAACATAAAAATATCTATACATGGATGGAAGTTAATGCTTTTCCTACAAGCGAAATGGAGCACTTATATCAGTAAGACAATACTACCACCTCTGGAAAAACTTTAATCCAGCCAGTATGCCTAGAAGAATATTTATAGTCCATTACTTGTGCAAAAAGAAACAATTTACACCAAACAGAAAATCAAACCTCAAACAGAGAGCAATTTCAATGCCTTAAGGCATTTTCTCTGAGGAAAACTTCATATGCTTCTGATATCTCATCTGGCATTTCATCACCAGGATTATCATCATAGACACTGGGAAGGAAAGAAAAAAAAATATTTAGAACATTGATATGAACCGACCTCTTTAAAATATCTTTATGTTTCTCATTATTTAAAACTGATTTTAAACATGCTAATGCTGAAAGCAAAATCCACAAAAGATCAAGGTATATAAAAAATCTATAGTTATTACACTAATGATCTGCTGGCACAAAAGTAATCATTTTGGTTATAAAATTGCACACACAATAAGTAAAAAAAAATTTTAACAAAGAAACTAAAAATGAATTATAGTATTGTGCTTAGCATTGATAAAATACTGTTAAATTATACATAATCAAAATTTAAATTTTGAAAGTTATTCTTGTGAAACAGAAATTTACATTATAAATAAATATTTAAATTACTTTTGTGAGTGAAATAAATTGTGTTTCTACAATAATACTTACTTTATTAAATATAATTCAACTTTTTCTATAATTTATGTGTTACTACTCATCTATACATTTTAATTTAATAAAGACAAAACCAGAAAAATGAAAAAAAAGTAACACTAAATCAATTTACTAGTACTTACTCATATTCATCAGCATCAAGAGGTAAATTGCTTGCATACTGACTTTGTAAGAACATTAATTCATCAGGAGTCATGGGTTTTCCATCAGGACCATACATAACAGGTTCATCCTGGATAAAGATTAATATTTTAACATAAATTTATGCAAATATGCAACATTTGTGTAATTATAATAGTAGCCACCACCCCAAAAAAAGAATAGTATCAACAATGAGTTACATTACATTGGCTCTCAGACTAGATAATTATTTGAACTAGATTGATTAGTATTCCTCATTCAATTTTTTTATCCATACATTGCAGTAAAAGTTCTATTTTTTTCTGATAGCTATTTTTTCTTGACAAATCACTTATAAGGCAGAAAATAATATATGCAGAGAGTGAAGGAGCTATAAACAAACAGAAAACAATAAAGCAACACTAATTTGTAGTTTGAAACACATAAGTAATCCTTTTTATGTTTATGAAATACTATTTTAAGATAATTATTCTGACATTAACTATTAAGATTATTACACTTAAAAAATTTGTCATTTGTTATATTATTTAATAATAGCAGTGATAAGTGAACTTGCAAGCAATTTTGGAATAAAAAATTTTGGAATAATTATACATGTATCATGACCAAGTAAATTAAAATTGCACCAAGCTTTAATACCATTATGATCAAATTCTGTTACTAAGCAATTTTAAAGATTTATTAAAAGGTAAAACTTTCAGCTTGATTTATAATGCTTAGAAAATCATGTCCAAGTTACTCTGTCATTTCATTGCTAAACATACTTGCAACTGTTTCCTAAGTACATCTTTGAAGAGTACCTTTGTTTAATCTCATATTTTATAAATTAATAAAAAATAAAAAGATTTTATTTAATTCCACAAAATTTTATATAAGTGCAGAAATTTTAAAAACTATCTTAAAATTATATAAAAATAACTGCAAGGTTAACATACTAAACTTCGAATATATATATGCACATGAATGGTTTTAATTTTGAAACTGAAATGTTTCTGATTACATCAAGCTAATCTACTATAGCACAGGCCAGAACTTCAAGTGAGAAAAGCCAAACTGTCAATGAAACAAGATAACAATAGTATCAAACAGATATAGTCTGTTGACACTTGTCATACAGTTATCATATTAAGAAAAATAAGAATAAATAATACAGTGATAAATTACTTTAAAAAGTCTACATGTATAAATATTTTTGTAATTTGAATAACAAAGTATTTTGAAATATTGACAGTGTTGAAAATAAGCTGTCTAAAATTGTGTTTTAATAATATCTTTTTAAACCCTTCTTCATAAGAACAGATCAGATTAATTTAAGATAGTTGGCAAGTAAACAAAATCGCTTTGTCCAGTTATAAGAAATGAATAAAACAATTGAATGAATGGATAAAATAATTTTATATACAGTGATAATTAAACCTAGAATAATTACATAAAAATAGTATATTGTTCAGTTATCATAAGCGTCATTACTTATATTAATGCAATAATACAATTATACAAATTTTCAAGACAAAGTTGTTAAACTTAAAATTCTGTGACAAAATCTTTTTATACTTTGCTGCCAGTTTAATGTCACATCACTTTTTTTTTTTTTAAGGGAGGAGCCTGTTTGATACATTTGAGGTAGGGTGCAATAAAAAAAAAATCTAAAGATCTCCTTTGATATTAGAATCCCAAATTTAAAATATTTAGCAATTACAATGACACTATACAAATCACAAAGTTTGAGATTCAAACACATAAGTCATCAATTTGATATTATAGACAATTGTTAACACTATAAAACTTTTCCATTTGGATGTACTTCAGATCAAGCTCTTAAAACCCTGACTGGAAAAATACAAACTACTTGATATCCCAGCTATTGTGAGAGACCAGTTGATCAAGAAAGTGTCTTTGATCATAGGGTATGTTATTTTTGAGAGATTTCATATGAAAGCTACTTTAAATTTTTTTATTCTTGTCTAAATATAGTCTTAAGTCTGACATCCATTAAATCTTTATTGGCTTGCACTTTCTTATAATCAATGTGTGTATGTAAATATACACAGAAACACAGTGAGTGGCAAAACATTTTAATTAAGGATGCTACTCAAGTTTACATATTAAAATTGAGAAAAATTGTATTTTATATATTTTTTAAAATAAAATTATTACTTCTATTATCGTTTATGACAGAAGGTAGCACTTATATTCTGTTTTAAATTTCAAATATATGAAGTTACTTAGGTTTTGGTGGTTGTTTGTTACAAGTTTCTTTTGTAGTAACGCCATATAGAATAATTTGGAAATTTTTTTTGCAAGTTTTCTTATAGAAAATAATGAAAACACAAAGGAAGTTTATTTTTGTTGTCTGTTTGCACAATTTGCCAGTATGAGTGAATTTTGATTTTGTGACATGCTGTGAGAAAATATTCAAATTGTTTTATTTTTAGATTGGTAGAAACTTCATACTGATCCCTAAGAAAATTTATAGACTTAGAAACACTACTACGTTACATATTTTAGGATATAAACACTGACAACAATTGTCATGTCTAAGTCAGTTTTAAGTAAATTAAGATAAAATCATCAAAAACAAGTCCTTAAAAGTGGGCTGTATAGAAAATGTATCAAGAGGATCATCCCTCTACGTAAAAATCGTACAATTAGGGATATCTTCCTTAAAAATAATAGTGTGTGGCATATCTGTCTAGGATGCTAAACAATGAGGGAATCGAAGTTAACAAACAGTCTAGAGGCAATAGGCCAAGAAGCTGATCAATCATCAAAACATCAATATTTAATACCAGGAGCATGTAGAAGAAGTAAATATAATGGGCCATGCAACACTAGAATATGACTTGCAGACTGAAATCAAGTGTATAAAACTCTAAAACAGAGTGGTTCAGAAATAATGATTTATTATTATTGTTATAAAATTTACACACATGCTTCTTCAATGAATCAAGATCTCACATTTTGGTTGACTAAGTTCCAATGAAGCAGCAACTTCCTGAGGTACAGTTCCATCAAGAATGCCTTGAGGAAAATCTTTGTTAGCGATATACTGTTGTCTGTGATCTTGCTAAAGAGCATAGGATGCCCTATATATCATGAGCAGGGATGCTACTTATACCCTATAGCATGTAAAATGTGCAAAAAAAATAGAAGTTGGGATATAAAATATACTTTTATCTGCTCCCGCAAATGCATAATTTTATCCCAGTAAATTAAAAAAAAAGATTTTTTAATATTTACAGGATGTAGGTTCTGCAAAATTATTTACATGTCACATCTATATTTAAAAATAATTTTTGATTTCACAAGACACACAAAGGATTTAACAGATTTCCAAAGGTACCATTTCAACGCTTTAACCCTTGACACCTCGTAAATTCGCAAAGGAAATTTCTTAATCCCACCTTCAATGCAAGTGATAGAAAATTGGTTGATAGTTGCAAACAATTTTACAGAAAAGTTCTAAAAATTGCAGAGTATTCAGAAGATAGATAATTGCTTTCCATAAAAATGGCTCAAAAATAATTTCACTTTGAATAATTTAGAAAAAATCTTTATTTTTAAGATTATAAAAATAAAACATGCATTAACCATAGCCTTTTAAAATAATAAAAAATAAAGCATATTATACAACATAAAAAGTAGCAGGGCAGGCTATTATGCAAAAGTGTAAGTTAGAAATGCCTGTAAAGCAAAGCTGAAGAAGCTTAATACAATGCTCCAGTTGAAAATCAGTATATAGCTTTAAGTCATGGTTAAATACCTGTGACTGAAAATTAAATGCACTGGATGAATAATATTAACTTTTAATATTGTAGGGATGAATTTGTTTTTAAATATTTTTTTAATTTCCCAACAAGTATACATCCTTTACACTATCAGTTACTATCGCCTAGTACAAAAATTCTAGGAATATCTCCTAAAGCAGTATTTCCCCAACTACTGGTCTGTGGATTCCTAAAAGGCTGGGATTGGGAGAAATGTTTATTTGTATGGTAACATGAGATTGGTGCAAATGAAAAATGAAATAAAAATGAGTCAGAGTCCAAGGTTACCTCCAGTTTTATTGTCATTATTAATATTGCATGTAGAGCTAAATCATAACCTGATCATATACAAACATACATATATATATAATATATATATATATATATATATATATATATATATATATATATATATATATATATATATATATATATGTGTATATATGCACACACACACACACACACAAACATACATTAGTTTAGTTAGATTTTGTTTTTAAGGTAATAGTCGGCCTGATGAATGAAGTGTGTTCATTTAATCTGAAATAGAAAAATGCTTTGTGCAGTTTGCAGAAAAGCAAGGTTAAAAATGCACTCGCATCTGAGTTTAAAAGTTTTCAGGAGTCCATTAATATGTCACATAGATCCAACAAGTATAGATTCTTCAACACAACACTTATGAGCATTAAATATTTTGAAACAGCATGAATCTTTAAACTGCATCAGAAAAACAGTGGGTCAAAAGTTCTAAACAAGATGATCTACAAATGCGAACAACTTATTGGATGGCAAAGGAGGAAATTGCAGAGCTAAATTAGCATTATTAATTGAGCTACAGGGAAAAGTTTTAATATTTTATTTCATGATTAATGAAAAAATTGCCATGAAACAAAAATGAAAACTTCTTTAGTAATATAAAATCCTTTTATTTTTCAAATTTTAATTTATATAAATTTTACTAAAGCATTAAAAATTTAAAGAAATTCTAAACATGCCTAGAATTAGCACTGCAATGTTTTGCTGTGTGCTGCATCAGACTAGATCAAATGCAGTAGTCCCGCAACAATTTCAAATTTTTTTTCTGAAATGAGACCCAATGCTGGTTTATGAATATACAGTAGACCCTCAATTTTCTGAAACTCTCTTAACAAAGTTTAGTCAATTTTAAAATGTTTTTGGAGCAATTGTTTTAGACAATCAAAACTGCACCAGACAAAACTTTTGTAAAAGACAATTTAAATGCTGGTATCTTATTTTTCCTATTTTGATGCTTTTTAAAAATTTACTTATTAAGTGCTTATAACATTAAAAGCAATATAATACTGTCCTTAATCTGAAAATTAAAAACATTTTCTTCTGAAATGAGCAAGAAAGAATAGTTCTCAATTATCTGAAAATTCCAATTTTCTGAAAGAGACTGGGCCCTAATTACATCAAATAATTGAGGTTCCATGCCGTAGTCAGAAGTATGGCTCGCTAGTAACCCCCTTCCCCTCTGAAGATTTCAGTATTGAGTTTTAACTCAAAAATAAAAATATTTTTTTATATATAAAACTTTTAAACTCCTTATATGTCTTTATATAATATATATAGTTTATATAAACTTAAATATAAATTAGATATCTTTAAATGGTGACCCAATTTTTTCACTCCTCTACATTTTTTTAAACTTATGGGTCCCGGGATTTTAGAAGTCTAGCAGCATCCCTGATGAGGCTAGATCAGTACAAGCAATATTTGGAAACTGAATTACTGCCACAACTTTAAGAATGGTTCTATAACATCCCCCCCCTTTTTTAAGAATATGGAAATTGAATTCAAAATGAATTACTGCCAAATTTTCATGATGTAGAATAAAGTGAATTGTAATACAATAAATCCCAGTTTTCAATAAATAATTAGCAAAATAATTATAACCATCAACAAAATGTTATCTAAGCACTAGATATTTTTGAAAGTAACTCCATAAAATAAATATAATTCTTAATAACATTACCTAAACTGTAATGATTATAATTATATACTAAAAACATGGCATGAAATCTTTTATTTTATGCATGGAATTTTAAATGTTAAATTTTTTATAATATCTAAATATTACCACAGATGTAGGCGGGGGAGGTTCATAACCAGTATTCTCCGTGTTTCCAGATCTTCCCCATCCATTTTCTCTTAAGTTAGTTACACTGGATATTATATCTCTGATATTCCTGTAAATTAAAATAACTAGTATTTATCTTATAGCACTCAAAAATAGTTAATACAAGTTATAATCTAATCATTTAATAAGAATCAAATGACAAATCATTTTGCCTTTTTAGTAATTTTGCTTCACTATTTAACAACATTTGACATCATAAAACATTAGTAGTCAAGGGCAGGTCTCAGAGTAGTAAGGTTATTTAATAAAAATTACAATTACTCTTATATCAGAACTTTTAAATAAAATTTTAATATTTTTGACAAAGTGATTCAATTTTGTTACACAAATATATTTATCTTTGATGTACAGATATTTTTCAATTTTTATTACTCCCTTGCATGAAGTAAAGGAAGTATTATACTTCAGCATTGAAACTTTTCACAAATTTCAAATAGAAGTACCAAATTTGACCAAACCTGAATGCATCTCGACTAGTTTAAGCATGACATCTATACACACATAAAAAAAAAAAAAAGTTTGAAATTTTAAATATTTATTTTGATCACCTCTGTCTGCATTCACTTATTTTGCCATGACATTAGTACTAGGATTTCTTTCTCCGGAATCTCATATTCTGGATTCCAGGTAAATCATAAGATCATTTTTTGCTTTGTTTCCTTCTCCCAAACTCTTCATGGAGATTCTAACTCCCCACACAATGAATCACCTACTAGAAATTGTTGCACATACAATAATGGCATTCACTTGGAAGAGCTGAGACAAGAAGCAGGCAGCTTACTAAAATATACACTGGTCTCTAAATTCTCCTTGCCATTCCCACCTTCCTAAATGCTGGAATCTACCTGATAATAGTGTTGGTTATGAATGCATATTAGAAGCGAAAACAGGTGCAGGCAGTTCAGTTTTTATAAGAGGGGAGTGCTGCCCTTTAAATGATGAAGTTAATATCTTCACCCAAAAAATTATACTTTAGTTAAATTACATTTTTTCTAAATATGACCAAGTAATATATGGTATTAAATTTTGGGATGAAAGTCCTTAATATAATATACTCAAATCTAAAAAGGAAGAATCTTTCCTTGAAATTTGTATAAATTAAATAAAATTGAGGCAAATTTTGATAATTCTTGTCTCTTACAAAATAATTTACTTTTCATTTCATAAGTACTTTTAATAAGTAAATTTTCCTTGTTTATTTTTACAGATTTAATATGAAATGTGTGTGTCTATGTGTACATCTATCTATATAATGTGTGCATAATTATTGATGTACAACTCCTATTGAGTTACCTCTTCTATGTTTATTTTCAGTTAACTTTTTGAATTGCTTGAGTTGCTATGCTCACTGTGTCAAATTTTCTACCCTACTAGAGACTGCTTCCGACTCTATCCAATGAATAAGTTTTTCCATGGTTCTAAGCTAATCCTCCTGGTTAACTTTGGGGAAGAAACAAGCATCCTCCAGCTATGTCATAAACACAATTTAGCAAGTTCTCCGCTATTGTGATCACGCTGAGGACAATAAACAAATAAGCTTGAAATATACAAAACTCGAAAAAATATAAAGATGTCTAACCCCCCTCCCCTCTGAGAAGAACAGAGACAGTCTGCCCATTTTGTACATAGATGATGGAAAATTTCAAAGTTGTATTATCAATATTTTACAAATCCTTTAGTATTTATCACATTAATAACAACAGAATCTGAAAAAGAATTTTACATAAGATCTTTAAATGATAGGAAATTCTTAGCTTTATTACAAACAAAGAACACAACAGAAAATTATTTTCATAAAAGCTTATTTTTTCTAAAATCTTACCTTTAAAATGAATAAATTTTTCTCAACATATAAAGAAACAAAAATTTTAGAATTTATAAGCATCATTGTGCAACTATTAAAATAACTAATATTTAGTTTTTTTGAATTTTGATACATTCCCATGAATGACTTTGAAAAAAATGCTGGACAATCAGAAATTCTGATCTGTGTATATGTTACGGTGAATGACCGAAATCTGGAAAATGCCGACTTCCACTGGTGAATGCCAACATTCACTTAGTCGTTTGGTGTATGTCCGAAATATTTGCTAAATACCCTTATTTCTGACTTACACCGGTAAATGTCGACATTCACCATGCACTAATGGTGAATGTTGAACATGTCGAATATTTATATTTTCTTCTCCGTAATTCATTCAAATCTATAGTACTAGCACATGTGACTGTGGAACTTAAAACAAACCGAACACTCTTAGAACAGAAAATCGTATCAATAGTTAACTTAATTATCTGATTGACGTTATACTATCTTATTTGCTGCAATAGTTTAAACTCTTATAGGAATTTGAATTGCAGAAGAGTCCCTTACATTTACAATGGTATTTAGTAATGAAACATTTCTTTTTGCAATGACAGCGTTTATATGCATGCCCTCCACTTCTCGAATTAGTTTCAGCGGCTTCTCTCAGCGACATTTCAAGAGAAGAAATCTCATCTATGGAGAGCAACCTTTTTTATAAAATATAAACTGATAACGGGTATAAAACTGCTTGAGGGTACCATTTTTGTTTACTAATTTATAAAAGTCGAAATCTTCTATTTAAATAGCAACCGCCAATATATTTCGGGCATCTGTACGACCACGGTCGACATCAAGGACTGGTATTCGCACAGTGTTATCAATTTGAGCAGGAGGAAATTTTCTTTTTGAGATTTGTAACATTTTCGTGGCATGCATTGGAAGATTAACTTTTTCGGCCGTTCTTTTAATAGAAATAAACTTCTGATGTTTAGTCACGGCTTGATAGAAGGTGTAGTAGGTTGAGTCTCCTACTTGATA
Source organism: Pardosa pseudoannulata (assembly GCA_032207245.1). Classification (NCBI taxonomy): domain Eukaryota; kingdom Metazoa; phylum Arthropoda; class Arachnida; order Araneae; family Lycosidae; genus Pardosa; species Pardosa pseudoannulata. The sequence continues at coordinate 17,912,562 of CM063504.1, read as the reverse complement.
TTTTTCTTTGGAATGGACACAGGGACTTTGGAGTATTCCTTCATTTTATGTGCTATTTTATAATAATAAAGTTGTTAATAATAAAGTATGATTTAAAAACGTAACAAAAATATTTTCTTCAACATTCACCACCAGTGCATGGGAATTGTCAACATACACCGGTAATAGTCCAAATATATAAGAATATAATAAAATATTCGGTCTTTCCCCGAGGTATTTGGTGTATATCAACATTCATCGGTGAATGTCGACATTCTCCAATTTCGGGCATTCACAGTAACATATACATAACTCAAATAAAAACCAAAGAGATCTAGAAGTTTTCTATTTAACTGTTGGAGCACCTATTTGTGCACCTCCAATCTTATACAGTAACATGCACTCTCTCTCTCATATATATATATATATATATATAAAATCAATACATCAAATAATAAAACCTCCATCTAATATTGTTAAATAAAATTCTACTCACCAATAAACTAAAATTTCATAAATTTTAGTATGTTATTTAAATCAAACATTTTAAATTACAGCTGCTACAGAATTGGAGGATCATATTTCACATTCAAATAAATTAAGTTTGCATGAAGTGTAACAAACAAATCTGCGTTATTTAATACACAAACCAATAAGTCATGTTAGTGTCCATCAGATTTTTTTTTTCTTAAATGTAAGATTATGAAGTTAAAATATTCAAACTTGGCTAATCATGAAGTAGCAAAATTGTTAGAAACAGCTTGTGCAAATTTTATGCCGAATTTCAAAAGTTTTAAATAAAGGTCTTTGTTAAATACAATTCTTTTCATGTGTTTAATATTTTAATCGTGAATACTTATTTTGTAGCTTCTGTCTCTTAATCATGTGAATAGTTTACAAGGTACGGTAACAAGAGCTTTGACAAGTTCAGTAATTAAACAAATGGGATTATCACAATATTTGAAAGAATTAAGGCAAAAATTGAAACATGATCAGGTCTTCAATGAAACCTTGTGTATATTGGTATACCATTCTTACATTTAATTAAAACGTATCAAGCTAATAGTCAATTGTCTTCAGCACATCATGAGGAGCTTATCAGAGTATATACCAAACATCCATTAAATGATGGCCACCCTCTTACTAACTGGGTACCACTGTTGTAGCTGGTGATGATTTAGGCTGTTGTAACTCTTTGGTCATGGTGAACAATGCACAGCAATTTTTGCTCTCCTTGCAAATCAATGTGTCATGGATGGCAACTTGTTGCTTCACCAACCATACACCATTTTCGATATGTGCTCACGACAATTGCATATGAAGCCCATTAAACACGCCATTTCTGATATTGATGTTCCTTGTTCCCATAACAATTTGACCTTTATCAAAGTTCGAGAAATCAGCTAATTTTCCTATTATGTTGCTCCTTGCAGTATGTATATATACTCTACTTTATAAACTCCAACATCAGCTGTGCACATGCATTGGTTTTGTTCTCTGGACATGCACATTGTTACAAATGGAGGGCAGCCTTAATGTAATGGCTCTTTGGTACATATTTAAATTACAAAGTATGCCTAAAAGCAGATTATTATAGAAAACAAAAACCGTTTTTATATTATCAATTTTTATTTATAGAAGTAATATTGCAACAATACCCGAGATACGGAATTATTTTTGCAATGACAAATTTAAAAATAAGAACTAAAAATTATACAGGGTTAAGTAATAAAACAGTTCAATTTTTTTAATTAAACTCTTACACATGTAATTACAAATACTAAAAGTAAAACTATTTAGACAATTTATCATTTGTATACTAAACCAGTTTTAAAATAATACCTTGCATAGTCTTGATCATTTGCCAAATTTTTCAAGGAGAAGATTAAGCTATCCATTTCAGGGGTAGAATTTGAGTTATTTTTTTCATTATCTTCTAAGAAAGCTCCAACAAGCTAGATAAAATATTTACAAAGAAAAGATTTGATTATTCATATATATCACTATATATATATATATATATATATATATATATATATATATATATATTGCTACAAGTTAAAATACTTTTAATCATACTTCAGATGACCAAGGAGGATCATATAGATTTTACATGCCAGTTTCTACCAAATATTTAATTTTAATAAAGATGTAGAGCTTTTAGTACTTGTTGAGTTTTACATTATTGTAATATGAAATCAGGAGTTACTGCTCTTCTGATGGAAACAAAAATGCATTTTCCATTAACGTCTGTAGATGATCCAACCTGATTGTACCAAGGAATATGGTAAATGCAACAAAATTTGTCAGCAAAAGGCATGTCAATATCATATTGAACTTTTCACATTCAAATTCCTAAACCTAACGTAAATTAATAATTTTCTGTGAAGTATTTAGTTACAACTATATTGCATTTTGTAAAGTTTTTATGTGGTAGTAACTCATTACCAGGTATCATAAATGTGATATTTTCAAAAATATTCAATATTTTGAATCATCAACTCATTAGTTAAGATATCAATATTTATATGCATGATATATACTTAATTCACTTAACATAAAACCTCCATTTTTAATTTATTTTTATAACATACTTCAAACTTTCATTTGATAACAATATTTAAAATTATAATTTAAAAGTAATTAAAATTAACCACTACAACTATGAAATAATTTTCTAACAAATAAAATAAAAATAAATACATCACCTTTTGTTTTCATTCAAAACAAATGATTCAATATCAAGTCTTAAGACAATTTTATTTAAACAAAAATTTGTATTGCCTATTCATATTTTATTTTTATTAAAATACTTTAAATGCAAGTTTATATCCTTTTCAATTTCCTAAACAATTACACAATTTTAACTGAATGAATCCTAACTGGAAAATATTTCTAGTGTAACATTTGAAACAAAGCCAGAAAATAATATCTTGGCGATATTACACCTTTTTTAAAATTTGGCTTGCTCTAAGGGGGTTGTTTGTTGGAGTAACATGATTGGGTACCAGCCATATTGGATACCTTGAATTCAAATTAGCCTATGGGGAAATGATTCTACTTCTGGACTGTTAAAGATTTCCTTAAATTGTAGCATTGCAATAGAGAAAAAATCTCTAGGATAATACACAAACTCTTTTTTCTCTTTAAAATTTAGTCATCACACATGACGATGGAGAATTTCCCTCTCTCGTGTAGTAAAATTTATTTAAAGAAACCTTAAAACACTTAGATGTAAAAGAATTTTCCTCTTAGGTTTACATGGAGCTAGAGGAATCAAATGTGGTTAGTACTTAACCAACTTAATATTTTAAATTTCATCTTTAGCACTGTATACATTACAAATAAAACTTATTTAAGAGTAAAAGAGATCAAGGTTTAAAGAAAATTTAGACCAATTTTTGTATATGTTAAAATATAGTTAATACAAATAAATTTAAATTTACATCTTTTACATGAATATATCTTTTACAATATAAATTTTAAAATCTATGTAAGATATTTTAAAAGGATATAATATACTGAATTACAAAATTTCTGAGCTCAAAACACTATTTAGCGAAACAGTTAGGGAGAAAAATATCATTTATAAAACCCAAATTACTTACCTTAAGGATTTGGCAGGCACATTTCAAATTATCTGCAGTAGGAAATGAAATAATTGTCTTGATAAGTTTTGGTATATTGTCTCCCAAAAGAGAATTTTTCTGAGGACCAGACTAAAACAGAAAATCATTTTATACATATTGGGAAGTTTTCTTATGAATAATTATTCCCTAACAAAAGTTTTAAATAATCATTTTTCTTTAATACATTTCTGTATGAAAATTAAAATTTCATTTATATAAGTTTTCCTTGTAAAAATAAATTATATCATATAAACCCCATTTACTAAACTTATAACCATAAAAGTTAGTTAAAAGATTGGATTTAAATCTTTAAATCAATGCTTTTAATAAAATCAAGAATATGGTTGAACCAGCATATTAATAAGATATTTAATATTTGTTAGATATAATATAGTTACTGCCTCAAATACTGAACATTCAACAGATAAAAAATATTTAAATGTTCTATTATTTTTGGTTTAAAAGTTTCAACTTATGTTCTTTCGCTAAACAGTCCTACTTTTGATTTCAAATTATTTGTAAAGAATCTGTTATATAACTATGAGGCAAATTCTAAAATTTAATAACAGTAGCTAGTTTATTTTAGGAAAAAAAAGGGGGGGGGAGGTAGACAAAAATAAATTTCAAAAATCCTTACTTCTAACTGTGAGTATAATTCAGCCATAAACATGGCAAATCCTCGCAGGTATTCACCACCATCTTCAGCTTGAGCAAGATTTCTCTGACGTTTAAATTCATATTCACATCTAAAATGAGTTAAAAAGTAAAGTGTTTTAATACTTTGAATATTAAAGTTTTCTTGGCCCTTTGAGTACTATAATGGTTGAACTGGTCATTGGTAAATTTCCTGGTTGCCAGATACCTCATAAAGATCAAAGAGGCAAGGACAAAGGAATACTTACTGTAAAAATTAAAAACACAGGTACAAAATGATGTAAGGAAGGCATTGACAACCTATGACACACAGTTCATTCAATGGCCCACTCATTTCAAAAGTATGGCACAAAATAAACATATACTTTATTTTAATTAAGCAGTAGAAGCTTAGTTACGAAAAATTCAGCTTCTTGTATTTGTCTTGAGGTGACTGACTATTTAAGGGTAACTTAACTAAAACTGACGTATGTTCTGTATCAGAAGTTAACATAGAAAAGGACATTTATAAATGAAGTTTATAAATGGCAGTTTACCAATAGCCATATAATGGCTTGTGTGCAAGAGAAGAATCATGAACTTGTCAGGTTAAAACATGGCAGACTCAAGAACATCTACCTTTATACTAAAAATACATGTAAGATAAATTTGTGGACCTGAATAGGTCCTCCTGCTTTGATATCAACAAGGGTACAGAATAAGAAGCAAAATAACCCTTTCAGTTATTTGCAATTTAAAGGGTTAAGAAAGCTTTTAGCCATATTACTTTAATCTAAGGGTCACAACACATGTCTAAAACTAAGATTTAAAAAAAATTAGTACAATTTATACTTTTTTAAACAAATGAATTTCAACATTTCTCTGCATTTTATCAAATGAATTTAGCATTTTTTTTTAAATGATAAATGCTAGATTGAACAGGATGTCTACTGAATTGCTAAAAGTCTATTTCCTGACTTTAGCTTGGCACACTGAAGACACTTTAAAAAAATTTCATAACATCTTTTATCTAAAAAAATTCTTATAATTATTTTCTGTTCAGAGGTAGGAGGGATATACTTCTACATTGCCAGGCACTTTACAAAAAACATTAACTTTGAGAATATGATGGCTTTCAAACAGTATTTTGTAGTATGGCAAAATAAAGGGGGGAAAACATTCTTGATCTAACCAGACATTTTAGCAATGATATAACTCTGCTGGTTTTATTCAAGGTGCATTTAAATGCATTGATCCAGCTTAGAACATATCATCCAATCAGGCATAAATAATCAAGTTATTATAGTCTTTGATATAAGAATAACAGCAACTCCTTATAACTTGATACTGTATTTAGCTTCTAATGGAAGATTATTACCATTTACAAATAGTACAAATTTGGGCAAAAAATTTTATCAACTGGTTACATGCTGACAAAAAATTGCTTTATAGAACTGTTACAGAGAAGGTAAAATATCATTGGATGCAACTATGACCCTGAAACATTTCTTGGCTTTATCCAGACTTTCCTAAAAAGTAGACACCCTGTTGAAATGATTCTGAAGATTCATTTACCAAAAAAAAGTTTACCTTTTTAAAAGAACCTCCTTGAAACTTAAATGATTAGATGGTGGATCCATACCAGTGCAAATGGATTTACACAATCTAGCTCCACTGTATCTTAAATTTTGTTGCCTGACCGACTATAAAATGAAAATAATGTAACATTAAATATAATAATAAATTAAGTCAAAATTAACTAATATGTAATGCAATATACTGAATGGAAGAAATGAGCTAGAACATGTAACATTCAATATAAATTTTAAAGAATCTCATTAAAAAGACATTATTAAAATATTTACATGTGAATAAAACAAAATTTTCTTAAAAATTTGAAACAATATGGTAAAAAAAAGCAAAAAAATTAAAGTTGTTTTTAAAGAAAAATTTTGGGAGAGCATTATAATTGCTTTTAACCATTGCAAGAACATCATATGAGTTGTAGAGATTTAATAAATCGAGCAGGTTTATTCTAAGTGTCAACAAACAACAATTCTTGTTAAAAGTATACATTTTACTTTAAAAGAAAATAATAAGGCTTTAAATTGCATTGGCTTCTTAACAAATGTAATGCTATGGTCATTCTGAAAAGTTTAAGGTTCAATAAAAATAGAAAACCTAAGAAACAATGCAAAGAAATAATACAGAAGAGATGTTACTACATTTAACACGTTTCAATTAAGAAATATTTTCATTTCCAGCAATCAGACATATGAATACTTTTCAATTAAAACTTAACAGTTAAAAACCTTTTTACTTGTCCATAATGGAAACTTTGTCATGAAACGAAACATTTACAAATAAATAAAGCTAATAAAGTACTCAATATATATATATATTTACTGTTTGAATAAGATGTTTCAAAACTACAGATAATGTAAAAAAAAAAAAAATCTAAAAACTTATTTGAATTTTTAAGTTACACTCATGTGGAAACAGCAATTACCCAGACCGAAGACAGCACAAAGCAGCTAGTATTTACATAATAGAGTTATGAATTACTTAAAATTGGTAGATGATACAAACCTCATCAAATATAACATTCACAATAGCACGTATAGTATCATCATCATCAACAGTTGAATTTAATGTATCAATCAAAGGTCTGATTTTTCTGTCATATTTTCCAGGGCTCATATTAATTTCACTTAAAAATGACCGAAGTTGTATCACTGGAAGAGAATCTTGTTCTGTAGTTGATTGTTCAATAACCTAAAAAAATAAAAATTTATTAGCATGAATAGTCATAAAAACAATATTTATCAAGTTTTTGTTTAAAATTACATAAAAAGGGAGTTGGTTTGTTAAGTGAACAGCAATTATTAAAATGAGATACTTTAGATAACTGATATTTTAAGATATGTTAAGGAAATAAACTTAACATAAACACAAAAAAAGTATTGTCACAAAAGAAATATAAAATTAAATTAAATCAACTTTTATTCAATCAACTTTAACAAATAAACTTTTTCAAGTATTTTTAGTAAAAGGATAAATTTAAATATTCACAAAAAAAGTGTTTCAATTTTAAGACTAATGACAAATCAGCAATAAAAATATGAAATTTTAGATGCTCCTAAAGATTAAACACCAGAAAAAAAAAATAAAATAAAAAAAATTGCATATCAGTAAGTATGAGTCCATCCGTCCTAAGTACTAACAAAAATTCTAGAATTTAATTAAAATTAATGAAAATTGTTTTTTACATTTATCATCATTTAGGCCCTTTTCAGATTTTTAGTGCAATTTATTTTTAAAACATATATATATATTTTTTCAAAATTTTTAACTTTATCGTTTCTGATTATTATTATTCAATAAATAAAAATTTATAAAACCTAATCTAAATTAATAAAAATTATTTTTATGCTTAAAAATTATTATTTAGGCCCTTTTTGGATTTTTAATATAATTTATTTTTAAAACGTATATTTTTATTTTCCAAAATTTTTAATTTTTTCAATCTTGATCATTATTATTCTACATTTTCGGCTTTTTTCATACAGATGTCACTGGCCACAAAAATATTTGTTTTTCTATCCCTAAACTCTCTACTCTCTAGTTTTGTGTTATGAACTCACGAATCCACCCTTCTATCTCTTTGCTCTTTTATGTGTTTATTTTTTGCTCGTTGTCATTTTTGCGCTTACTGACAGAAGCCTCTGGATTGAAGGGCTTGGCCCATATGGTCCAGTTGCCACATCACCTTTGATGCCTTTGATGTCTACGTACTATCCAACTAAGTATGAGTTACAGAAAAAAACTATGCTGTGACCTGTGATCAAAATGATAAATGATTATCACTAACCCCTGCATCTGGGCGAAAATTTCGAGGAATGAATTCTGCAGCATAAGGAGATAATTGAAATGGTTTTTTTTCCTTATTTGTAGGGGTTGTACTGTCATACTGTGGACGTGCATGATCACCTGAGGGTGAAGCAAAAAAACTTGCATCTGAAAAAGAAATAAATTTTATTTAGGCAGTGAAAATTATGTCACTAGAATAAATATATTTTCGTATTTGAAAATAAAACTACTTTAATCATTTTATTTTTTACTTACACATTCATAATCATTTATCACCTGCATTAATTATCATTCCTTGCAATCTTATCACAATCATTATCTTTTGTATGTTTGTTACATTATTGAACTTAAAATAAGATTAACTGCTAAAACTATGTTAATTTTGAAGTTTCCACAATTCAGGACAATATATAATTTCTGTATTAAAAAAAAAAATCATTATACTTAATTATATTTAAAAAAAATTTTGGTATCAAAATTTTCTGCACAGAATTTCCATGGAAACAGGCTTATAAAAATTTCTATAACATGCTGCAACATTAAGAAGACTCAGTCAAATTAAGGTATGCTAAATTCAATCTTATGGTGAATTTTTTTTTAAATGTTTAGTTGTGAAGGTTTTGATTAATAGATCAGACATTTAGGATTTCAAAAAAAAAGGTTTAATTTTGTTTTTACAATAAAGGAGGTAAAATTATAGCGTAAATGAGCTAGAAAAGAGAATTCATATACTAGAAGTGTGCATTTACATAGTTGTAAAACAAATGCTTTCATTGAAAAATTAGATTCTTATTATGTTTTTACTTTATTTACATCCAGCAGGTAAATTAAAATCTCAGTAGACATTTCCTAAGAAACCCTTTTTTGTTTACAATAAATAATACTCTAAATATTTTTAAGCCACTGAAATAAAATATTGTTTAAACAGTTTTATCAATTTCCAACTATGTTATAAACTGAATTTTAAATTTTTTGAGTTTATCTGTTTAAATGACACTTTTAAAAATAAGAAGGGGGAGTTTTTCCAGAGGAAAACTTGAGTTGGCAGAAATTTTTTTTAATATTTTGATAATTATTATTGCCACTACTTTGTATCTATATTTAATCACGAGACAAAAATTTTAGATAATATTAGATGTAAAAATATTATTGAATTATTAAATGTAATAACTATCTCAAATATGTATGTTTTTAAAAATAACAATATCAAACATAGTTTAAATTCATCATTTGATTACAAAGTGGCATAAGGTATAATAAAAAATGAATATCTTGAAGAAACTTATATAGTATTGACTATTTAGCTTAACCCCCTCAATAAACAGTGATATTTAATCTATTTCTGACAACAGCTTAAAGTTAGATTTACAGAATACATCTAAGTTTGTAGCTGCCTATATTTCTATTAAAATTAGCCCAATTTTATCAGCATACAGTTTTGACGTGTTGTTATGCAAAAGTATATATACATGAAGCATACTCCTGAATTCTATGACAATCCTAAAACTCATAACATATATACATATCTACACATAAAAACATGTATATTACAATTATACATGCCATTTATTTCCTTAATATGATTTTAAATGAAAACACGGTAACTAACAATTGGAATATTCATTACTTTGAATGTTCAACAAACAGAAGTATTTTTTAAATTAATAAATATAAACACACTACTTGCAATTTATTTTATATGCTCCCTGTGAGGGTTTTTACATATGCACTTTGTTTAGCTCTATGTTTTTCAAATCACTCACAAATCAATATATTATATGGAAAAATCTTACTAGTTAACAGCTATGATAATCATTAAATGCTATAATTTACAAATATACAGCAACACTTAAAAGTATTAATCTTCAACAATAATTATGTTTACAGAAAGTAAACATATATAATATCTTTAGAGCAATTTAAAGTTCCTCCATGGGATATTAACAGCCCCTTATTTTAATTTATTATATTCTCTTCCACCATTTCAAAAGTTAATATAGCATTTATAATCATGAAAATGAAAGATGCTAATGATATACATAATCATGTACAATTATATAATGTAAATGTACCAATATTTTAACTAGGTTTTACAAACACTTACGAAAAAAATTGAAAAAAAAAAACCTTTATCAAGATGCTAGATGACCTATTTACATTTGAAATTCAGTGAAAATTAAATTCATTTTTTAACACAATTAAGGATTTTTATCTTTTACAAAATATCACAATTATAGTTTAAAACTTTGAATGCACCGTTTCAGTTTATTTGTTTATGTATTTATTTTAGACAGTAACTATAATTGATACTACAAAAGGTACATCAAATACAGCAAATTCTGATAGTATGTAAAACATTTTAATGCATGTAAATAAACAAATAATTTAAAATTTGAAAACTTTTAATTAAAAGATAATGTCTGAGCATATAAAGCAATATGTAATACAAAAATAAAAAAATAAGTTAAATATCTGATAGATTACTTAACTTTTAACTTAAAACAATACTTATCATATAATACTAAATATTTTATGCATGGTTTATACCCTTGTTTTGAAAGCTGAAATTATAGTATGAAAGTTATAACTATAGATTGACTTGTTTAATGAAAAGGAAAAGATATTAGGAAAATAGTGTTTAATAAAGAATGAAAATCTAATCAATGTATAAAAATACATGAAAAAAAAAAGTTAATTCAGTAATACATTGCACACACTCAAATACACAATATTTTTTAAGTAAAGATATTTTTATCTTTCGACTATAATATTTATACAATAAGCACCACATAGAAAGCATTATATGTTAATTAAACAAGTAATTATCTTATAAAAAGAAGAGAGAAAAGGTAAACAGTGTTTAATTATTACGAAAAAAATTATCCCAAACCCTCAAATTTGGAGTTAAAAGCACTACTAAAACAATTAAGCACAATGAAATTGAGCAGCAACATATGGAAAATTATTATACATTAGATAATTTAAAATTTACCCCAACCACAACAGCATGCATTTTTTGAATGAATTGAGATGGCATGAGTTTTAAAAGCTCATTTTTACTTAGTGTTTACGTCAATTGAATCCTTACAACTGACCGTTAAGCATACATTAATTATCAAATGAACCGATTTACTTCTATTGTGTTTACATTGTTCTAACTAGGTATGTTTGTACTAAGTATAAAATTCTTAACCCACATGGAAGCGGTAAAGTTGTGTTATGTTTTATAAGACTATAAGCGTAATGAAATTAATGAAATGTCCAATGTTTACCTCTTGATTGATCAATCCATTGCGGTTCCGCGAAAATTCCATTTGTATTTGGACCTTCTGCTGGCACAAATTCATCTGCATACGTGGGATAAGTTATAGGTCGTCGAAGCTCAGTAACATCGACAGGTCTTCCTCGCCCACACCCTGTGGGTGTGCCATGACTCTGCTCCATTTCCTTGAATTAGTACTTTCAGAAAATAATAGCAAGGAATAAAATTTTTAGAACCCTACTTCTAATATACTCTACATTTAACAAACATGTTGCCACACTGCAGTTGCCAACGTAAGAAAGCACAATATCTTTAACTCACTTCAGTTCGCAGAAATTCTTGTGGCATTCCGCTGAAAGAATAAAGTAGTTCAATAATCACAATTAAAATAGCATTCACTTTAAATTAGAATTTTAAGCTATTATCATAGGCTTATCTAAATATGAGATCAATTGTTTTTAAACGAAAATTTGATATAAATAAAGAGATAACACCTATTTTACCAAGTTATCTTTACTTTTCTTTATTTGCAGATTAGATAATAAATTAATGTAAAACGTTGAAAACATCATGCCAAGCTAAGACTCCTTTTTCAAATTTTTAAAATAATTATTATTTTTTTTTAATTGCACATTACTTTATTCTAAAAACAGGAATTTCTTTTGATTCTGGAATATTATTGAGATAGCTACTGTATTTACTGATACTTAACCATTTAAATTTGGAGCAAATATTTAAGAAAGTTAAGCAGAAATTTTAGTTTTTAGTTTTAAATAAAATTTTGATATTCAAAAAGTATTTGTTAATGTTTATTAGGTCTAGTTTTTATTTAATGCTAAACAATGGGGGTTTTTTTAAAGTAAAAGTCAAGAATCTTAAAAATTTTAGCTCAAGGGTTACATTTGGCTTTTGTTAATTTTGATTTTAAAATAATTGAATAGTTTATTTAGTATGTCTTTTGTTAAAAGATGTTGATAAGCTATAAGCTAAGGAAGACAATGAAAATATTCAAGATTATAAATATATAAAACAAATTTTATTATTTATATTTAACTGAGGGAAGAAAATCTCAACAACTCTTTACACAGGTTCAGAAAAAAAATAGAGATGTTTTTATTTTACATCTTGAAACTTCTTCAAGAATTAGCTCTACCTCAAAATAGTGACTTTCAACCAGTTTTAAGAACTAATGATTGCAGACCAAATTAGTGGCATAACAAAGGGTTAGCAGGGGGGTCTACCCTTCTCCGGACTTCAAATGGCATAGTCTGTATAAGAAGTTTCAAAATGGTGGCCCGTGAAAACTTTTTGGTGATCTAACTCGATATCTCTGTCGGCTAGAAAGAACAGCTTTTCTCCGTCTGTCAGTGACCTTGTCGGAGTCAAAAATCCACATACGATAAGCAAGAACATATATCATTCTAAAAATGGGTAATGCATAATTTTTTTTACTTTTATATACCTTTTTATATGACTTTTTTACTTTTAATATGTGCATTTTGTATTAATAAAATAAAAGTTTCTGATTATTATTCTATAAATATATTTACTGCCTTATTTATTTTAAATACATATAATTGGTGGTCCGCAAAATAAAAATTATGTGTTCAGTGGTCATTGAAGTTTTAAAGTTTGTCGACAGCTGGTTTATATATTGTATGATTATATGTTTTACGGGAATCGGGAAGGTTATAGAAGAGTAGTAACGCGCTTCGGAGAGCTTCTTAAGACAGGATCGTGTAGTAAATTTTCTCAGTGTGGCAGAAGTGTTTAAAAATGCAATCTCTTAAATATCTTGATTTCTCTGTTTATCCCACCCCCTTGCTGTGCTACATTATACAACCCCCTCTTTACATCATAGTACACCACGGCCACAACGAGTAGTCAAGTTGATATTTTCTAGTGATATAGCTTATAGGTTAGATAAATAGGAGAGTATTCAAGTCGATGTAGGAAGGATAGTACTAATTTTAGAAGTAAGTTTAGTGAACAGTCTCATTCAGGCTGTTTTTAATGTTCCATATCTTAAGAATAGTAGTGTAACTGGCAAAAACATTTCAAAATGTCACGTGTGGAAATCTGCTTGGCCTTATATGAACTAAAATTATTACTAAAAGGGAACATTTTTTTTGAGTGACTGGTCTAAACATGTGTTAAATGTAGTGCACAAAATGTCGTAAGATCATGATATTAAAGATTGAAAAGAACTTTCTGGTAAATCACCATTATCACTGTGTGCATTACATTTGGTTCCAAATAATGATTTTCATAAGTATAAAGAAATAAAAATCGACGGATTTGACTGTTGTACGTTCTGGACACTGTTTTGATAATTAGCCTGATGAAATTCAAATTAGCTTTATAATAATTATTTACGTCACTAACTGGAAACTTTTAACATTTTATAAATATAACTGTTTTTTAATAACAATTAACATTTTATAAATATAATTTATTTTGTAATAACAGTTAATATTATATAAATATAATTTACTTTTTAAAAACGATTAACATTTAAAAAATATTTTGTAACTGAGAGTTGCTTTTGTACAAGTTGATTTCATCGTTGAAAAGAATATGCGTTCTATCCTCCTACTTCAACGAATACATTCTCACTGTCACTGTGTAAGTATATAAATATTTTAACTTGACAAAGGTTGAGACTCTGATTTAATTAGATTTTTCGTTTCCCATCTCCCCTTTCTCATGATCTTACTTTTGGACTATGCATAGTTCTTCTACTATTGTAACACCACTATAGTTTGTGTATTTAGAATAGGTACATCCAGGTCATGCATTCTCGCTCTCGGCGTTATTAGTTACTATAGTAGCGTTTAGGAAACAGGGTGCTGGATATATATATATATATATATATATATATATATATATATATATATATATATATATATATATATATATATATATATACTGTAACGATCTGTTACATGACCCTAAAGAAAGAGGAGCGGAAGGTGACATTTCGCCGCGGAGGTAGAGACGGAGGTGCCTAACAATACACGTTGTGTGCTGGGTCCCGGACTTAATTGAAAACTGTCCGCGTGTTGGAGCCAGAGCGTCTGAGACTTTGTGAGACTATTGAGTGAAAAGGCTCGGGGACATGATTGTAAATTGAGCTACATTAGTGCCACATGTGCGCCCATTAGCGGTAGCGAAAAAGGCAATTAAGTTGTTTGGGTCGGCTGATTTAAAGACGGCTTTTCGGCCACTTATGGAAACAAAACAGCTGATTCAGGCGGGAAGTAACCGCAAGATTGCATCATTTTGCTACTGGAAGTTTCCCGAAGAATCGAGTAAGGGGAACCGGGACCGCTATAAAAGAAGAGTGGCGGAGCCAAGACGGGGCTTTTTCTTCTTGAGGCTTTTTCTTGAGAGTTGCTTTTGGAGCTGTTGTGTGGAGCTCGAGAGGAGTCCACACGTTCCTCCGATTTCTGGAGTTTGCTAGATTAGAGACCGCCAGCGTCTCTGTTTGCTAAGAAGTCGACCTTCGACATGGGAATCCCATTCCCGTTATTTTACTATTTTTATTTTTTCTACTTCGTTCATAGAAGTAGGTAGCCGAGAGTGACCCTTGCTCTCATTTTGAATCGTCTTGCATCCCGAGTTTCCTTCACGAACCCCAGCGTGATACGCACTCTGAGCTTTTGAACCTTGGTGTGAAAGCCGACTGTACTAATCGTCAGCCCGGAGGTGATAGTGTCAGCGTTTATTACCGGCACTAATTAGCGAACAATTCCAGTGATTTAGAAGCCCTAGCCACATTGTACCCAGTACCCACGCATCCTTATTGTGTGAATGTCATCTCAGCACGAGATCCCAGAATATTTAGAAATCTACTGAATCTGTACATAGCTGTACATAATTTATTCACCTGAATAAAATATTTAGTCTAGATTAAACAGTTTTCTAGCCTGTTTCATTGACGGCTTCGCCTACCATATCTCCAGTACGTTACAATATATACAGAGGCTGTTCACACATTTTTTATACTATGTATATTGTAGTCACAAAACAAAATTATATAAAATTCTTGTGTTGGAAATGTTCTATTTGATAGCCCTTATCCTCATCTATCTTGGGACACCGTAATTTCCAGGCTAATAATGCCTTTTGAAGTGTCAGAAGAGGTTTCTATCCCATTCCTCCAGAGTCCTGTAAGGGTTGTGGGACGACGTTTGGATAATGCAGATTTTAAAAGTCCGAAAGCACAAAAATCCATAGGTGATAATACATCGGGAGACTTAGTAGGGATATCAGTGAAGGGTATGGTCTTGATACCGGTTTTTTGTTCCATTTTTTTGGAAATTTACAGTGAATTTTGATGTGTGACTGCTAGTTTTGTCTTGAGTTCCGCAGATTGATGGCACTGCGGGAAAAGCTATGGTATTTCATTCATAAAAACTGGCTATAAAATATGTTCCTCATAGTATTTGGAGTTAATCTTGACATTGTTTTCAACTCTATTTTTAACTTGCCATTAAATGAAAAACCAGCAACGATCATGAATCCCTGAAAAAAAAAATTTTTTTTTGATTTTTTGAACCATGTGCTTAAAGTTTTCTCCCCTTTTATGATAATAAATGGCTCTTTTATGTTGTAATCATTTAAATGCACCCATGATTCATCTATTGTGACAATTTTTTCCATTATTCTTTGAATAAATGTTTCTCTTACAGAATGCACAGTGTCCTGCGTTCAGCGATATGCTCTAGAGAAAGATGATGCACAATGGTTTTTTTTCGCTTTCTTGAGATTTAAATCAATTTTTACCATTTTGTTTACAGTGCAGACCGAGCACTTTAATGATTTTGCAACTTTCTTTTTGACGATATTACCTATCAATGCTTTAATTATCACAAAACCATAACTCTCACTTCATTTTTGGATAACGGAATATGAATACTTCTCTTCGGAAAGAGCATAAATATAGCCTTCGAACCACTGCTTCGTTAAAAACGCCATTTTGAATAAAAGCAAACCTGTCAAGCTGCAGACTATAATAAAATTGACTTTTAAAACATCATATATATATATATATATATATATATATATATATATATATATATATATATATATATATATATATATATATATATATATATATATATATGAAATGTCGAGTGGTAAGGCGAATGGAAAACAGTCTTTCTTGATAATAATTAATCATCTATTACGATGCTTAATTAATTCTATACGATTAATTTTAATCATCGTTTCATTTAAAGCAAAACTAGTGCCATTTTCATTTATTCGTCGTAGACAAGCGTAGAGTGTGTTCACAGCTCTATATCCTGACTCTTATCTAACTGACGCTAACTGACTCTTATCTGTTTGCAAACTCATGAAATTCTTCCAAAATGCTACCGCCTGACCGGATTATCCTAGAAGCTTAAACTAGAGGGGTCTTTTTCATTTATTTTATTATTATAAAAGAGTTCCTTTTTTAAAATGGTTTATAACTCATGTATTTTCCAACTACCCCCTTTTTAGACCTGAAATATATATATATATATATATATATATATATATATATATATATATATATATATATATATATATATATATAGTAACGAATTCTCATTACATTAAATTTCCATATACAGACTTATCTACGATCGTGAGAAAAAACTGCATAAAGTGGAAATAATAGTGAACGGGCCTTTTGTGAGCATTTGAACTGAGCTCTTCTTTACCTAGAGAAAGGACGTTGTTTCGCTCAGAATAGGATGCTGAATAGAGGATTGTTAACTCCTAGGACCATCTCAATCATTCTGTCTGAGAAATTCATTGGCATGTTGGCGAAGTGTTTCCAGTGTTCTTTCCAATGGCATCCCGAAGAAAGAGTGTCACACTAGAATCATCTACATTGTAAGGGAAGCAGCAATACATTCCTCCAAGGGTTTGTTCAGAGACATCGATTAATGATCGGCGAGATTGCTCCCGAATACTGCAAACTTCCCTGGCACCTGTCCGGCGAGAGAGTCTACGCGCGGTTTCCCCACCACGTCATCAACCAGCTGTCCGATCAGCTGAGATGGACATTTTGCGGCGACGACGATATAAAAAGGCCAGAGTTTGAGGCCCAGGGAGAATTTCTGACCGATCGAGACTCCTGTGAACTAACTCATCGGCCGAGAACGTCCAGGCGAGCGACAGATAGTGTCCTCCCCCTTTTTTTTCTCTTCGATTAGGAAGCTGATTCCTGCAACGATCATCATTTTGATGTGTAGATATTCATCATATTCACTGTATTTATCATACTTCAACATTGTGTTTCTAATTAAATATCTTTAGTCTGTACGTAGGCCTCCGCTATCCTTTTTCGGACTCAGTTAGAGCCCCAGTACGCTACAATATATATATATATATATATATATATATATATATATATATATATATGTGTGTGTGTGTGTGTGTGTGTGTGTGTGTGTGTGTGTGTGTTGAAACATGCACACATAGATTCATACGCATATAAATTATGAAAATGTAAATATTAAACAAATTTTCTGAATTGAAACTATTTATATTTCAGACCAAATATGTACTGTAATTTAATGAATTATTGCCGCAGAACGCTTCCGTCTGTTACACAGTCAATGAATTTTCTTTATAGGGACAGTCTGGTCATATGCTTAATTGTTTTTCCTACTACCTAGGGACATTTTGAGATACTCATGGGGCCCATGAGAGGAAGCTCTCAAATAAATTAAATAACTTAGCAACAAAACTTCACTTCACAACAGAGGTTAAATATATATTGTGATTTTTTTAGAGAGAAAGAAACGTTAAAATGAAAGATATCCGCAATTACATAAACAATTTTTTTATGGTCTTTAGAATCATACAGCTGTCTAATTTAACAAGTAAAAAATGCTATGTTATTGGCCTACGGTGGGCAAATGCGGCTCTAACCTTATTTTGTAAATACATTCATTTGCGGTATTATCGTAGCACCAGTTTGTGAAATAATACCTATTATCGAAAGCTACTTGCTGTCTAATTTCAATTTTTCATATAACTTATTTGTATGAATTTTTGAACACTACGATTAATTTTGTTAAAATGGGAATATCGTTCCCAGTTCATTAATTATCATCGTAAACTTTTAACTATTGTTTTATCATATTATCGTACTAATTTTAGTCACCTTGTTTCGTCCAGCATATCACTTCATGTTTAATTACAGTTATTATGTTTGCCGGCTTTATTTTGTGTCCCCTCATTGTGCTTAATCTTTTCGTCGAAACTCATGCATTACTGCCCTCTCATCCGCAGTTAACTTTATTTTGTTTGTCTTTCCAACTCATTTTCATAGTTTTTGCATACCCATCGTTAGTACCCCAGTACTAGAGGGCTTGGCCCAGGGAGTACTGCTGTGTGTACTTCATGTGAGATCCTGTGAGATCTGTGACAAATTCTGTGGGTATTTATACTTGCTGGTCCTCTGTGGAATAATGAAAAACTTACAAAATTTTAGCTCACATAATTTGCAAATAGAATAAAAACAGGAAATTTTTAAGTCTACAAAATTTATTTGTTTCAAAATTACCTCTGGATCTAAAAATTTTTGGGCCCCTGAAATCAGTGGGCTTTGGGCACGTGCCCCGCGCACACTGCCGATAATAAGGCTCTGGTTGGAGGCACTCAGCGGTTTAGTCCTTTTTAACTTTTTTCCAAATTTTGTAAATTTAAATTAAATTAATAGCATTTTTTTTACTTATAAGAGTTTACTTGTTTATTTGACAATAACTTATATTGTTTATCCTTATAACTTTTAATAAACTAAACAATTTAAAAATTAATAAAAATTAAAACATTAATCTATTAAACTTTTTGTCTGGACTTAACCTCAATGGCTTCTCATTGACTCTTTTTGATGATCAATTTGAATGTTATTTAATAGGAAATGTTTTTTACATATGTGGGTTTAATTTTCATGAACCTTCCAGATTTTTCTAAATTTGAATCACATCTCAATAATCTAAGTGTAATTGAAACTTACCGTAGTAAACTTAGTGTAGTGTTTTACAGAAATCTATATGCCGACAAAATTATATTTCGTGTATACACACTAAAATTTGTCATACGAGTGACTTTTCAGGTAGTAAACCAGTTGCTACGCGCATCTAACGAATGAAGTTCCAGCTCTCTTTAAATGTCATTCTAAAGATGTCTCTATTTTTAACGAAGTCTTTCATGCATGTTACAAGTAGTCTTCGGTCATTAGTTTTTTTGACTACCGTGAGGTAATTGTGGGGCAGAAACTGAATAATCTTATATCACCATCTTTTTAGGGGGTTTGGGGCTTGACTAAAGAACTGGGTTCCCCCGCCAACTTGGCGATAATGTTTTAAGTATGGCCGCCTAACATTTTCTCCTGATCTCACTGTGTCCAAACATTCTGTATCTATATTATAATTTATATGATATTTGCATCCAACTTTCCTTGTGTGACTGTTTTCTTATATATTAAAAATGCGCAATGCTTAAAAAAATTATATATAACAAACCATTAATAACCATATGGCTGATTTTTCATAATTTGGAGCTGTTGAGTTTGTAACTGTTAAGGGATTAATTGCCCATAAATATAAATGTCCGGCTTTCAAGTCGTTTTCTTTAATTAAGTAAACGTATATAATTCTATTACGATGGCGCACTGTGCATTAATTGAAATCGTCAGAAAAAGCAAGAATTACAATGTTTGGATGGATTACCTTTGTGTTTTAGTAAATATAGCTAATATTTTTGTTGGCGTTAAATTACGTTGCATGTTGATTCATCCAGCTCGAACGACAAAACAAATTACACATACAAGGTATTTTTAAACACAGTACTTCGATATTTCTTACCAACATATTTATTTACATCAATATTAAACACAAGGCAAAAGCAAGACAAGACAAGACAACCCCGGAACCTACCGGGAAGTTAATTTATAACAAGGCTGATTCATTAAATTTACATAAATGAAGTGCGATTACGACCGAAATTTGTATCGATATTTTCATTATATCGATGAGCCTTTCCAACAATTTTCGCCAAATTTGCTATTGGGAACTCAATTAAGTAGTCCCAGGCTTGGTTTGGTTTGAAGCATTCTACTGATCTACTGTGGTGCTACACGAGGGCTAAAGATATTGTACTTAAAACAGATTCCGAATGGCTACGAACATCCACGACATCAGTGGAATTCGAACACACGAGCCAGTGTCCCATCTATTTGGCCTTTTTTAAGGGAAAGGGAATGGGTTATACAAGAAATTGTATTTGTTGATCTTTTTTCCTTCTATAAGAGTTTTGTGACCGCACGTAAGATAGAAAAGTGATACAGTCATACGGCTTGACTAAAGAACTGGGTTCCCCCGACAACTTGGCGGCAAGTATGGTCTTCTAACATTTTGTCCTGATCTCATTGTGTCCAAACAATCTGTATCTTTTTTATAATTTATGTGATATTTGCATCCAAATCTCCTTGTAACTCTTTTGTTATATATTGAAAGTGAACAATGCTTAAAAAATTAGATATAACAAACCATTAATAGTTCACTATGGCTGATTTTTAATAATTTGGAGCTGTTGCGTTTGTAAACTGTTAAGGGTTTAATTGCCGATAAATATAAATGACCGGTTTTCAAGTCGTTTTCGTTAATTAAGTAAGAGTATATAATTCTATTATGATGGCGCACTGTGCATTAATTAAAGTCGCCAGAAAAAGCAAGAAATACAACGTTTGGATGGATTACCTCTATGTTTTAGTAAATATCGCCAATATTTTCTTCAAATTTGTCAAGGGGAACCCAATTCTTAAGTAGTACAATACTTAAGTTACAAGTAGTGCAATGTGAATAGAAAGAAGGAACTGTGCTTCAAATTTAAAATTCGAAGTTCAATTTAATAATTGATGTTGCTAGCATTTTTGTGCAAAAGAAATGAGCGAAATTTAGATGCTGCAAAACTTCTGTTGAGTAAGATTTTTACTTTTCTAGTTTCTTTGTTGAATAAATAATGTCTTTATTCAAACGTGTATCGGGTGATTACAGAAAGCATTAAAAATTATTCCATATATAACGGGCATATTGAGTCTTTGTGCTATTTCTTTTTAAAGTCAGTGTTATATACGAGTAAATATGGTATTTGGAAGCATTTTGTTTTAATGGATGATGAATACTTTACACCCCACCCAAACTTCCCCTATTTTAGGATTCAAAGTAGAGGGACGCTTTATTTTTAGCAGCTCACGGGCGCCAAAGGTATTAGGATGGCGCTGATGACTACACATGCATTTTAGAACATACTTTTGTTACCAGAATGTTAGTCTCTAAATTTGCAGCACTCCTTAAATAGAAAAATTTTGTGTTTAACCTAAAGACCTGTAGTGACACATGAATAATTCTCCCAGAGAAATAAGAAACTGCGTGTGGGAGACGAGGATGGGTTACAGTAGCTTAAAAGGATTCATTAAAAAGCCTATCCCTTCTTTTTAAAGTTATATATGTGTTAAGGTGACAGTGGGCTATCTAAATTAACTAATTTTGTTTTCAATTGGCTAGGTTGTTAGCAATGTATAAAACGAGGTTTTAAGAAAGTCTAAACGGTACTTTATACCGTTTTTATACCATTTAGATTTGTTATGGTTTGGTTTGGAGTTCTACGATCTACTTTTTGTCTGCACGAGGGCTAATGAGACCAAGACCTATTTCTTGAAGCCGATTCCCAACAGCCGTGAACATCCATATCAGCAACGGGATTCGAATCCATGAACTCCGCTACCGAAAAGCAGTGACCTACCATTCAAGTACTGTTTAGAAATTAGGCAACTGAACTCAGTTTCCAAGTTGATTCACCTGAATAAATTTACAATTGTGGTATAGCCACATTCTATTTAAAGGGGAATGCCAGGAATTGCCGGTGTCCTGACCCCTTATTTTATGGAATGGGGCTTGTCCATGTCCAAGTCACCTTGAATCTTCCTCGCTGACCATCCGTGGGTTGCTGTTTTGCTCTCCCCGTCTTTCACCATTTGTCCAGCTTGAGCGTTGCTTGGCGCCATAAGATTCATTGGCTGTACTCACGCTACGTTTTGGCGATCCTCTTGGGTCCCCGCTGGCGGGATTTTTCCACTGACCTCGCCATGCGTGGTGTTGAGTGGGCATTATTTTAACCGAAATTGGGGGAGAGATCACCCGCATCATTATAAAAAAAGGCATTTTTTTTAATCCATTTTTGATTTTTCTTATCTTTGTGTCATGTCGAGAACTTGTATTTTTCTGACAAAGTCAGCAAGGAATAGAAAATAAATAAAATTTCTTTAAGCTAATCAATTAATAAGACGTCAATTTACATTCACCTCTGTTCTAAAATTCTGGAGCATACCATATGAATACACTGAATTGTGTCTGTCACCATATAGTTCCATCACAGAACCGGTGAAAGGTTATTTCGGCGTGAAGGAGAAATGTAATATTCAACAACATCAATAATTTTACAACAATAATGAGGGAAGCCGCGATAGTTCATTCAATAAAGATACCGATCTTATAACCTGAGTGTTGTAGGCCGGCCAAAGATCCACCATGTTCATAAATTGCGGCTGGTAGCATAAATTAGGTTCGTGGTTCTCCAAGTTCCCAAATGATACTTCTTAAGGCCTCTCCACACTATGGTCCACTGCAAGCCATTACTCGTCTGGAGGGTGTATGGCTTATCGTGGTCGATGGTGGCAGACGATAAAATGGCCTTAGGAGATGATGATTTCGGAGGTGGTTTTTCTCCAAAGATCAAAGGCAGCCAGATGCGCAACTAAAGGGTGCAGGATGGACCCTATGGACGAATCCACGCTCTCGGCTCATTTAGTGGTCCAATGTGTGGATGCAACCCGTAAACCATCGTCCAAGGTCACCATCAGGAAGTGGTGAACAATTGGCCCTAGTGTGGAAGCTGCATTAAAGTGGCAGGCCAACCTGGGAGTCTTCTGCTTGGTTCTTGTATCTAAATGACGAAGATCCACATTTTTTTGTGTTGTTTTAGGGAGTAATGTTGATCAACAACGTGGTGCTACCATAATAAAATGACCAATGAATATCTGCTGCTTAGTAGTGACTAGTGTTCTAAAAGGAAGTGGCTACACATTGGACATAATAACAATAACAACAGAGAAATAGGAACGATGCAGTTTAAAATTATTAGGCATTCAAAACAGAAAATCTATAAGGGGGCAAGGAAGCCTTCAAAAAATGAAAACATAGAAAATTTAGCTATGGTTTACATAGCCATAAGTATTTTAATTATTTGTATAGCACCATGATTTTTGAACCAGATAATAACGAAGCAAACTTCAAGTTTGTAGCAGAAAATAAGTTTTTTCAAGATGATTATTATTTTTTATATACTAATTCAAAAATAAAATATTTTTCTCAGAGGTACATTTCTATACATTTTTAAACATACTTGGACTAGAAACCAAATAAGGAAACGTTCATGATTATTCTAAATGCAATATTTAACCCTATGATCTTGATTTAAATTTAGGAAAGTCATAAAAGTTCAATTTGAAAAATTGTAAACTTTTTTTTTATCAAAATATGTATAATTTCGAGATAGTTCAAGTTATGTCAAAAATACTATTTGGTGCTTAACTAAATAATTTTTGGTTCCTTAGATGTAAAAAAAAAACTAATTGAATAATCTGGCAAAATTCGAAATATATGGTAATAACAACATTGGAAAAGACTGTACCAAAATAGAATATGTTATTTTGAAAAAAAAAAAAATCACTTCAAACACTTCTTTCTAATAATTTTTAAAGGATTTGTAAAATTTTCTCCATGATATTGTATTTGGGTAAGCTTCTTTTCTCTCTCTGCCTTTTAAAAATAATTTCATTTTTTTGCTTCCTTGGAGTCTTTTATATCTGCATACCACTCAAAAAATATTTGTTTTTTCTCCCCAAAAACATTTTAAAATACTTTTAACCGAGAAATGAAATACAACCTTATTCTGAACAGGTTCAAGATAATCTAATACAGTAGTACCTCTTTTTAACGACCCCACGATACAACGACCCCTTCGTTAAAACGACCATCTTAAACCGTCCCAACTATTTTACCATAGGAATAATGTTAATTTTGAATCAGTACAACGACCCCAAGAGTATTATTTTTCGTTAGAACGATCGCCAATTTTAGCTCGCAGAACTCTATTCTATGAGTGGTCTATTTCAAAATTATTGTACTGTGGTGCAACTTCAAGAAACCTGTACTTCTCTCTTTGTGTTTGCTTAAAGGAGGGGAGGGGACGTGACTAAAAGGGGAGAACTAAATCTTCAATTATCTTTTGATGAGTTAGTTGCCGTAGACAAAACTTTACAGTGCTGCTGATAAAATTTGAATGAATACGATTTTATTGCCCGTATTACCGGAAATGAAGAAATCTGCGATTCCGACGACGGAGAAGAAATCGTCCAAGCTTTTGAAAAAGTGAATGAAAAAGAAGCCTTCAATGCAATCAATGCCTTGCGTCAATATTTTGAAGGACAATTTAATTCTCTAGGTATGTACTGTTGCATCATTTCTTTTCTAATTTTTTTTTATTATTTTTCATTTCGTTACAACGACCATATGATGTTGGTCTTACAGGGGGTCGTTATACCGAGGTTTTAGTGCAGAACTTCAAGGACCTCTACATATATACTTTTTATTTGCTGGACCCCCAATTATATGAATTTAAAATAAAAAAAAACAGCAGTAAATATATTTATAGAATAATAATCAGAAACTTATTATATTAATACAAAATGCACGTATTAAAAGTAAAAAAGTTATATTATAATTAAAAAAAACTTATGCACTCTCATATTTTTAGTGTGATATATGTACTTGCTTATCGACCATCTGTATGTAGAGTTTTGACTCCAGTGATATCACTGCAAGACGGAGAGTTGCATTTATTTCCTGCCGTGAGCGATATGGAGTTTTAATTGCTGTAAAATGTTTTTTTCCCACAAAACTGTTGTTGAAAACTGAATTAAAATTCTCAGTGCTTTCCCACTCAGTGATGGGTAACATTTTTTTTAGAAAGCCAAAAATGAGATCGCGACGAATATGAGTGAAATACAGCTGAGACTTAAGTCACAAGATAGATCGATGAGGTAGTTTGTAATCCAATCCTAGGTACTATTTATTTCTCTAATCAGTAGTACCTAAGACTAAAAAAATAATAAAAAGCTTTATTAATTGTATGTTTTGTTAGTTTATATTTTTTAATATGAATTTTAATGAAACTTTTTTTAGTTGTGTTACCACTTTCAATAAATAATTATCTGTTTTTTTACTGTGGACTTTCAAAAATTTTTCACGGACCATCATTTGGTGACTGCTGATATAAAATACTCTATTGAACACTGTAAAGGACAATTAAATTTTATAAACACTATGAGAGTTCATTTGAATAAAATACGCACAGTATTCTAATATTTAAAGTTAGGTCAAAAAATTATATCATCTTATATAAATAACATTTGATTTATAGATACAAAGCAAAACTAGATAGACAATGTTGCAAAATTTCAAGTTTGTGGAAGTGATAACGTTGAAAAAAAATCTGCATCAAAAGAAGAAAATTGTCCCTTTAAATGGCACTTTTAATGTATTATTTATACTTTTAAATTATAATAATAAAATAGTAAACTTTCCAAGCTAGAAAACTATAAAAAGTATATATTTTTAAAATCTATGTAAGCCCCTAATGTTTTGATATACTTGTGATGAGGCAATTTAGATCAGTAATGTAATTGCTTCATTCATACAAGAAGTAAAATTCTCGGGATCTAAATCTGACCTTATCACATCTTTTGTGAAGGACAGAGGACCATAAAATTATATTCAACGGATATTGTTGTCTTGTACGGTAGTCTCGGGCGGGGTTCTGATCCCAGTCCCAGGTTAGAATCCCGTCTCCGTACTTGACACTAAATAAGAATGTACCTTTGTGGAGTTATTTATGAGTCCCTAAGGGATAGTGTCCAATTAGAAGGGATAAGGTTTTCCACGTTGGCGGTCTCAAGGCGGGGTTATGCAGACCAGTTAAATTTTTTACAACTATCCCGATTGGACAATAAGAAGGAAGAGGGGACAAAGATGAAATTAATAAAATAAGAAAAATCTAAACAAGAGAAAACGTGTTCGGGAGTTCAGTCGAGGAGACAAGTCCGACGGGAAGTGTTCCTGTATCAAATATTACGGCCGCCCCCCAAACACTCAGAAGGAAGCCCTGACCAGACCGACGGAAGATCCATACATACCCAATCCTGATTAGCCCTCAACCAGCAGTGTTCCGGGCACACCATATTAACTCACAAACGTACCCCCTTTCACATATGTTTGAAATTGAGATTAGGTTCTCTCTCTTATATCTACATAATTACTTAAGTGATGAAAAATTATTTTCATAACTAATTTAGAGTGGCACCTAATTTGAAGGTGTTGATAAAGTAAATTTTATGAAGATAGAATCAGATTGTGTGTACATAGATGTATATATATCATTATAATAAATTTACTTTTTTTTTATTTTAAGCTGGTTTCAGATGCTTTTAATTTAGCTTTTAGTTTATTTTCATATTTTATGTCTGCAGTTTCTCAGAACCTGTGGTTAAATTTAGTACTAAAATATTTTTACACAACGCAACCAAAATAAATACCGCTATACATTTGATCACAGGTTAATACCCAAATATAAACGAGAACTACACGACAATATTAAACTAAAAAATAGATTTTTTGAAATATTTTTGACGTCTTTGTCTTCCTACCAGCTGACCTATACCAGTTAGCTCATAGAGAGGCGTAATAAAATAAATCAAATGTCACCAGTATATTAAAAAAGTGATATATCCATAACATATACAAATTGCTTAGTCGAAAACAACAATTCTGTGTGAGTCAAGCTAATGGAAAACGAAAACATCGATATCTGATTATTTATCGTTCAGTAACTTTTCTGTTATCTTCTTTTCTACTATCTGTCGGTTCATCGGATCTACGATGCAAACAAATCTAAAATGAAACTATGTTTGCAAACATAGTTTATTTTCAATGAAATTTATAGAATGCATACGCATTTCATCTTTGTGCTCGATTAATTTTCAAAGCTTTGGTACACTTAAATATATATTTTATCACTTCTGGTGATTTTAAAATAAATATGCACTTTCATTTAAGATAAAACATGATTATTCAATATTGTTATGTAAATCTATTTTTATGTTATTAAATCAAGTTCATTTATATTTAAAAATTAAATTCTACCTTTACTATAAAGATAAATTAATGGAATTTTTCGAAATAAGTTGGTTTTTACGACTTGGGAAAAGTTCTCTAAAATTATTCATTGACTGCAGATATAATAGGTAAGGTCATTCATTCTTGTTACTCTTTCTTCATTTGATACTAAAAGATGTAGAAATACCAAGACCAATAGGGTGCATTTATCAAATTTAATGTTGAAAAATATAGTTTTAAAAGAATGAAATTGTATGTTGTTCGTTTTTTGATGACTTAATAATACGCATTTTGATCATTTAATCAGATAGTAAACTAGTTAATTAAATTATTAAATGAAATGATAAAAGTTTTGGCTTTAGAACAAAGCTTTTAAAATATTGGGGGAAAAGTCTGACGGGGGGCAATTAAAAATTCAATTCTTTTTACTCCATTAAGCTCGGGATATCGATTTTCTAGAATTAAACTAGTGAATTGAGAGGTATCATCTGAGTTTAATGAATTAACGTTTCATTAACTGTAAATAGATTAACTCATTTATGCCTAGTATTCCATTTTTGGACTAGTAGTCCTGTAGGAGTATTATGGAACCTGCTGATAAAGGAATTAATGTGACTGAATTTCCCATTAATGTGAAAATTGGGATGATATATTACATGTGAAATGTTTGTTCTTCCATTCTATTCAATAATATTGACAACCGCTATGAGACAACATCTGAATTATATAAATTATGAAAATACAGTTATCAATTTGATTACTTTTCCAGTCTGGATGTGGCAAGTGATTTGAATAAAAGTCTGCAATATTTTTTGTAGAATGAAATAATTTTTGAAGCATTTTTTTTTCTAGCGAGTAAATGTAAATTTCATATATTAATGGTAGTATTTTAACCTCCGGCATAAATGGGTTAAAAAAGGAAATTACTACAGCACCGAACGAGATGCCATTAAATTTTTTATTTTAACTTTAGTGTTGGTTAGGATCGTGTCTATTTAGTAGACTTCGAATGCAAAGATGGTTGCTTCGATAGGTTGGACTTCTAAGAGTGAGACCTCGTAATTTAAGAGCAAGGATCAAACAGAAGATCTCCATGCTCAGCCTGCTACCTCCAGAGGTATAATTTGAGAACTTGGTGGATATTTTGACCACTAACCTATTTTATGATCCCTATTGTAACGGCGTGCCGAGATCAAAGAACTTTGCTTTGAGAGGTGGACTTCGCTTGTGAGGATACAAAAGGATTGTTTTCCCCGGCACCACTATGTCTACACTGTTGTGCCCTATAGTAGAGGAACAATATACAACCCGGCACCTTCACTGACAGCCAGAAATATGACCATCGGAAAGATAAAGGAATTGCCGCGACTTGGATCTAGCAGTTAAGAATTCCAGGGACCCCTAGGTTTGCGGCCGATGATTGTTTAACCCACACCAATCCAGCTGTTCGAAGATGAGGTCATCGCTAGATGATCCAATAATGAAATTGTGGGTGAGGCTCCTCTCTTAGGCCCCTCCCCTAGAAAGAGACGAGAGAAAATTTGTTTTTTAACGAAGAGTTAGCTAGCAACCAGCTAATTCAGAGGTCACCTTGACCAGTCTCTCTATCGGAGAGTTTTTTGCTATAATCCCACCTTGGGATCTTTTCTTTAAAGAGCATCGGCTAACTCGGAGGTCGCCTCGACCAGTCTCTCCATCGGAGAGTTTTATTTAGCGGAATCCCGTCTTGGGATATATCTCTTGCTGAGATTGAAACGATACCCTGTGAATTGGGTTTCCTTTTCTAATATAATCCTCTTCAAGATTGTTTGCATATTTTCCTTCGGAACTCAAACTGTGCTTTGATATTCTACAATTACTTCAGTAAACTTTCGCGAGAGTTACCGAATTGTTTCTTCCGTTGGATCACCAATATTTCGGCAGAGTCTGATCTCAGTTATTGCACGTCTCTACTCAGGCCTACGTGTATCTAATCATCTACCTGTGATCGGAAATTGTTTTTTTTTTGTGTATTTGTGAAATGATGTATACAGCAGAGGTGTAAATAAATTCATTAATCAAGATACACTTGATTCTTCCTTGTGTCACTTAAAACAGGGATACGTTACACCATTTACCATTAAGGAGCAAGCCTGATCTTTGGCCTGCTCGAGCTTTCTGCCCTTTGGTTACGAGATAGCTCAGTTAACTCGGCTCTAATTTTGTGTTCAATGCAGCTTAAGCAATTATACATCACATCACTGATTAATATGAAAGATCTCACGATAGGAAATAAATGCTTATTTTAGAATGATTTAAGTTGCTAGTTATATCTCCACTTGGTCCAGTCTTGGATTTTTTATATTAGCTTTAACCAGGGGTAAAGCTAGAAATTTTCCATTGAGGAAGTTTTTCTCTCTTCAACTCATATCTCAAAATTAATGCAGGAATATTTACATATATAATACACATATATACAAGATCTTATGAGGGGTTACCCCTCGTTCGTTCTGCGCTGCTGGCTTTGGCAATTCATGAAACTGAAGCTGATACTAAATGAATCGCTTACAAATCAGTAACAAACAATGAATTCCAACCACACATACATATATAAATACATATTTATTGAAATGTCACTATACAAATTTACAAAATAGTACACATTTTCGATTTCTTATTTTTAACCACTTTAACTTTTTTCGGACTCTCTTCAACTTTTAGGAACTGAGAAGCATTAGATGTTAGCATATCTTCGTAGACTATAGGGGTAGATTCTGATAAAAACCTATGCAAAACTATCCTGTAAGTTCCCATGACACTGCTTCTAGACCCTTTGGTCCTGGCTTCCTCAACCATCTCCTCACTGATGCCAAGACTTTTAAGTTTGTCTCTCGCAGATACCTCCGCAGGTGTGAGAATCGGAACGTTCTCACTGCATATTTCTGTTGGCACTTGCATTTTG
>CM063504.1:17771950-17871950 GCA_032207245.1 Pardosa pseudoannulata | reverse complement strand
TTAGAGATATACGGTAATATACTGTTGCGAAAATCTCGCATAAAGTTCGTTGGATTGGATAGACTTTGGCTAAGACAAAAACAATAACAATTTATTAACACGCCAAATGCATCACAATAACAACGGATGGCGATAAAACTTGGCAGCCTTTTGGCGAACTTTTTCAGAGCAATACGGAGAGCATTAACACAGGTCCTACTTTCACCAGGTCTGGGTGTGAACTGATCTTTTATGTAGCTTTCAGGTTTCTGGAAATTTCTACAAGCTTCTAGTAAAATCCAGAGACAGGACATCGGCAACAAATGTTGCCAAGTCGTCAAATTTGGCGATATATCTCCAAACGGCACCAAAAATGAGTTTCCCAAAACTTCGCCAAGAAGCCAATATCTCACGAATTTGGCGAGATACCATACAAATTACATGTTTACAGTATTCTTAACAATACAAATGGACAACTTTTATTAAATTATAATAGAATAAAAGGTATTATTTTTTCAGACACCACATAGAGCTTCTGGAAGATAACACCTTGTTTGTTAAAAAAAAAGGATTTTTTTGTATATAAATACTTTATAAACTTATAGAGCAACTGTTTTGTATAAAAGCTTACTAGCAATATTGTGTAATGGGGTTTAGAACAAAATTTCCTGACTAAAAATCTTTCTAAATTATCTACATGGATAAATGAAGTCAGTTATAGAAATAAAAGCTTCTCCTTAAAAAAATTTTTTTAAAAATTTATTTAAATTTATTAGAAATAGTTTAAAAAATTCATTTTTTTAAAGATGGAAATTCTATTTTTTGACTGCAAAATTGTTTTACTGAAATTAGCAAAGAATATTTCAAAGTTTAGCATTAAGATTTGTAGTGCCCTGAGATCTAGGAGCCTTGGGAAAGGTGCCCTTGAGGTAATAAGAGCCTGGTACGAGAACATGTTTATTGAATTATTTTTTTTTACTACAGATCAAACCGTTTTGACAATTAAAGTAACATGCGAAACAAATCTCCAATACTATTTATGTCGAAAATATGTTACTATCTTTAAAGCCATCTGTTACGCAAAAAAGACATCAGTTCTTTGTCTAGGTTTTAACTTTAGAAGGAGAGGAAAAATAAATGGTGAAACACAAAAACAGCCATAAACCTAATACGCTTTCTTTTATCTCACAGACGTTGTAAAAGGATCTATACAATATATCTATATAGTAATCTGTATATTTTGGGGCACAAATTGGTTGTAAACTAGTTTCGCTGCAAGTAGATTTTATGAAGTTCAGTTCTCCGTGGGAAAGTCGTTCAACCTTGAAAACAAGAAATGGGTAATATTAGAACGAACATAAAAGTGGAGTAATTTAATGTTTTACCTTTTGTAAGTGAATGCACGGCTGCTTTGACTTGGGAGAAGTTCCCGGTGCCCAGTTCCTCTTTGATTCTGTAGAGGCCAATTCGCCTTCCAAGAGAAATCTCCCGTTGCCATTTCTCGTCGCTTTGAAGTTTCCTTAATGCCTTCTGGTAGGGAGTGGCCCCTTCAACTCGCGTCGGTTCCTTTTCATCTTCCTCGGTTGCTTCCTACAAATGAATATAATAACATTGATACCCGATATATTATTCTGCATATGTTATTCATTTAAAAAATTAGCAAAAAGTTATTTTCGATAAATTTCAAATTAATAGTTAATTACTGATAGGAAGGAATTCCCTCAACTCTTGTTCTTTCTTTTTTATACTCATTAGTTGCTTTCTACAATGTACTTAATAGCTTTGATGCTGGATTTATAATATGGCATTAGTTTTAATACGTAACCAAAGGAATTTTCTCGAAGAGCATGACTTCCCCAATTTGTGTTGGTTTCTTTCATCCTACTCGGTTACTTCTTACATATAGATATGACTGCAGGCATACATTAATTCCGCTGTAGTGCGATTTGTAATTTGAGTAATAAATTTAAATTAGTATTGATTGAATTGCTAATATGGGGCTTGGAAAGATTTTGAGAATAGAAAAACAGCTAGGAAACCTGTTTTACCGCAATGCATTCATGACTTTAGAAGTTCTTCTTAACACTAGATTGCCCGAGATTTCTTGTATACCTATATTGCCCCAAAGCAGTCAAAATGACTGCATTGTGAAAAAATAACAAATATGTAAAGAAATTTGTTTAAAATTAATTTTTAATATTATATAATAAAGGAGGGCGGAAGTAACTACAATTATTCATAAACCCATTTATATGTTATAGAAAAAGTCGCCAAATTCTAAGAAATTGTGTCATTATATTTCATAATTGTTTTTCTAATTGAAACTAAAAAACAGTCAAAATGACTGCCTTGGGCAATCTAGTGTTAAATAGTTGGTTGGTTAATTTGAAGCGCTATTGTCGACATTTTTGCTATACGTGGAAAATAAGACTGAGACCTACTGCTTGAATAGGAATCCGAACGGGTACGAGCATCCATGACCGCAGTGGGATTGAAACCAATGGATTCTGGTACCGAAAAACAACGCCGTACCCATTCGGACATCGTTAAGTATTCTCAAATAAGTACACTCTAATAGAAGTTCTGAAATTTTGACATGAGTTAGGCTTCGTTTCTTTGGAAGCTGCGATGTCATGAAATGTATTTAAACGGACTCTGTGACTCTTAATGACTAATCTCTCATAAGAAGAGAAGTTTGGTTTTGGTTTTGGTTAGGTGCGATACCGTCTACATTTTGGTTCACGAAGGGTAATGAGACCGGAACTTACTGCTTAACACTAGATTGCCCGAGATTTCTTGTATGCCTATATTGCCCAAAAACAGTCAAAATGACTGCATTGTGAAAAAATAACAAATATGTAAAGAAATTTGTTTAAAATTAATTTTTAATATTATATAATAAAGGAGGGCGGAAGTAACTACAATTATTCATAAACATATTTATATGTTATAGAAAAAGTCGCCAAATTCTAAGAAATTGTGTCATTATATTTCATAATTGTTTTTCTAATTGAAATTAAAAAACAGTCAAAATGACTGCCTTGGGCAATCTAATGTTAAAGTCGATAACGAACAGCTACGAACATTCATGCCACAGTGGGATTCAAACCCACGAACTCCAGTACCGAAGATTAGTGCCTTAACAATTCAGTCCTCGTTCGGCTCATTAGAAGAGAAGAAGAGCGGACTTATGAAGAAGAATGGGGAATTGAAGAAAATGGGTAAAAAAAATTCTCATTGGATGATCGTGAAGAATTATTTCAAAGTTATTGAAAGAGCAAGGAATTGATAAAAGAAAATAATCCAAATAGAAAAAAGAGCCGATCGATGACCGAATGTGTAGGGCGCTTTTCTATGGTACCGGAGTTTTGGGGTTCAAATCTCACTCCCGGCATGGATATTTGTAGCCGTTCAAAATTGTTTTTAAGCAGTAGGTCCGAGTATAACTATAGGTAACCCAGACTTAACACTAGATTGCCCGAGATTTCTTGTATGCCTATATTGCCCAAAAACAGTCAAAATGACTGCATTGTGAAAAAATAACAAATATGTAAAGAAATTTGTTTAAAATTAATTTTTAATATTATATAATAAAGGAGGGCGGAAGTAACTACAATTATTCATAAACATATTTATATGTTATAGAAAAAGTCGCCAAATTCTAAGAAATTGTGTCATTATATTTCATAATTGTTTTTCTAATTGAAATTAAAAAACAGTCAAAATGACTGCCTTGGGCAATCTAATGTTAAAGTCGATAACGAACAGCTACGAACATTCATGCCACAGTGGGATTCAAACCCACGAACTCCAGTACCGAAGATTAGTGCCTTAACAATTCAGTCCTCGTTCGGCTCATTAGAAGAGAAGAAGAGCGGACTTATGAAGAAGAATGGGGAATTGAAGAAAATGGGTAAAAAAAATTCTCATTGGATGATCGTGAAGAATTATTTCAAAGTTATTGAAAGAGCAAGGAATTGATAAAAGAAAATAATCCAAATAGAAAAAAGAGCCGATCGATGACCGAATGTGTAGGGCGCTTTTCTATGGTACCGGAGTTTTGGGGTTCAAATCTCACTCCCGGCATGGATATTTGTAGCCGTTCAAAATTGTTTTTAAGCAGTAGGTCCGAGTATAACTATAGGTAACCCAGAAAAAAAATTAGACTGTAGATATTGAGAGCAAACCAAATAAAAAAGAATGTCTTGAAACAAGGCGAAAATTAGAAAATGATTTTTTCCTCCTATGGAACAAAGGAGAAAAATGAAAAAAAAATATGTGGCTGATTTTTTAGTAAAAAAATAAAGTTTTTCTCTTCTTTTGTAAATATTAAGCGACAAAAGTATTCTATTATTTTTACTTTTCATAATTTTAGGTATGAATAGCTATTTTTATTCTACCGAACATTTAATCTGAACTTTATAAACTCTTCCTATTTTTCTGCAGAATAATGCTTCAGTGTATTGACCCATCTCTCGGCTCATCATCTGAAAATAAATAAATAACAAAATACAACTTCCATTCATTGTTTGGTCAGAACAAAACTAGTTTGGAACATTAACTGCATAGGTTCAGAAACAAAGTTAAAAAGTACTTGATCATAACTGGCTATTTACGACAACTGATAATTCTACGCTATGTTATGCACTATTTGAAAAATATTTGAAAGTGTAATATACTCTTAGATTTAATGAAAATCGTGTCAAACCCACTATATAAACAGAAGTTTGATTTTCTTGCCAAAAACGCACGTAATGTTCGCCAAATTTTGGTATTTCTATTCTGGAAATGATTTTACATTTTCTTCAGAATTAATACTGTCCACGATGTATATGTATAACTATCTATTTATTTTGGTATAAGTAATTGCATATATGAATGTATGCTGGTGTGTATGTATGATCTATACTTCTTCCTAAACTAATGCCCCGATTGTGAAGAAATTTGGCTGACATATGTTTTAGGACAGAGCAAAAATATTGGCTATTTAAGAACTTTTAAAAACTATCACTTCCTCCACCCTTTTTGAAGCCTTTTTGAAGTTATATAAATATTATTTTCATTTACTACAAGGGATAAATTTTTCAATTTGTGTGTCTCTGCTGGAGAATGCTATCCTATACAATATTTGAGTCTTCCGTGTTCGTTAACTCTCTAAGCGGTTCACACGTATAATTCCGCCAAACCGATGATGACTTCAAAGTGGTTGTCAAGTACAATTTTCGACCCCCAAAAACGTTCTGAAAGTGAATGTAATGTACATTTCTGCCAGTGTTAGAGGTAGGAGGGTCAGGTCGATTGTTTAAGAACTGCACCCCTCTTTGACTGACATTTATTGAGGGATTTACCCCTACTCCCTGAGGTACAAAGACGCTTATAGCTTTTCATGGCTTTATAAATCTCTATTTCGGAGTATTTCGTTTGCGGTAATAGACGTATCTCTAATTGCACCACTCAAATATCATGGATGACTTTCGTAAAAAAAATATAAATAATTCTCTCAATGAATATTTTTATTTGTACTTTTAGAATCCATAATTTCTTATGGGATAATCGAGACTTGATGAACTTTATGTGTATTAAAAATTAACAATCTATAATATCTATTTATATACCTATTTATAACCGGAAGTAAAGGGACAATAACGAGGGTGGGTTTCCCGTATTCCATTCAAGTCGACAAAGGGTGAAGTAAAAAATCATAGAACGCTTTGGCCACTGACACAATAAACCTTTAGCGTATTTTTGGAGACTTCTTTTCCACGGTGTGATCCACTCGGAGGGTTAAAGGTGACCGGGGCACGTAAAATATTTTCGTAGTCGCAATGTCTTTCAAGTTCTCAAACGATACCTCTAGAGTGGGGGTGGGGGCAGACCAAGCCTGGGGGGGAGGGTCTTATGCTTGGTCATTGCTTCAAAATTACGAGGACTCAGCAGGGGTAATGTTACTTACGGCCGTAAAATACCATAAGTTACACGTGCTCTTCGGGTGGTACTAAATGGGTAACAGCTTCGCAGACTCATATTGGCATAAAGGCTTATAGTGCCTGTATTGCCAGCTGCGTTAGGGAAAAATATTTGAGTCTGATAGATTCAAATATGATGAAAAATCACAAAAATGACAATTTTTAAGTCAATTAAAGATTATATAACAATCTGAATTTTAAAATAAAAGTCCTCTTTCTCAACTTGCACATAACTGTTTAGTTCAACTAAATTAAATAGTAGTTTTCGGACGTATCAAAGACCGTTCTAAATAGAGCGGAATTTCTTGGGGTATCTGAAGGGGTTTAGAAAGAAAAGTAGGAGGTCACACGAGAACAATATGTCTTTTAAGATTTAAAAGAGCATACACTTTAAGAAAACAAAATATAATTGCTTTATAGCGGTATAAGCATATTGTAAGCATATTATAATGTTCGTTATGTACTTAAAGAATTTTAAAGCGATCTTCAGAAGAAATGACATTCAATTCTATGAAAGAACAAAGTAAAACTTTAAATAACTTACTAAAACGCCAAAACATCCATACTTAGATAAATGACCACATTAACTTTATCCCCATTGATGTCGATTTTGTGCTGTCATCAAGTTATCATTAAGGTATCTGAAGAGATTAAAGATTTAGGGTAAACTGAACGATACCTATCAACCCATCACAAATAGTATTAGGTAATACTAAAGATTCTCATATGATCTCAACTCTAATGGAGGTTTTAGAACTCTTCCTGAAGGGTACACGTAGAACTAAGTATCAGATAGCGTGCCGGAAATAAGTATTGAAGGAAAAAAATTATTATAACTTTATGTCTCGATATACCAAAGCACTCTGTTATTCAAACTATGAATATTAACGTTTAATGCTTAAAAAGTATGATAGTTTTGCATTGCTTTTATTTTATTGATAATAGATTTTAAATAATACAAAAGGATACATAGAAATTTAAAGTAAACTTACGGATATTCATCCTACCTTCTAAATATTGAAAAATTGACAAATGATAAATTAATCTGTTTGAAACTTCAATGCTGTCGTTCGAATTTCAAACATTTTTCCACAATTCCTTGCAGGTAATAAATTTGTCAATGATAATTTATGATATCATAATTTAACAGAAAACAAAATAACTTTATAACTTAGGGGAGAGTGGGGCACCTTGGGACATAGCCCACCTTGGGACACCTTTATTTTCAGGCTTTAATTTGCAACCAGGAATTAGTGCTCATGTGTATCCCTCCGAGTGGAACACACCGAGGAAAAAAAGTCTCCAAAAAATATGCTAAAGTTTCATTGTGTTAGTGACCAAAGTGTTTTACGATTTTTTACTTCACCCTTTGTCGACTAGATTGGAATATGGGAAACCCACCCTCATTACTGTCCCTTTACTTCAGGTTATAAATAGATATATAAATAGACATTATAGATTGTTAATTTTTAATACACATAAAGCTCGTCAAGTCTCGAAGATCATCCCATAAAAAATAATGGGTTCTAAAAGTACAAATAAAAGTATTCTTCAAGAGAATGATTTATATCTTTTTTACGAAAGTCATCCAAGCTATTTAAGTGGTGCAATTAGAGATACATTTGTTACCGCAGACGAAATACTTCGAAAGAGAGATTTACAAAGCCATGAAAAGCTATCAGCGTCTTTATGCCTCCGGGAGTAGGTGTGCAGTTCCTAAACAATCGACCTGACCCTCCTACC
Organism: Pardosa pseudoannulata; assembly: GCA_032207245.1. Lineage (NCBI taxonomy): Eukaryota > Metazoa > Arthropoda > Arachnida > Araneae > Lycosidae > Pardosa > Pardosa pseudoannulata. Next base: position 17,864,262 of record CM063504.1, on the reverse strand, counting down.
TCAAAACTCCATAGTGAAAAACACTGGCAGTAATGTACATTACATCCATTATCGGAACGTTTTTGGAGATTGAAAATTGTACGTGACAACCGCTTTGAAGACATCATCGGTTTGGCGGAATTGTACGTGCGAACCGCTTAGAGGTTTATTGATAGATGACATTACTCTTCACTTCTCAAAGAATTTTGATGAAGATAGTGCTTATAGGTAAGGAACAATTTCATTTTCTTTGTTTTGAATAACCCAAAATTACATCAATGTGCATTTTAAAAAGTAATTTTTTTGAAAAAAAAATTTAAAAATTAAAAAAAGTGTATTGTTATGAAAGATTATTCATTTATTATTATTTCTATGCTAATAAATAAACTGTATTGTTAAACCTAACTGTATAGTAGTTACCAAAAGATACTATGTAAAATGGGGCAGGTTGGGACACACATAGATGGGGCACCTTGGGACACTTTAAAAAGTGTAAACAAATATCAATTCAAGCAAAATAATTAATATTTTGGTGCCTAATTTTTAATTGATGATTTAACATGTCAAAATATTAATTTATTAACTTTTTTTTTGTTTCAGAAAAAAATGGTGAGAACAACAAAAACAAACAGGAAGTATTCTGCTGTAAATGCTCATATTCTTGTGAAGTTAAACACTCCTAAAGAAACAATAGGTCAAAGGTGCATTTTGTTAGATGTTAAAGAAGAATTTGCTGGCATCAAATATAAGATTTGTTAAAAAAAAATGTATTAACTTGAACAGTTTTCAGGCATTTCTCTTTTATAACAGTTAATAAAAATAATTTGAACAGTATTTTGTTTTTTTTATTTAGTGTCCCAACCTACCCCATACAGTGGGACAGGTTGGGACATTGAAAAGGTATTTTATTTCTTTTATTACTCCTTAACTAAATGAGATATTAAGTAGATTTAATGTTTATAAGAAGCAGATATGATGTCAATATGTGCATTAATACTTATTTTTTTTTATTAGCTTTAAAAAAATTCATAAAAATGTTAAACTGAAAAGTGTCCCAAGATGCCCCGGTCTCCCCTACTCTTTATAATTTAAATATCGGCCCAATACGCCTTGATTCACAAATCTTTTTATATAAAACTTATAGATGCAGACTCTAGTACTAATTATTTTAACTTATCCATAAAAATAAATTTGCTCTGGTTCCGATAAAACATTAAGGATTGGATACTAAACATCTTATTAAAAACTTTACTTCTTACTACACATCATTAGAAATATCAAAATTGGCTGTACAACTTCCGGACATATTGCTGTAACAATTTAATGATGAGAAAGTTCCTGGAAATGCAGTTACGTTAAGACCTTACATTATTAAATTCGAAAAAAAAAATCAATATTAACAAATGGAGGAACATCTTTGCTCGTTCATTGCTCCCTAATTCATAATTTACAGTTATATCTTCCATATTTATAAGTAGGTTCTTAACACATTGTGTGTGGGTACATTTTGCAGCGGAATTGTACCGGGAGCGGGCGTTTTGAACATAAATTTAGTTATTCAGTTAAATCTCAATAGATAAAAAATTATTTAATTTTTTAACCAACTTTTCGTATTTTATATTGAAATATATAAACAAATATATAAATAGACAAATAAACATATATATATATATATATATATATATATATATATATAATATATATATAGTATATATATATATATATATATATATATATATATATATATATATATATATATAATATCATTTTCGCAAGGATAAATATAAAGTTACTTTTAAACCTAAATTGATTTTTTAATCAAACTTCCCGTTCTGTGGCTCCGCATCGACTGATGTAAAAACTAGTTTTTATTTGTCTAATTTTTTTCAGAATCTGTCTAGTAGACAAGAACATTCGGCTTCGATTTCCTGTATATGCCGTTATTTTTGTACTCACAAACAAACCATGTTGTTACACTAACCCATACTAATACGTGACCAGCGCTCAAGTTTCAGTCATCAGAAAACGTACCAGTACGTGTCCCGCATACAATGTGTTAAAATTTGTTAAAGTTTTTTAATAACCCTTTATCGGGTCATTTACTTTTCTTTTGTGTTTTGTTATCAATTAGAAGAAAGGGAATTTAAGGAAATGTTCTTTATTTTGGTCAGTGTTATGTTTACATTTAAATTCTAGGGGTGGTAAGTATATTTCTATTGGAATCATTTAAAATCATAGGGAAAATTAAATTTAATGGGGATTTTTGCCATGGACAGATGAGAAACTTGTTGCAATCTATAGGGGTACATCCTGTACACGTGTAGTGGTCCACATTTTTTCAGACTTTGTGCTACATTTAATTCATTGTCTATAGATAGAAACGAACTTTGGTAAGATTTACCATACTTGCTGAGTGTATATCATTCGGAACTGCACACTTCTTTGCTTGATAACTAATAGGACGAACTTTCCGTTTTAAACTCTTTTACTTAACTTCACTTGTGTGTCAGTTGATATTTTGAGATCAAATTTTAACTACCTACTTGACTAACTAGAGATCAGAAATTTTGTACATAGGTTGAAATCCGGAGGCAATACAATATTCAAGAATAAAAAATAGAATAGAAAAAACTAAAAATCAGTTTGGTAAATTCAAAAAACGGTTCAGTGTACTTAGAATCCCAAATGAATTCCAAACTAGATTTTAAACTAGTTTCGCCATCTATTTGCCAGAGGCGTAACTAAATCTTCATATAAAATCGTTACTTTATATAGCATTTTTATCGCTCTTCTTGTTAAATGAAAGCGATTTAAAAATACTTTTCATAATTATAACTTATTCTTGAAGAATATTCATCTATCAGCTGACAAGCTAATGCTGTACAGAATTTTAGCAGGTTTATAACGGATTTTGAGCTTCTTGCAGGCATGTTTTGAAAGATCATCAAAGGGAGAAGAAATCATCCAAACCTACGGGGTTAAGGGGGTATAGTATCTTTCGAGATAAAAGCACTTCTTTAAAATAGCCTATTTTTTATTCAATAAAGTAAAATAAATTGTTCTGCTCTGTTTAAGATAAATATTTCCAAGATCTTTAACCCTCACGCTGCTTATTTATTTTATCAAAATAGGTTAAAAAATTACATAATTTTTTTATTACATATTTCAAATCAATATACATTTTAGAGTTAAAATAAAAGAATTTTTGTAAAAGAGTTTTTTTTTAATATAGATTTTTTAATATAGTATTTTTTTTAATATACTAATTAAAAAATTCAAAAGACTTAGAAAACATTTATTAGAAATGAAGCCTTGCATGATAAATTCAGAAACAAGGCTCGATGCAAAGTACTACCTCGCAATCCTTGCACCAAATTCACGTTTTTTTTTTTCGAATTTTTTGTTCCACCTTCAGTTTTTTTAAAAACAGACAGCACACTATCTACGAGGCTCTTTCTTGATGCGATTTGGGTGTATATGGCTAGCAAATTGTCGAGCATTTAGTCTCCTGGTTCTATTACTCTCGTGTACAGTTGGTCTCTTTTACTGTTATTTGCAACATAACCTCGTCAAAATAAAGTTCAAAATAGTCTAAAACAGTTGCATTATTTCCCATAGTGGAATTTAGTCCGAGATTTCCAAGGAAAGGAAATGAAGTAGGAGCTTTTGGAATATTTTGCATATCAATTTTGCACCACTGTCGAACATTTTAAATAGAAAATAAATTTTCAGATTCTTTACTATCCGCAGAGTAATCCGAGAAATTCTCATCAGTTTCGCTATAACTATCTTCAATATACTTGAAATAAAAGTCAGAAGTGCTATCAGTAGAGGAAATATCGTCAGGAGTATATGTTATATCACTCGCGAAATGCTTCCTGACAGATATCTTTCAGCTATGAAAAGCGCGCTCAAAATTCTACAAAAAAATTCTTCTATTTTTCGCAGAAATGTGGGCAATTAAAGCCCTCTGCTAGTTTAAAGCTAAATAAACAATTAAAAATCACAGTAAATCCAAAAGGAAAGAATAAAGGGGAAAGAGCGGGTTGCACAGTTAAATAGGCTACTAAAAATACATGCCTGCGGAAATCGCGGGTTGAGCTAATTTTGCTACATCTATAGTGCCCGTGGAAATCGCGGTATGCTCAGCGATAGCGTTAATAAGTATCTAACACTTTATAAAAACTATTTTGTTTTGTATGAAGCATTTCTAAAATTTTTAAAATACGCAGTGAAAAAAAAATTGCAATCAAACGTACCCTCAAAATAATTTCTGTAATATGTAAATTAGATGCAATTTTTTTATTTCAATAAGAAGTTATCTTTTTTATTCTGTGAACTTCTGTTACATTAAAATGAATGATGTATTTTATTTGAGGGCATAATAAAGTCTAATCCTTTTAAAAATTGTAACAGCTTTTAATTATTTTTAAATACATTAAAATTTTGATTTGCAAAATAAAACATATTTTATTTTAATTTAATAAAAAATTTACTTTTTAATATACATATTTCAATAGTTAAAATGTAAACGAATTTCAATTAAACATTTGGTGTTATATTCAAATGATATTACTTGGAAAGATAAAGCTAAATAATATTTTAAAAATTAGATCATCATCTAAGAACTTTTAATAAAATTCAGTATAACAGCAGCAGAGCATTTTTTTTGGAGAAATAGGAAAAATGCTTCTATAATGAATATTTTAAGTCTCGAAATATTCTTTCCCTTCGTCTTAAATGTTTAATGTATAAGAAAATATACTTTGAAAAACATCAAAAGACAGTATTTGCTGAAACTTTCTGTAAAACTACGTCCAATAATAACTACTAAGTGTTTCTGTCACACAATATTTGCAACTTATCTTTCTTTCGTTTCCTTCTTTTTTACTTCCTTGTACAATGTACAAGGAATATTGTAATCCCAAAAAGTTTTAGTGTTCAGATTTCACTGGAATTAAGGTCGAACGAATACTGAATGGGTAGCGCGTTGATCTTCGGTTTCAGGGTTCATGGTGTCCCAGCTCTAAAATAGGTAATTTTGGTAGCATTATGGTCGAGCATGGTTCTTCATAGGCCTCATGAGGATGACACATCGAAAACAAGCGAGATTGAGAAGAAAGAAAGATTTATTCTGATATATACAAATATTTACATCATTTACATTCTCGGCACGGCCCAATCATCCTCGCCCGCCGGACAACTCTCAGCGTCTTCTCCCACATCAAACGAAGCTTGACCCTAGTGACATCACTCGAAATCTCCCATACCCCTATCTCTGTCTTTTCTAGAGGAGAGGTTAGGGAGGACAGAATGGAGGCATGGGGACCCCCCAGATAGCAACGTTCGACTGACGAACGTGTCGTTCACGAACACGTTCGACTGACGTCAGAGCGAGCCTTAAATACACAAACAAATACAAATAAAAGTTTCCCAGTAGCGTGATGCTACAATGGGTTCGAATTTTACTTCTGACATGGATGGTTGTAGACGTTCGGAATCGGCTTTAAGCAGTAGGTCCTGGTCTCATTACCCCTGGTGTAGCAGAACTGTAGACCATTTCTCTCCAAACTAAACTAAACTAAACGAATCAAATTGACCTCATTTAACCAATCATATAACCAATAAATTACTCATTTTGTCCCCGACTGAATGAATTTTGACAAGTTTCAATATTACGTCTTCATATATGTACAAGGAAACTTCAAGTTTGAAACTTTAAATACTCATTTTGTCCAGATTTTAATAGGTTTTGATAAGTTTCGTATTAACGTCTGTACGAACGTATCTCGTTATAACTCAAAAACATAGAAGGTCGAAATTTTGGATTTAGGGATTTTATAACATCTAGTTACATCCTCCTTTCCTTTTGATTAAAAGCTGTCATCTATGTAACGAAAAGTTTCAATATGACTTATATTAACGCTGTAGAACGTAGCTCAAAAGCACTTAGCAAAATGTTGAAATTTTATATTTATATTTATTATTATATTATTATATAAATTGTTATAAAATCTAGTGATGCATCTACATTTTTTATTGCAAACCGCACTCGGTAAAATCTCATTATACAGGATATTAACGCTACCAATCTACAATGATAAAAGATATCGACTTATTCATGTGCAGCTGAAATAATGTTATTGTAGTCCAATTTATATAACAAAAATAAAAATCTATTATTTGAGGAGAATAATTTTGAAATTTTGCTGTTTAATATTTCACGTTGCGGAGTAAAAGGAGTAATGTAATCGAAAGAAAAAATTGGTTAAGAACTGTCCCTTATATAATAATAGACTAAGTTATCTGTCCGTCTGTCCTCGAATTAATGAAATGGTTGAACCTGGAATGGAGAGGGGTATCCCTATTAGGTTCTTGATGAGTCAGGGTTAGAAAAATTCAAAGCAAGTCTTTAAAACGTTCGAAATCCACCCTTCCTCCCTTTTCAAGTGATTAATGTCATTATTTCCAGCCCTGTTTTCCCCGGTTAAGAGGAGCCAATTAAATCTATCAATTTATCCCATAATAAATAGGTAAATATAACATTTTTTTCCAGTATTATGAAGTCATTCCTTTAATCATCTCCTTTAATCATTTCTTATTTTATATTATTTCAATGTCGTCTGCGTTATTTTCATACATTTTATCAATGAATTTAGATATTTCGTTAATAATTTTATTTTATATTTAGCTTAAATAATCGATTACGTACATGTTTGATAGTTTTAAATTTAATCATCGGTTATTTTTTGTTGCAATGAAAATTTTATCGCCGGTATTAACAACAAATTCTTTTCATAAAAGTCCAGGAGTCTATTTCACGGAATGATAAATATTTAGCGTTTAATTTATATATCTTTGAAAATAAAGAAGTTTCTTCATTTGTGTGTTTGTTTTTTTATGCATAACCACACGGTTTGACTAAAGGAATTCAACGTAATTCTATACTGCATTCACAGTATCGGGAGACTTAGAGGAGTGTGAAGATAAACAAATTATTGAATGTGTATTCTCAGCCAAAAAACAAACCATTTTTTTTACCTGCCTCATAGGGTACTTTACAATTCCTTACAAATACTTTCCATAATGCTTTGGAAAATTAAAAATTTTACTAATCCCGTTATATGACGGACTATATGCTAGTCTATGTTAAGAAGTATCTATTGTAACGTACTGGAGACATGGTAGGCGAAGCCGTCAATGAAACAGGCTAGAAAACTGTTTAATCTAGACTAAATATTTTATTCAGGTCAATAAATTATGTACAGCTATGTACAGATTCAGTAGATTTCTGAATATTCTGGTATCTCGGGCTGAGATGACATTCACACAATAAGGATGCGTGGGTACCGGATACAGTATGGCTAGGGCTTCTAATCACTGGAATTGTTCGCTAATTAGTGTCGGTAATAAACGCTGACACTATCACTTCCGGGCTGACGATTTGTGCAGTCGGCTTTCACACCAAGGTTCGAAAGTTCAGAGTGCGTATCACGCTGGGGTTCGTGAAGGAAGACTCGGGATGCAAGACGATCCAAATTGAGAGCAAGGGTAACTCTCGGCTACATACTTCTATGCACGAAGTAAAAATAAATTAGCAAAATAACGGGAATGGGATTCCCAAGTCGAAGGTCGACTTCTTAGCAAACAGAGACGCTGGCGGTCTCTAATCAAGCAAACTCCAGAATCGGAGATACGAGCGATTCCTCTCGAGCTACAAAAGCTCTCTCAGGAAGAAGCCTCAAGAAGAAAAAGCCCCCGTCTTGGCACCGCCACTCTTCTTTTATAGCGGTCCCTGTTCCCCTTACGCGATTCTTCGGGAAACTTCCAGAAGCAGGATGATGCAATCTTGCGGTCACTTCCCGCCTGAATCAGCTGTTTCGTTTCCATATGTGGCCGAAAAGCCGTCTTCAGATCAGCCGACCCAAACAACTTAATTGCCTTTTTCGCTACCGCTAATGGGCGCACATGTGCACTGTAATTATTTACAATCATTTCACAGAGTCTTTCCACTCAATAGTCTCACAAAGCCTCAGACGCACTGGCTCCAGCACACGGACAGTTTTTAATTAAGTATACACGTGTATTGTTAGACCACCCGTTTCTACCTGCCGCTAATCGTAATTTTCCGCGTCGAAAAGTCACCTTCGGGCTCCTCGTTCTTTAGGGTCATGTAACGGATCGTTACACCAAGAAACAAAAAGTCTCAGTATAACGAATATTATCGCTGCTGTTTTGGAACTCTGTTCAGACAATACGCTACTCTGAGAAACGAAACCTACTATGAATATTGAGGAGAACGTGTAAATGATAAATCTGATCACTCTTCACACAAAATAAAAAGATAGATGATATAACAGGTGTGAAGAAACACTCATCTGGTGTCCACATCAGATTAAAAAAAAAAAAATGATTAATCTTCAAATATATAAGTAATTTGCATGCAAGTAAGTGAACACTTTCTCCCACGAGCCTAAATGAGTTAGTGCATACATGCCGTTAGTAATTTATACTAAAAATTAAAGAACTTTTAGGGAATTATTTGTAAAAAGGTTTGTGTTGGATTCGTTCAGGCTGATATTAAGTAGCCTGAATTAACGTGCGTTTTATTGTACACTATTTTTTATCACTATTTGAACAATTTATTCTTATTATAAAATGTTTCTGTATTGATATTAATATTCTTCAATAAACATAAGGTAAAATTCACGGCTGTAATCTTTTTAAATATCTGTTAGAATTAACGAACAGTATAATTGTAGTCTCAACAGGCGAACTTTTAAAAAATAAATAATGGATAATTTGTTAATGAAATTTATCTAAAACCCAAAGGGTTTAAAGATTTTAAGGATTTATAAATTTAATTCCGAAAGTAATTCTCGATAATATTTGTGTTGGAATAGCTAATATTCATAATTGATCATTGATGTCTTTGAAAAAATGATTTTTAAGACCATGAAGTTAAAAAAAAGAGTTATAATCATAGTAAAATAAGTTGTAATCATAGTAATATAAGTAGTGTTGGGGTAAATTTCATGGATGTTTATTCGTCCAGATCGAACGACAATATATATATATATATATATATATATATATATATATATATATATATATATAATCAAATTAAAATCAAATTTGAGAAAGCATTTTTAAACATTGTACGTCGATATTGCTTACCAACACTACTTTAATTTAAATCATGGAAGTTAATTTATATCATGGCTGACACAATATATTTACATAAAATGAAATGCGGTTACGACCTAAATAATTTGTATCGATATTTTCTTTTTATCGATGAACCTTTCCAACAAGTAGTCAATATAATAGGCATGCAAGAAATTCATGTTGGTGTCCATTTCTTTAAAAATTTTAGATTCGTGGAGAATCAGTCAGAAATTATGCTGTCTATTTATATAATTCAGATCATTAAATACAATAATTTCTAAGAACTTTCTTTATAGGGAAATCCATAATATGGAGGAAAAAACCCAGATGTGAGATAAAATTGAAATATATGCTGTTTTCCAACAGATGTTAGTAATCAACTCAAACAGTTTTGTTCATTTAGAGGAACTGTAATGACTTTCAAAACAAACTTTTATTATTTTGAATTGATTTTGAATTATTATGTTATTACCAATACTTTTATGCAAAAGTGCTTAACTTTTGAAGGTAAAACATTAAATATTAATTATTTTGGGAATCATTAGATATTGATTGTTTAAAAACAATTTTGTTGAAAATTCTCCATGCGCATTACTTATACATATATCAAGGTAATTTTAATTTTTAAGATACCGTTAAGATCTGAGAATAATATTTCGCTGTTATAAACATTCGTGTAAAATGTATAAATTAAATCACAGTAATAATGAAAACAAAATATTAATTATTTTATAACGATGTGTAAATACTTCATTTTAAAAGAGAAATTACAAATTATGTGCTTCGAGACATTTATTTTTAATCACTGTTATTTTATTTTGCATGTTGTTTAAGTACATTTTCAAAATTGTAGAGCAATTAAAAATGAGTATGGAATGTTTAAATATTTATAAATTATTAAAGTTATTAGTTAAGTTATTGCATATTATGCAGTAAATAGTACATTCTCAAAATTGTAGAGAGGTTAGAAATGAGTATGGAATGTTTAAATATTTATAAAGTTATTATTAAGTTATTGCATATTATAAAGTAAATTATTCATTCTCAAAATTGTAGAGAGGTTAGAAATGAGTAGGGAATGTTTAAATATTTATAAAGTATTAAAGTTATTATTAGTTAAGTTATTGCATGTTATAAAGTAAATAGTACATTCTCAAAATTGTAGAGAGGTTACAAATGAGTAGGGAATGTTTAAATATTTATAAAGTATTAAAGTTATTATTAGTTAAGTTATTGCATATTATGAAGTAAATAGTACATTCTCAAAATTGTAGAGAGGTTAGAAATGAGTATGGAATGTTTAAATATATATAAAGTATTAAAGTTATTATTAGTTAAGTTATTGCATATTATGCAGTAAGTAGTACATTCTCAAAATTGTAGAGAGGTTAGAAAGGAGTATGGAATGTTTAAATATTTATAAAGTATTAAAGTTATTATTAGTTAAGTTATTGCATATTATGATGTAAATAGTACATTCTCAAAATTGTAGAGTGGTTAGAAATGAGTATGGAATGTTTAAATATTTATAAAGTATTAAAGTTATTGTTAGTCAAGTTATTGCATGTTATGAAGTAAATAGTACATTCTTAAATTGTAGAGAGGTTAGAAATGAGTATGGAATGTTTAAATATTTATAAAGTATGAAAGTTATTATTAGTTAAGTTATTGCATAGTGTGATGTAAATAGTACATTCTCAAAATTGTAGAGAGGTTAGAAATGAGTATGGAATGTTTAAATATTTATAAAGTATTAAAGTTATTATTAGTTAAGTTATTGCATGTTATGAAGTAAATAGTACATTCTTAAATTGTAGAGAGGTTAGAAATGAGTATGGAATGTCTAAATATTTATAAAGTATTACAATTAAATTATTATTGGTCAAGTTATTGGATATTATGAAGCAAATAGTACTAAATAGTACTCTATCAAAATTGTAGAGTATTTAGAAATGAGTATTTAGAGTTCAAATATCTATAAAGTATTAAAATAAAGTTATTACTAGAAAAAAAGTTATTATTGCCTTTTATGAAATAAATAGTGCCTACTTAAAATTGTAGAGCGGTTAGAAATGAATAGCGAGTACTCATATTTATAAAGTAAATAAAAAAGTTATTATTAGCACTTAACATAACACTTGAAATGTATATAACATGCAATACATTTTACCAGTTATCTGAATATAAGTGGTATTTTGTACACTGATTTTTCCACACATTAAAGTACTAGGGATAAAGTATGGATAATAATATTAAATAACCAAAGAAAGAATTTTTCTTCCAAAAGCTAAATATGCTTACAATATATAGGATTTCATATTATATTAAAATTATTATTATTATTGTGCAATATTGACATATTTTAGATTAATAGTATTAACAGTTTTTTTAATCGTTTAAAATTTACAACTTTAGAAAGTGGCTACTAGTGAAATTGACAGTGGTAGATAGCAAAATTCCCTAGGTTTTCTCTATATAAAACATCTAAAACGGTATATTTTAGGGGAAAAATATTAGTCAGTGTTTATTTTACATTAATTTTTATTCTGAAAATAATATACCTTTAAATAACACTCTATTTCAGATAAATGTTTTCAGAAATCGTACAATACAATTTTGAAACTATGTCTGACGTAAACTAAAAGAAAAGTGGGATAAGTTACTTAACAACAAATCTTTTTGTGTTTCCAAGTATTCATTATACTTCCAACTAAACTAATATTTCATATCTTAGTAAATCATATTTTTAAAACATATTTTTAAATTGTTAAAGTAAAATGTAGATGAATGACCTCAGACGCTGTTATTTATTTATTTAATTTTTTAGAATATCAAAGCAAAAGGCTAAAAATTGAATTTCTAAAATATTCCAAAATGAGAGTAGTAGTTCTAGCAGCAACTAGATGGCGCTTTCATTTCGACAGAACCAACACGAATGTTTCGGTCAGTGTTGCTCATAGAGTAAATTAGTGTTGCTATATCTTACGGAAATGGTCGTAATTAGTGTATGGTGCTTGATGAGATCATTGTAATGAAGGCGACCTAAATTGCCATCAAAGAAATTGCTTCGCCTGTTAACTCCGACTTTATATTAACATCTAAGTTATTTTTGAACTCAGTAGCCTAAATTGTTCCAGAAAAAGTTCAACTCCCAAATAGAAACCAATTGACAATTTATTTCATTTCAAGATAAAATGGGGACTTTCTGCTTCATCGATAAAAGGAATCAACAGATCAGATAATGAAAACACTTTAGAGGAGATCTCGATATAGTTTCCCTCATTAAAGTACTTACATCTTTGAAATAGAATAAGAATAAGAACGAATAAGAACGGTCGGAGTTCGACTTTGCATCTTACCATTGACCTACATTTTATGAAACTTCACGATCACGATAGTGAAATAAATGAGTAAATAAATAAAAATAAAACAGGTAAAACAGATGTCTAGTTTCTTTGAAAGTTAACACTGCAGTATGATGGCGATTTAGGGTCGAGATAAAATTTATAGATTTTATTTTTAGAAACCATTTGCAGATTTTACAAATCTCCACATTTGGATTTTTTTGCGCATTATCTTATACATTACGTCTTTATACTATGCAAACGTGCGACTTGAAGGGAACGGAAGTGTATTTTCACAAGTTTAAAAGCAAAACTGCGCATCAATGAATTTAGAAGATACAGTTGAAAATTTAAGGCAACGAAAGCAATACAATTTAGCATTATTCGAAGCCTTAATATAGCAATATAACAGTTAAATTTATTATTAAGGCAAAATACTATTAACCTCTTACTACACAGTTGTTTTGAAAAAGGCCGCGCAAAAAAAATCAATTTTTTCAAATGTAAAAAACACAATTTAGAACGTTGAATTTAGAAAAAAAAATATATATATTTTATACTTGAATAAGTAAGTGTTATAGCTTACAATCCCATGTAAATGATAAATATCAATAAAATGATTGTTTTTTTTTTGCTTTCACATTGTTATTTTCAATTCTCGATTGCATTTGAGTGTGAAAAATTATATCAAAATAAAATGCAACGCCGCTCGAAATATCTCGATTTTGCATAGTTTGGCCAGTTTAGAGCGCTCAAGTTAACTCGTGCGTTCACGTTAAGGTGTTAAAGAACAATTAGCAGCTTTTGGTAGTTCATACCAGTCAATAAATATAAACATGAAAACTTTTATTTGATATCCGCTACACAGAGATTAAATTAATTGTAAAAGAATTCAGTGGAAATAAATCAGAATGTCTCAGGTTTGATTTATCTTAGACCGATAGGTCTACTTTTTTTGCTACCCGAGGGACACCAAGACTGGGATATTGTGCTTAAAGGCAAATCCGAAGGGCTGTAAACAATTACGTCAGCAGTGGAATTCGAACCCATGGGCTCCCGTACGGAAAGGCAGCGCACTATCGGTTCTGTCTTCTTCCATCCATAGTAAATTAGATAGGTCTACTTTTTTGCTACCCGAGGGATACCAAGACTGGGATATTATACTTAAAGGCAATTCCGAAAGGCTGTAAACAAATAGTCAGCAGTGGAATTCGAACCCATGGGCTCCTGTACTAAAAGGCAGCGCACTATCGGTTCTGTCTACGCCCATCCATAGTAAATTAGATTACAAGAACTGAAAGAAAATTAATAGCCTTAGATAAAAAAATAATTAATTAGAGAAAATTACCGTAATTAGAAAATAAAATATTTTCTCTTTAACGGAGAAAAATATTTTCTTCACTTAGATCTCGGGTAACTTGTACAAGTATTCCTCAGAACTGGAAACTTCTAAAAATTTTAGTAGCGAGAGAATTTTTAGAAAAGAAATAGTCGACATCTTTAAACTCGCTATACGTCAAATAAATATATAATAAAAAATTTCTTTTTAAAGGAAGTTTTTAATATGTTGAAAATTGCAAAAAATAATTTTTTGTACAATTATTACGTTATCTTGGATGTTAAAAAAACCCTAAACTCCTAAACTAAATAATGAGTTCTAAGAAAAAAAAGCCACTATACACAGGTTTCAATGTATATATTTCCGAGATAAAAACTAAGGGATTTTGAGACTAATCGATATTCGGACAGTAATAAAACTATCTGGTCATTTTTTTTTCTGGCACAGAAGGAAAAAGAAAATCAGTCAAAATTCAGTCTGAGTTCATTCATCTTTTGCATTATTATTTTATTAACCTCATTTTAAAGTAATATAATCGATATAAGTCTAATGTTTACCCAAAAAAGTATATTTAATGGATTAAGATTTTTTGTAAGAGAACTTTACTTTCTTGGTTTGAGATAAGGGATCGTATAATCGGTAGTTAAATCATCAGGTATTTATTATTATTATTTTGATTGGAGGATAATATAGATAATAATAAAGTTATAATAAAAGTATATTTAATGGCTTAATAATTTTTGCAGGAGGACTTTCTTTTCTTTCTTTGAGATAAGTGATCATATAATCGATAATTAAATTACAAGATAATTTCTTTTATTATATTGGTTGGAGAGTGATACTGATACAGATATAGTTATATCAAAAGCATATTTAATGGCCGTAATAATTTTTGCAGGAGGACTTTTATTTTTTTTCTCTGAGATAAGTGAGTATGTAATCGATAATTAAATTATAAGATAATTTCTTTTATTATATTGGTTGGAGAGTGATACTGATACCGATATAGTTATATCAAAAGCATATTTAATGGCCTAATAATTTTTGCAGGAGGACTTTCTTTTCTTTATTTGAGATAAGTAATCATGTAATCGACAATTAAATTATAAGATAATTTCTCTTAGTATTTTGATTGGAGGATAATATAGATAATAATAAATTTATAATAAAAGTATATTTAATGGCTTAATAATTTTTGCAGGAGGACTTTCTTTTCTTTCTTTGAGATAAGTGATCATGTAATCGATAATTAAGTTATAAGATAATTTCTTTTATTATTTTGATTGGAGGATAATATAGATAATAATAAAGTTATAATAAAAGTATATTTAATGGCTCAATAATTACTTTCTTTTCTTTCTTTGAGATAAGTGATTACGTAATCGATAATTACATTATAAGATAGTTTGTTTTATTTTGATTGGAGGATAATATAGATAATAATAAAGTTATAATAAAAGTATTTTTAATGGCTTAATAATTTTTGCAGGAGGACTTTCTTTCTTTGAGGTAAGTGATCATGGTAAAAATTTTAAGGATCCCGTCATATGACGGGCTATATGCTAGTACTATAATAGTAGTGCAATATTGAAGCACATATGTTTAGAACATAAAATAAAAGAAGCGATATAGCGCTGCTTGTGTTTTTTCGTATCCATGTATGCGCTGTTCGGGATTTTTCGACAGTGTTATTTCAAAACATTCTGGGACTCAAACGGTTAAAGTTATAAGCAAAGTAAGAAATTTTAATCTAGGAACAAAACACAAAGAAATAATATTTTTTTCTATAAAAAATCATAACGAGGGTGAATAGTTCAAAGAGATGGTTACGATAGAGTGTCTGGCGCAAGTGGCTGACATAACCATTAATTGAAATGGACTTCCACTAAGATAGAATCGCACACTTTTGGAGAGCGGAGAAACGTGACTGGAATGAACTCGGCGTATCTGATTTAGAATTTGTGGGTTACAGATGCGTTTCGGAATTTTCCCTAAGCTACCACTATAACTTGTAACTACACAATAGAGTTGGGTTAAAAAAAGAGGGGAAGCATCTAGGTTGGCGTTTTCTTTCATTTTTAGTAGAAAGGATTATTTATTCGTTCATGCTATCAAGTTCACAGAGGTATTGTTTTTCCTTTAATTTTCACACAGTTATACAGTATATACCAAAATTAAGTACACACTATAAACCTTTTTGTATATTGACAACTCCGAATTTAAAACTATTTAATAGAATGTTAGAAAGCCCTGTTCAAAGCATATATGTTGTATCACTTTTTTTTTTAAAGAAATCAACGGAACAGCTACTTCTTTTCCTTTTTTATTTTTACACACTTCATAAATTTATACAATTATTTACAGCCATTAATTTTGATAAAAAAAACATAAGAAAAATTAATTGTGAAATTCGGGTTTTAACATCACTTTTTGCTCACGCCACTTACGATAGCGAACTATAGTCTGTCCCAAAATGGCGGTTTTCCACACGAAATATGATGTTGGCTCGCATGCGCCAACAATACATAAATAAAATTTTAAAAATAAAAATTTGATGGCCAGAAATTCATTTTTTTACAAAGAGTTACGTATTTGAAATAATACTGTCCATTACTTTGCCTCAAAATTATCTTTACATAAAGACGATGAAACTAATTTTGTAAGATATCTACTTTTGGCCTCTCCAAACATTTTAAATATTTAACAAATACAAAATTTATTTCAGTGAAAGCCGTAGCTAGAATTTAATTTCTGTGGGAGAGGAAATCAAATTAAACTGAGACCCCGTATATTTCACTATTTTTTTAAATAAAAATATATTAAATTTAATAAAAAATATAGTTTGAATATTAATATTTAACCATTTTGGAAGTGAAATATTTTGTCAAAATCTTTAATAACCTAAACAAGCATCAGCATTGTTTTATATTTTAATAATTTTCCCACTATCGGTCTACCATCTTTCCGAGTGAAATAAATAATATTAGAACTTGTGCCGAAAGAGAAAAGCACTAGGCGGAGCTTAAAATGAACATCTTCTAAAATGCGAGCTGTAATTCATCTATATGGAATACTAGTTAATGAAAAAGTGCATACATATCTGAAAGTTTTGCAAGTTGAAATGAAACCCCAATTATGTATATAACTAAACCAGAGTGGAAAGCTATTAGCATTACTTTTGAATTATAGGTAATTCGCCTACTAATTTATAACATTATTTTAATATGGTATGTTCATTAGTGGCGACTGGGTTACGTAAAATAGATTCGTGGTCGCAATGTGTTTTAAGTTCAACAAATGATACCTCTGGAGGAGGTAGACAAGTCTGGGGATTATCTGCTTGGTTCTTGCCTCTCAATTCCGAAAACCCATTCTTTTCATTCCATGAAGTTTGTCAGTCTTCATCTCTCATCGTTCGTCTCTCAAAGAGCACATTACCTGTAGAGGGTCTCTCGTGTCCACGGCTGTCCTTTCCGATGACCGCCCGCCTCTTTTCTGTACCTGCTCGCCTATTGTTATTGGAGCAGGTATCGTGGATTCGATGAAAGCTTAACTGGCCAACAATTAATTATTGCAGTGACAAAATCCTTGACTATACATTTTATTATTTTATAGATTTTGTTAAAACATATGTACACTGAACATCTTAATCATAAACACGGCTGAAATAAGACAGAGAATAACTAAATAGTGCCGAGCGGAAAGCACCTTTCTCGGTCTCAGCTGTCTCCAGAATAATGTCCGTTCTCTCTCGTTTCGAGCGGGCATCTCTCCACTACTGTTCCCGAGGGCCGGGTTGGAATCCACCCCCCTCTTGGTGAGGCTTTCGTCTCCATTGGAAATTTGTCCTTCTCTTCAGCTGGCAAGGGCGGGGGTGGCATCCTTCCCCTCTCCTGTTGAACTTTTACCTCACTGGAACAGGGCTCGTCCACCCTCTCTCGGTATGTCAGTCTTTGGCCACCGTAAAAAAATACATGTGTCCATGTAACACCAACTCGAGTTTTGAGTATAGTATTACATTGCCTTTAGCTGTAGACCAGTCGAATATTGCGACGGGGTCTATTGGACTTGGTGTAGGCTGTTCTACATCAGTAGGATGGGTAAGAACAAAAACAGTAAACGAGGATTAATTACAACACAGAACATACTGTTTAAGGTAACTAACTGAATTTAAAAACGACTGTTTTGGAGAAAAATTAGAAAATTAGAATGTTGGCTGTGGCATGTAAAATAGGTTCGTGGTTGCAGTGTTGCAAACGATGCATCTGGAGGTAGCAGTCTAAGCATGGGGGTCTTCTCGGTCCCTGCTTTTATATTACGAGGTTCATTTTGTTTGCCTTTGTTGCCTTGAAAGAGTAATGTTAGATGCCTATATGGTACTCTCATAATAAAATAGTCAACAAAGATTTGCGGCTTGGTAGCGGCAGTTGTTTATAAAAGCAAGCACCCGACATTGGAAATAAATAAATAATTACATAAATAACAACAATAAAAAATAATAATAGTTATAATGATATATCGCACATTTTAAAATTTTCGACAGGCTGGTGCTGGCTGTGTAAAACAGGTCAATTTAACTCTTTAAAGACGACAGAAGCAGATAATTTTACTACCCATAAGCCCTAAAGTTTTCAGCAGGTGAAAAGGTAAAATGGACAGTCCCATTGTCCCCACCCCTCTCCCTTCTTCCTAGAAAATGCTCTTCGGAGCTACTATATACTATAACATCAGTCTACCTACCAAACATGATTTAAACATAAATTTAGTATATGAGTTCACGCAATAATATAAACATACACATTCATTTCGAAAGTATACAAAATATAAGCTCATTTTTTTGCAGAAGTTAATAAAGAAGAGTAATTTCTAAATTAAGAACTGCAAACGTACTAAAACATTTTTGGTATAAAAAAATTAATAACTCTACAACAGAGAAATTCCAGAAAAAATAATCATTATAAAATAGTGAGCATTTTAAGAACAAAAGAAAGTAAATCATACAGTATAATTCATTTCATCTGTCTCGTCCAAATAATGACAAATTGAGTTTATGGCTTTTTATTTTCCCCACGTTATAAATAAAATTCATTTTAGAGAAAAATTATGCATTGAATCAATAAGAACAAAATTGTTTAACTATATATCTGTAATTTTTAAGTAGCTTATGTGTATATAAAATACATTTAAACTAAAATTAAAAATATATACCTTAGCATAAAATAAGATTAGAATTATCTTAGAGAACAAAAAGAAAGTAAAAACTCATAGCTAAGGAAAACCAAAATGTGGTCGAGCTTTGCTGTAGGCAAACTGTCAACTGGTCAAAAGACGGGAAAGGTTAAAAGAAGACCCCCCCCCCTAGATATACCTCTCACCTTTATTTTTCTTCTTCCGGCCCATACCGGCCAAGCCCGTCTCTAAGTGTTTCGGCCGGTATGGGCCGGGGTCATTATTGAGGAATTAAATAAAAAGTTCATTGAATGTGTGGTTAAACATGTAACTAATAAGAACTGCAATCCAGTTTTCTTACAGTATGAAGAATCATTCTGTAGTTACATGATATTTAAATACACATATTCCAGTATAAATTTGTAGTTTCTGATTCCACTTGGACAAACCAAGCCTGATTGAGCCCTACGCTACTCGTATTAAGGCAAAAGGCTGAGCCTTTCGTTTTAAAGAGCACCGTTAAGGTGAAAGAACGACTTTGCTCAAGTGGGTCTTCGTAATTTTGAAGCAGAGACCCAGAAGAAACCCCTAGATTTGGACTACCACCCCTAGAGGTATTGATTGAGAACTTGGAGGACATTATTGCAACGAACATATTTCACGTGCCCCAGTCACCTTTAAACGAACTCGGCGGATCTTAGGCCGACTCTGCCTCCGAACCCGCAACCCTCCAGTTACGAGAGGGTTGTCTTTGCCGACTGAGCTACCGCAGTTCCAAATATAAATTTAATTTTATTAACATAATTACGTAAGTGTTCTGCAGTGTATACATATATAAGAAAATATAAATATGGGGAAAATATTAATTAATTACCATAAGAATTTAAAAATAACTAATTTAAAAAATTCACCCAGAAATATAGCATATACAGAAGACATTTTGTTAAATCTTTGAAATTTAGCATAAAGTTTGTTAAGCTCGAATGTAACAATTTTTGCGAGATGATCACTCAACAGTGAAAGATATTTTTTGGCTTCCTAAAAACTTCATTGGGAAGTACTAAGATTCACAGAAATATGTTGTATCAATAATTGAAATTAAACGACAAGCAGGAAACTTATTTAGATTATTTAGATTTGAGTATTCGTTCCCGGAATAGAATTATAGCAGTATATTTGTTCTGCATTTACACAGATTATTTATACATTTACAATGCCCGATCATCTTTCACCCCTAAGAATTCCAAGTTGCTTTTCCCACAAGTATTATTTCAGAAGTTTTCCATGGAAGTTGCACTCAGCGAAGCACAACTCTTCGAAGATCTTCATTTTCCCACCATACTATTTGCAATCCAATTCATACAGTATGCTTTTTTGTTTTTTGAGGTTTCAAAAGTGAAAATTTTGACATATTTTTTTAAACTTAAATAACAAATAAAGCTATTAATAAATATTTATACACAAATAATTAAAAATTCTCAGCATTAAATATTAAATGGATATATCATGTTTAAACCTTCAAATATTCGATGTTTTATCTTTTTATTTGTTCCGGTGCATCCGGAACAAAACAACTGAATATTACTGTTATTCGTTTTCGGCGCTATTAAACTCTCTAGTAAACGCACTTCGCATCAAAAAACACTCTTTTTCACACACGAAAGAAAAAACTTATATTACGCTATTATATACAACACAAAAACAAGCATATGACACAAAAATTTGCATGTGCAAAACAAAATGAAAAATGGACAGCATTCCAGCTGCCGTGAGGATGCGTTCTCTTGATGTGAAGTGCGACTACTAGAAGAGTTCTACCGAATAGAGCAATTTGTCGCAAAGTCACGAACTACTACAATGCCCTTCCCATTCATTTTCCTGTTTTCAACAGCCAATAGACAAATAATAAACTGCCCTTTCGTTTGAAATTAAAGCCAGAATTGTCATAATTTAATATGTGTCCTACTGCGTGAAATCGCGCCAAAAACGAATCACAGTAAAGTTGAGTTGTTTTGTTCCGGATGCACAGGAACAGTATTTTTAAAGCAAATGGACATTTCTGAATCGTTTAAAGCAAATCCCAATGAAATATTCAATTTAGAACCTATAAAACTATATGATCTTTGCATTGAATACCATAGTTATCCAGGAAACTATATACAACTTTAAATGCATTCTACTGAAAATGGCATTTTTCAACTTGCACACAATGTAAGTATACAATAAAAAAATATTGATTATACAGATTTAAAATTTTCACTACAAATAAATTATAGACCTACGATGAAACTCTTTTTTTCGTTGTTGTTAATTTCGTTTAGTTTTTATATCATTTGAAATGGAATTTCTAAACATTATTTCAGCCTTTTTGGAAAATTTAATCTCCTGGGGAAATATTTTTGACATTTTTCAAAAATTTAAATAGGTGGAGAATTTTAAGTAATAATTATTTTTTACAAAAAAGCAAAAATTATCAACACTAGGTTTACGGATGTTTCTTTTATACCTATCTCTACAAACGCGCGTCAATTTGAAGCATGAATGAATGCATAAAACAACACTCAGAAAGCAATGTAATTATACACTATAGTAATTATACAGTAAAAAATGAAAATATGGGATAATACTGAGGTTCACAATAATATTACTAATTCAAAAAATATTCTAGTATTTTATTTTTCAATGCTCGAACCACACGACTGAAACCTTCAAAATCTCTTCACACTCTGACTTCAATTGACATTCTGCGTTTTGTTCTTTCTACTGTTGCTTATTGCTCGTTTCATTTGAGATAACAATACCGGATAACGGATCGAGGTATTGTCGGTATATTCCTACGAGGCGCATCCAGAAAGTAAGTGTCCCTATTTAAACCTCACACTTTCACGGACATATTTATTGGCAACAAGTACAGAGACGTTTCAGCTATTTTTTAACATAGCCACCACCAGAATTGAGACACTTGTCGTACTCTGGGATCAACTTTTGTATACCTCTGTCGTAGAACTCTGCCGCCTGTGAATGGAACCAGCCTTCCTGTTCCAGAACACAGTGCACATCTCTTTCCGTACCGACAGCGTCTGTTTGAATTTGGTCTTGACTGAAGATCCACTATGATGCCAATGCATTAACTGGTGCTTGGTTTCCGGGGTAAAGTGCGAAATCCAAGTCTCATTGCCCGTGACGATCCTGTCGAGGTACTCGTCGCCGTCATCGTGATACCGGAGCAGAAATGTCATTGCTGCTCCTAAGCGTTGAATTTTGTGTTCGGGTGTCAGTTTCAGCTGATAGACCTGACAGGTTTGACGATGAATTTAAATAGGTGCAATGCTTTGTGCATTCAAGATCACCGACCGAAACTTGTGGGCGGCGGGAGAATGAATTAGTTTCCATTTCGGACTACTGCTACCCCGTTACTGGCACGAATAGGGACTGGTCCGGCTGGCATGTAATTAATACTTCATAGATCTGTTACGCACGTGCCATTAACCCTCCAAGTGGAACACACCGAGGAAGAAATAGTCTCCAAAAATACGCTAAAGGTTTATTTTGTCAGTGGCCAAAGCGTTCTACGATTTTGTACTTCACCCTTTGTCGACTAAAATGGAATACTGAAAACCCACCCTCGTTATTGTCCCTTTACTTCCGGTTATAAATAGATAAATAAATAAATATTATAGATTGTTAATTTTTAATACACATAAAGCTCGTCAAGTCTCGAAGATCATCCCACAAGAAATAATTTATTCTAAAAGTACAAATGAAAATAGTCTTTTAGAGACTTATTTATATTTTTTAGGAAAGTCATCCAAGATATTTAAGTGGACAATTAGAGATACAGCAGTTAAGGAAATACTTCGAAATAGAGATTTACAAAGCCATGAAAAGCTATCAGCGTCTTTGTGCTTCAGGGGGTAGGGGTGCATCCCTCAATAAATGCCAGTGAAAGAGGGGTGCAGTTCCTAAACAATCGACCTGATCTTCCTACCGAAAAACTCCATGGGAGAAAAGACTGGCAGAAACATTACATCCATTTACAGAGGTCGAAAATTGTACGTGACAACAGCTTTGAAGGTTTCACCGGTTTGGCGGATTTGTACATGAGAACCGCTTAGAGGGTTAACACGGATAATTACATTTACTTTAAAGGGGGAAAAATCGGGAAACTTACTTTATGGATGCGCCTCGTATTTATTATTGTAATGTTTGAATGAGTAAAACTAATTTACTAAAAACTTTGTCTGCATGACGATCGCGCCAAATCGGCACATATCCATAGAGACGCATAGAAAATTTCAATATTTTAACACTTTTAAAGAAAATAGACTTTAATATATATTTACGTCGTTCAATAAATAAAAGTCAGTACAAGAAATATAATAAAAATGTAAAAGGTTTTGTAATTTTCCTTATAAAATTAGAAATGCGTCAAAATGACGCATCCCGTAAATGTGGTGTTAATGAAACTCACTTTCTGGTGTTGTAAGTCACTGCACAGAGTGTCAGAAAACTTCACACAATGCACATAAAATGTTCTTATTTCTTAGAAGCAAAGTAAATTAATCAAAACTTATTAAATAAAAATAGAGAAAAAAAACTCGAAAAATCCCATGCGTTTATGGCCGAACGATGGCCGCATGGTTAGGGTGCTGACCTTCGGGACCGGAGTTCGTGGGTTCAAATCCCATTGTGGCATGGCTGTTCGTAGCCTTTTGGAATCGGCTTTAAGCAGTAGGTCCCTGTCTCATTTGCCTTTGTGTTGCAAAAAGTGGACCGTAGCGCTCCAAACCAAACCAAACTCATGTGTTTACGATAATAATAATAATAAAATGATTTGGCAACAAATAAGAAAAAAAATCTGCTACTTAAAGTGCCTGAAGAGGTTGGGTCCCCTTAAGCTTTACACAATATTTAATCCTGTGTCATAAAAATGTAACTGAATTTAAAAATAATATTTTATTTGATTCAACTGAACAGTTGTGATTTGTTGGTTGGCTGCTTTGGATGCTACGGTTTACATTTTGCTACACGAAGGCTGATGAAACCCGGACCTTAAAACCGATTCCTAACTGCTACGAATATCCGTGTTAGTAGTACAATTCGAACGCAAGGACCCCCTACGGAAGAGAAATGCCCTCCGTATTCGGCCGTCGTAAGGTGAATAGTTGCGAACAAGCTGAAAAAGAAAACTTTTTATGTAACATTTTGGATTGTTTTAATAAATATTTAATTGATCAAACATTGTCATTTTTGTTTTCTTGTAATAGTATTTGAGTCTACCGGTTTCAAATATTCCCTAGTATGATGCTATTTGTCATTCGAGACCATTGATAGAACGAATAATGCATTCAATGGACACCTTTCAGGTTTATTGATTTGAGAGTGCAACTTTTTTATTTATACAGTTGAGAAAGTATGAGGGTTGACATCATGAACACAGTAAACAAACCAGAAACGAAGTATGAGTGAAGAAACTGAGTAAATAATAATATATATTGACGGTGTCCGTTGAAAACAGCTTTTGACGAGGTAGACTACGTACTTTATTTCTGGTTTGTTTACAATGTTCATGATGTCAACTCCCGCACTTTCTTAACTGTATCAATAACAAAGTTACATCCTCAAATCAGTAAACCTGAAAAATGCCAATTGAGTTCAAAATCTACAGTGGCTCATGAAAGGAATAGTTTGATTTTCTTTGGAGCGCTACGGTCTTCTTTTTTGCAGCACAAGGGTTAATGAGACCGAGACCTACAGCTTAAAGTCGAATACGAACGGTTAAGAATATCCATGCGACAGTGGGATTTAAATCCATGAACTGCGGTACCGAAGATCAGCACCAAGTATTCGGCCATCGTTCTGCATGAAATGAATGATGATCACAACACATTATCTTATGTCAAGCGGTTAATCAAAGAAGCATTTATTAAGATGGATTAATTTTGTTTTGTTTTGGTTTTGAGCATTACGGTCCACTATTTTGTTACACGAGGGTTAATGAGCTCGGGATCTACTGCCTAAAGCCCATTATCCCAAGCATGCCAAGCTAAGCCCAACATCCATGCCATTAGGGGGATTCAAAACCCACGAACTCTAGTACCTGCCGCACGCTCGAGATTCATTTGACTGCTTTTAGTTTTCCGCGATTGGCATCATAGAAAGAAATGGAGCTGAAAACAAAATGAAGCGGAGGTTTTCGCCGACGATGTCGAATGCATTATTTTTGAAGAATAAAAGCTTTTAGAACCGAAATTGACCCCACTTTCTGGTTTAAGACTTTGAAATATATGTATGTGTGTGTACATCATGTGAATAAACTGTACAAAAAGCTCTCCCAAAGACTGTTTCGTTTAGAGAATAGAACATGCCCTACTCTTTCGGTTGTAGTTAAGAAATGTAAAAAACCCGAAATTTTGAAGAGATGGGAATAAACCCGGGAATTTTAACGAACAAACCTGTAATTTTGGAAACTTTGGGAAGAAATCCTTTTAACAATGTTTACATTTATTTTTTCAACAGTGGCTATTTATGAACTACCATATTATTTCTAAGAGTTTTTTTGTCTTTTTGGAAATATATATATATATATATATATATATATATATATATATATATATATATATATATATGTAAGGAAAATTCTCAGGGGTTTTCAAAACTTGAATCAAGGGTAAAAATTCCCGCGTCATTTTCCATTCCCCTTTTTAACCCCTAACCTAAATTGACCACTGGGGCTACAGGTTACGCCCTCAGAGAAGGTGCCTGGCCAATTATAAACCTACATGTACCTAGCGGACAATTTAGGAAATTTCCAAATAAAAAGGAGATACACGTTAGCGGAGACAGATTTTTCTAGAGATATTTTCCCACAGATGTTGACCCAGGTGTTACTTGTCTTGTACATAGAACTTCATGCTAGCTGACCATTCAGTTTGTCCCTATGATGAAGTGGGAACCCGTCCTTCAAAGTTATCCTAATAAAGGTCTTTAGCTGAAACGGTGTCATTTTTATGGCCATGACTGCAACCCCCCATCGAGAAGTCAGTCTCATTACATATATATATATATATATATATATATATATATATATATATATATATATATATATATATAAATATATATATATATATATATATATATATATATATATATATATATATAAATATATATATATATATATATATATATATATATATATATATATATATATATATAAATATATATATATATATATATATATATATATATGTATATAAATATATATATATATATATATATATATATATATATATATATATATATATATATATATATATATATATTCAAGAGATAATAGCAATGACCATTTAAAGGATTTTATAGTAGTACTTATGTAATCAATTACCCTGTTAGTCTTATCAAACACATAACTGGTTGCTTCAATTTTAATTGCTAATATAATAATTATATACATTATTTTTTTCATTACCTATTATGTAAATTGCTTTATGTTAAATTTTCCCCCTCCTTTTATAATATAAAAGTAAATATCTTTGAATTTAAAATAACAATTTATTATTTTTTGTAATGCATATATCATTTAAAGGTGTAATCAAATGACACTGTTGCATTTTGTGCCCAATTCTTAGACACGCACACACATTATATATATATATATATATATATATATATATATATAAATAAATAAATAAATAAATATAAATAAATAAATAAATAAATATATATATATATATATATATATATATATATATATATATATATATAGAGAGAGAGAGAGAGAGAGAGAGAGAGAAAGAGAGAGATGTTATCCAAGAAAAATAATGATTTATGGGATTTGTGACACTACAGATTATTTCCTAATATTTATGTAATAATAAAAATATGTGAAATGTAAAAATTGTCTTCTGCGATTATTATAAATATAAACAAAATACTTCAAAATTCCCATGTTTTGGGTATTTTCAAAATTTCCTTTCCAAAAAACCCGGTTTTTTCCCGGGTTTAAACCGGGTTTTTTCCACTGCCCACAACTCTACTTGTAGTTCGGCGGATATGAAAAAATCAGAGAGAAAGTTAAATAAAAAAAAATTCAATTTTAGAAAAGTTAGAACATAACATTTTCAGTTTAGTACTTTTTTAGACATAATCTATGTACCTTAACTTTTTGTTGTATTCTTTATGTTTAAAGTCTCAAATTGAACAGAAAAAGTATATTGTACAAGATTTAATTCTATTGTAGCTGTGGTTTTCTGTTATATTCCTTTTGAGAATCCATAATTACGGTTCGAAACGATATGACTATGATGTTTCAATGATGATGTGAAGATTAATAGTAATTAATTAGAACACTCTTATTAGATATAAACATAACTTTACTGAGACACACACATAACAGTAAAACAAAATAAGAATTAAAAAGAACTAAACATCAGACGTTACAGTGCCATGTACATCAGATTACCAATAACATCTTCAAACTGTGTTTTACAACACATCACTAGGGATTCCACGATTAAAAATAAAAATACGAGAAAAAGTTATAAAGCATTCGAGCTAATGTGTGCCTATTAACTAAAATGCATAAAAATAAATTAAGTTATATCTGAAAATATATAAGAAGCATTAGGTGTGGGAAAATGCAAAGGCTAGTGACAACTGGAATAGCGTATTATTGAGTAAATTATGGTACTTTTCTATTAAAATATTTGACTAAAAATACAGTAGTTTTCTTTAATTGTCTTTCTATAAAGTAGCTATAATATACTGATCTACTTTAAATGTTATTGTAAGATTTGTGTTTTCTAAGGGTGAAATGGGGCTTCCTAAAAATAAAAACCCCTAAGGTTAACTAAGATAGACTTAATTAGTTCTAAGGCATCCGTATGTTGGCGACCAATTATTTCGTAGTTTGGACAAAACAATATTGTTATATAACATATAACAACTGGTATAGAGCATATAATTAGAAGTAAATTTTGTGTAGAAATATATATATATATATATATATATATATATATATATATATATATATATATATATATATATATATATATATATATATATATATATATATATATATATATATATATATATATATATATATATATATATATATATATATATATATATATATTTGTTAGAAGTCCAGATATAAAAATTATAACAGACAAGGTTATTAGGTACGTTATGATAGTATATAAATTACATACGTTATGTATTTCGTATACGATATCTATACGTTATGTTACGTTATATATGTTAACGTTAACATTCTTACGTTATTACTTAATGCGAAAACGTACGATACGATACATTATTTGGATTATGTTATTATATTATTTACGTTAATGTTATGTTACGTTATATAAGATATATATTGCTTATATGCTTTATATTTACGTTTTTATTAAACATTATATATGTACGATATAAGGTTATATAAGTTATATAAATTATCAGATGAAGTTATATTAGTGGTTGCCAGGTAAGAATCCCGGAATGCAGCTTTCAAACCTGGCAGGTGGCTTGAAACATCTGATAAATTTGTGGATCTTAAAATCCTTTCACTAGGAGATTGGTACGCAGGAAAAGTGTACAGAATTAACCCCATCTGTTTAGGATGATTCACATTATCAGGATGCTTGGAGACTCAATGGGACTTTAATTCTTGTGGTATCTCGTGACATCGATTTAAACAGAAACCGTACTCGTTCTCACTACTTCCACGTTGTTTTGGGGTGAGCGATCACGGGATCTCACATTACGGGATTATAAATAG
Source organism: Pardosa pseudoannulata (assembly GCA_032207245.1). Taxonomy (NCBI): domain Eukaryota; kingdom Metazoa; phylum Arthropoda; class Arachnida; order Araneae; family Lycosidae; genus Pardosa; species Pardosa pseudoannulata. The sequence goes on along the minus strand of CM063504.1, from coordinate 17,835,485 downwards.
TTGGAAGGGAAAAGAATGCTGAACATTGAAACCAAAAAGGTGCAAGGCCATATCGGACTTATAATAACCCTTGTGGTGCCTCATTTGTTAAGCAAAACAGGAGTCGTTGCTTTTAGCCAAGTCTCAAAAGAATGCGTGGTAATGGGTTTATACATTATTGATATTAGCTACAATTGATAAGAAACAACCTTGAAATGAAAGTGTTTTGATGCAAAGATGGGAATTTTGGACTGGAGCTCTCTTCAGAGTCTCTCGATGATCGTTTTGATAAGTGACAATGGGTTTACATTACTGATTATGGAAACTTACAGCCAGAAGAGGGTTCTGGACTGGGATGGATTCGAATTTCAACCAGGCTCCCCATTGTAGTTCTCATATAGCTTTTTTTGAATTTTGATTCCTTTTAGTTGAGAACCAATTGAGTTCCTTTTTGATTAATTATTGTTATTCTTGGTGATATTTTTGAGTATATTGGATTGTACCTTCGATCTAAACCATCGATCATGCACGAAGATTACTCTGAAATTTTTGAGATACTCGCAGACTAGAATTTACAAAATAAAAATAACGGTTTAATTTTAAAATACAAAGTATTTTAACACAGCGGACAATTTTTTATTGCTTTACTTCAACTTGTTTAGCATAGAATAAATTTTAAACAAAAGGGAAAATGGAGTTGACGCGAGAATATTTTCGCTCTATGAAATCGCCGTGTCAGAATCAGTAAAGAAACTATAAAATTGCTAAATGAGGATGGCCACCGCATCATGAAACGTACATACCGTTTTTTGACTTTCCAACACGTCAAGAAAGCAAAGTATGGGTTTTTGAAGATGATCCCAAACCGACAGTGATGAAAAAACAACGTGCACTGAAAAAAGTGAAGCCGTTTTCTTCAGAAGTACAGGATTGGTCAAAGCCATCAAGTTGGAAGGACAGAAGACAGTAACAGCAAACTGGTATACCACTAAATGTCTTTCACAAATTCTACAAGAAATGAATGTTAGGGGACTAATGTTTCACCATGACAATGCATCTTCACATATAGACGGATTAACAGTTGAGTTTCTTAAACAAAAAGAAATTAAAGTGATAGAACATCCACCGTATTCACGTTATCTAGCTATGAGTGACTTTTGGTTATTCTTTAATCTAAACAAGAACTTATGTGGACGGTGTTTTCATTTAGAAGAAGAGATTGAGTGGCTATAAATGCATTTTTCATCTATTCCAAGAAATTAATGGCTTGAGGAATTTAATCTATGAAAAATTCGTCTACAAAAGTGCATTGATACTGGAGGAGACTACTTTGAACAAACTTAAAATTTTGTAAGTATACTTCAAAATCCTAGTTGTATCTCAAAAATTTCAGAGTGACCCTCGTATCTCAAATAAATATTTGTGTGTTAAAACCAATCGGATTCAAATCGTCGCATCTTAGTTCACATCCCTACATTGATATTAGCTACAATTGATTGGGAAAGAACATTGAAACTAAAAAGCTTCTTTACCTGTAGTGAGGGGCATTCTGAGCTGGAGCTCTCTCCAGAGCTCTGCAGCGTCTTTCGATGACCGTTCTGGTGATTAGTGGTAGCTGGCGATACCCGCGCTGCAGGCATGATAGCAGCTTTCAGGATGCAAAAACACATCCAAGTTGTTTCGATATTCCATCTGGAAAAACGAAAAAAAAAATTAATATTTTTATCCATGTGTAATCGTTTATATAGCAATACTGAATCTTTGTTTCAAAACTTTTAATATTTGTCCCAATATGAATATAAGTAACGAAAACCTTATTCAAACATCTAAACGTATAAACAAATACCGGTATATAAACATTCACTCACTTACATCTACAAAAATGCACAAATATAATGGGCAGTAGCTCTTTAAATTATCCGTTCATTGATTATATCTCGGCAAAACATAACACCAATAAATTACCGAATAGGAGCTATTTTTATCAGTTATGAAATAAAACTTACGGTATCCTTCACTGTCACTCGCTTTAAAATGTATCGATCAATATATCGGTCTACTAAAAAAAGTGATAATATTTTCGATAACACTTTAACGATCGTATTTTGAAAAAAAAAGACTTATTCGTGTCACAATTAGTTGTATAAGATAAATTCAAAGGAAAATGTTAGCAATACTGAAAAAGAAAAGTAAGTTTTAAAACTAATGTTAACGAACTCACAAAAAGAGTAAATAAATAAAATCGGTAAACAATAAGGTATTTTAAAGAATTTGAAAAGAAAAAAACTTTTGGAAATTATTTTTTTCTCATATAAATGAAAAGAAAAACTCAAAATACTTTCTTTGAATAAAATAAGTAAATGAACAAGATAATCTTAAACTCTATAAAAGAATAATTATTATATGCTATAATAATCACCCTTCTCAAAACCAATCAGTTTTTTTTATCTAATCTTTCATGTCTTCTATAGTATATTACAATTTCAAAATGTAGCTAATATCAATAATATCACAAGGATTCGAATAAATTGTATAGATATATACACACACATATATATGTAATGATATCTATATCTAAGCCCCTAAATTCTATCCAAGATTATTCCTTTTCCCCATTCATTATTCTAAATCTTAATTTTCCTCTTTATATTAATCCTATTTTCCGAGCCATCAAATTCGAACGAGGAAGTTTTCATTTCTTCAGCCGAACCCCGAAATTCTTTCTCTGATCCACAAAGCTAAAAATGCTATCTATTTCTGGTATATTTGATAAGAAAGTAATAACTCTTCCAGGAAAACTCAGTAATGATCAGCAATAATAGTTTTCCTTGAATGTCACACTTTGGTAGATGTCTGTAGTCAAAAATCACTTTTTAAGAAATTAATTGTTGTCTCAGTATTTTCCCACCAGACTTAAACCCCACATGGTACTTGGTTCTCCCTCGCTCAAGGTTGGCATTGTGAGATCTACGCAGAGAGCATTCTGACACTGTCTGGTTCAGATTTCTCCAGATTTTATCCCTATTTTGATGAGATGAAATAAAAATTTACGTTTGTCCACGATGAGTGATGTATTTATTCATGATAGAAAATTAACTGGACTCTTGGTAGCCCAGTATGCCCGGGATGAGGAAAATAATAGGGACAATTCAAAAGGGGTTTCCCTTATAAATATGGGTCCAGTTTATCTATCTTATCATATATATATATAATTAAAAATAAAGTTTTACGTATTAATATAATTCAAAAAGGCTCTATGTCTTTCCGGAAACTTTAATGGTTAATACGTTTCCCATATAAATTTGGTGGCATATTATTTATTATAGCATATAATTTATTATGGTATAATTTATTATGGTATTTAGTACTATATTAAACCAACAGTCATGTTATAATATTCACCCTTTTCAAAACCAATCAGTATTTTTTATTTAATTTATCATGTCTTCTATAGCATATTAAAGTTACAAAATGTAGCTAATATCAATAATATCACAAGGAGTCAAATAAATTACACACACACACACACACACACACACATATATATATATATATATATATATATATATGTGTGTGTGTGTGTGCGTAATGATATCAATATCTAAGCCCCTAAATTCTATCCAAAATTATCCTTTTTCCCCAGTTATTATTCTAAATCTTAATTTCTCCTCTTTATATTAATCCTATTTTCCGAGCCATCAAATTCGAACGAGGAAGTTTTCATTCCTTCTGTCGAACCCCGAAGTTCTTTCTCTGATCCTCAAAGCTAAAAGTTCTATCTATTTCTGGTATTTTTAATAAGAAAGTAATAAAACTCACAGGAAAACTCTGTAACGATCAGCAATAATAGTTATCCTGAACGTCACACTTTGGCAGATGTCTGTAGTCAAAAATCACTCTCTTTAAGAAAATAATTTTTGTATGAGCATTTTCCCACCAGACTTAAACCCCACGTGGTACTTGGTTCTCTCTCGCTTAAGGTTGGCTTTGCGAGTTCTACGCAGAGAGCATTCTGACACTGTCTGGTTCATATTTTTCCGGATTTTGTCCTGATTTTGATGAGATGATTTGCGTTCGGCAACAAGGAATGATGTATTTATTCATGACAGAAGATTAACTGGACACTTGTCCGCCTAGTATGCCCGGGATGAGAAAAATAATAGGGGCAATTCAAAAGAGGTATTACCTTATAAATATGGGTCCGGTTTGTCTATCATTTCATATACAGTGAAACTTCTTCGAGCGGCCACCCCTGTATAGCAGTCACCCTTCTAAATGACCAATTTTTCATGGCACGGACTTTTCGACTCATAGACCTAATGGTAAAATAACCTTTATCAGCGGCCACCCGACCCCTTCTAAACTTCCACCAAGTGGGATTGCCTCCTTGATTTTTCGGGAAATTCTACTTCACTCTATGCTTTAATTTTGAGCGTAAAAACTCAAGGTTAGGTTTATGGTCGGATATAAGACAAAGGAATAACTTGAGAAATCCATTCCCGCGGTCCCCCCCCCTTTCTAAGAAAGAATAAATGTGCTATCACTTTTGTATTCTCCCCACACCCTTCAGATAGGGAATCCCCATTGCACCTTCTATAGAAGGTGAGGGAGGAACTGGACAATCAACCGTTGAAGGTGACCTAGGGCCTTTGTTTGGAATTCCAATCGGTAAAGTTAAGGAAGAATTGCACCTCTGTCAGCAAAACTGTCATTCAAGCCCGTTTCATTTCATTAGTTTGTCAGTATCTGAGTAGCAACGATGTCAAAATGCGTTTTTCTAAATCTCGAGCAGAGCTGCTTGAATATGAGAATAGCAAATCGGCAAGAAAGTTAGATGAATTTTTTAACTGCGGGAGAACGGAAATCAACAAAGTCATTAAAGAAAATAATTTGATTTTGAAGGAGTACGAAGACTACAGAACAAACGGAAACAAATTGTAGAATTTTACTTTAAAAAAATGCAAAGAAGCATGAAATAAAGTACCAGTTTCTCTTAAGTTTTAAATTTCATTTACATAAGGAATATATGTCAAACTTGTTTATATTACGCATTATAGTAATTATCTTATAATAGTAAATAAAACCCTTCAGAGCGGTCAACCCCTCTAAGCTGCCAAATATTCTCGGAACGGAGGGGTGGCCGCTCAGAGAGGTTTCACTGTATATAATTAAAAATAAAGTTTTACGTACTGATATAATTAAAAAAGGCTTTATGTCTTTCCTGAAATTATAATGGTTAATACGTTTCCCATATAAATTTGGTAGCCTATTAATTATTATAGCATAAAATTTATTATAGTACAATTTATTACGGTATTTAGTACCATATTAAACAAACAGTCACCTAAAACTAATTTACTTAGTAAAATATATTTTAATTCAGTTCAGCAATAGTAACTTTTTATTTCAAATAACTGTAATTATTTTTTAATTTTGTTGAGCCGTAATATGGATGTGTCTTTAAGCTTACAAAAATTATATTCAAAACAGAATTTTATTCCAGTCATTACTGCAAAATCAAAGCTCCAAAGATACTTTACACTAACAAAATATTTTAAAAATATTTATAGACATTTCGTAGCCTCTTTTTGTAAAAGAATCCTTACATATTTCAGCCCGTTAGTCACAGAAATTTCTGGAATATTTCAAGGGCAAATTAAATGTGATCTCCAAACGGTGCATCACCTTGAAAAGTCTTACGTCTACCTATAATTCAAAGCAGTTTGACGCGTTCAAGTACATAAAAGACCCATTAGCTGCAACTAAATCAGTAAAACTTGTGCGTAGAACTGCCGGGATATTATTTAGGTAGGAAAAATTTAAATTTTGTTCCGGTGAATAAGGACTTTTATTTTTGCAATGTTTTAAAGAAAAACGAAGCAAATTTGAAGTAAGGAGAACTGAAGATTTTTGGAGATTTGAAGAAGAGGGATATGTGTATTTATCCACAAATGTGCACATATGTACATTTTTATATCTACTTTTATATGCTTGAATTGTTACTACCTATATTAGGTAAAGTAAACTGGATCGGGAAACTAATGTAGGCATTTTGAATAAAACCCCTAAGACACCCCGAGTAAATTCTCAATGGTTTTCAAATCTTAAGTCAAGGGCTAAAAATTCCCGCTTCCTTTTGCTTTCCCCTTTTTAATCCGTAACCGAAATTGTCCCCTGGGCTACAGCTTACAATCAATTAAACCAAAACAATCAATTAAAATTGAAATGATCGTAAATTATTTCTATATATTTGAAATAAATGATTTATATATATATATATATATATATATATATATATATATATATATATATATATATATATATATACATATATACATATATATATATACATATATATATGTATATATATATATGTATATATATATATATATATATATAAATATATATATATATATATATATATATATATATATATATATATATATATATATATATATATATATATATATATATATATATATATATGTGTGTGTGTGTGTGTGTGTGTGTGTGTGTGTGTGTGTGTGTGTGTGTGTAATATGGGCGAGACTCATTCAAAAGCCATTGAAATCCGTACAACAGGCAAACACCTTTACAACTTCGTGCACACAGACAATGTGATTCCGCACATACACTTTTCAAGTAGAAATTCCTAAGGTAAAAAGACTACGAATAATCCCTAAGCACAATTGATCACGTGATAAAAAATACCCATGTTTAAAGAGAACGCGCTAACTATTGGCTAAAGTAGTACAGACAGAGGCTGAATTAAATCTATAGCGTGTCTGGAGGGAAAAATCAGAATGACCGCGCAAACCCCGAACTCACTTTATGAACAAAAGTTATTAAATTAATATTAAAATACGTAAATAAGGGATTTTAATATTACATATATATATATATATATATATATATATATATATATATATATATATATATATACATGTATATATATATATATATATATATATATATATATATATATATATATTTATATATATATATATATATATTCTATTAGTTATTTCTAATCACGAACTGTTAAAATAATAATGATTTTGATTAGTCGATTCAATTAAAAAAGTCTTATTCAATATTTACATGTTGCGGATGGAGGCAGAATAATAATTTTTACTCCTCTCCTCAGAAAACGTGTCTATGAAATGAGTGCGGCCCGAGGCCTATGTGCTAACACACGATGTGGCCCTCCGTGGTTGAAAAGTTTCCCTCCCTGTTTTAGAATTCACCTCTTCAGATAAGAATCTGTAATGTTTGTTTTTAAACTTATTTTCGTGTTTATTTAAATTACTTTCTACTGGAATGCTCTTCCTGGCTTTCTAGCTATTATTTATTCAACCATCACAGCTTCTTCTGATTTTTTCTCATAGTTATTTAAAGTAGACTATTACCACTATGAAGAATATAAATGCTGTTTACATAAGTGCAAAAATATATTCCGAAACAAAGCAGCTTATATTGATTCATAAGTCTTTGATACCTTCCGGGAAAAGGAAATTTTGTTTGGATATGTCAGGCTGCGAACACGAAATAAGTCTGACAATGAAAGCTTCGGTGCTGTACCTTCGATAAATTCGATTTTCGTTCCAAGGACGACACAAAGCTTGCTAAAAGGTTTTTAATATTTTTATGTAGTCCGTTTGTTTTGATCCTTTTGCTTTCAATGCTTCACAAATTGGTTAGGGACACTTCTACAATTTTCACACTTAATAATTTTGTTATTAATATGTTAAAAGGAAAATTAATTTATCTGAGATTTCTGTAAGAGAAAAATAAAGCCATCGCACTTATGAATATGCTTACGATCAATTTTACTTTTTCCCCATGCAGAAATTGTCTGTCCGTTACAATTTTGACTAATGGCTTTTCTGGTATTTTCTTGTTAACGTATCTTGTAACGTACACACATAAAAAAAAATCAAGAAATATTTTTCTTTTAAGGGTTTCAATATCCTTTACCCTTTATCCATTCTGTACATCTCAAATGATATACACATCTATTTCTCTATACGCTTGTGCATCACATGTTATACACAATAAACTATATTTTAAGCAGAAAATAATTTGTTGTAGCTTCGTAAGTTTAATTATCTTTTTCAGTTAGACGTATGAAATTTAAAGCTTTATATCTAATGTATATCATAACAACACGGGAGACCTAAAGATTTAAACATAGAATGTGGATAGAAAAAGTTTGCAATTGTTGGTTTCACATATCTTACAAAATATAAATTGAATGAGTACGGTTTTTAAAACGAAATTAAAACTCTTTTAACCTTTGAAAGATGTGATTGAAAACACAGCATAGGGACTAGAAATTAATGAAATATAATGAAATTTAACCCTTAATTTGGCTAAGTCTGGCCTCTACACCGGACATATATATTTATAACTACTATATAACATAATTGTCAGTGTTTGCTTCAGGGGACATTAATTATCTCAAAAATGGAAAGTGATATATATTTTTTTTATTTTACAGAGATCTTAATGTCTATACAGACATGGGAAAATAACAGAAATTAAAAAATATTTGAAAAAACATCTTGTCAAATTAAGAGTCAAATATCATTGTTTAAAGTTAAATTTTAGAATATGTACTTGCACAATCCAACTTTATTTTCAACTTGACATTGAAAAGGCACAATGAAACAAATGTTTTATTAAATTATCAGCACCAGATGGAACTTAAGCTATATTATTTTAGCAGTCTTGATTACTTTTTAAGAAATAAATAGTTGATGTGATAAAAATAGTATATTTCTAAGAATTTAAGAAGGTGGGAAAATTGTTCTTTTGTTCTGAATTGTTTAAATTTAGGTTCAAATTAAAACTTTTAAAAAAATTTTGATTAATAAAAATGCAGAAGGTGTACAAATTTTCATAACTGTAGGTTTAAAATTTACTAAAACGCTTTGTAACGTTCATGCCTTAAAATCTACAGAAAACTCAAGAAAAAGCAGATTTCGACTTAAAAATCGGTTTTTAAACTTCACTGAATTATGATGGATGTTACCTGTTGTCCCACACAAATGTATGATTATCAATTTTAAGCTACTGCATTGGATAAAAGATAAATTGTAGTTTTTAATCTGGTAGCTTAAATGCACTTATTTCTTTTATTTTATGGCTTTTGCGCATTGGCGTATTTGCAACATTTTTTTGGGAAAACTGTTAACACATTAAGTGCGGTACATTTCGCAGCGGAATTGTACCGGGAGCGGGCGTTTTGCTCGTAAATTTAGTTATTCAGTTAAATCCCAATAGATCGAAAATTATATCCTTTTTTAACCAACTTTTCGCATTTTATATTGAAATGTATAAACAAATATATAAATAGACAAATAAACAAATATATATGTAATAGATATTATATTAAATATATATACATAATATCATTTTCGCAAGGATAAATAAAATATTAATTTTAAATCTAAATTGATTTTTTAATCAACCTTCCCTTTCTGTGGTTCCTCATCGACTGATGTAAAAACTAGTTTTTATTTGTCTAAATTTTTGCAGAATCTATGTAGTACACAAGAACATTCGGCTTCATTTTCCTTTATATATCGTTACTTTTGTACTCACAAGCAAATCATGTTGTTACACTAGCTCGTACTAGTATGTGTCTCGAGCTCAAGTATCAATCGTCAGAAAACGTACTAGTACGTGTCCCGCATGCAATGTGTTAACAATCGACATACAACATTAAATGATTTCCAGAGGAAATAATTATTGTATAAATGTAATTCTGGAGCAAAGGCATTGATATTGTAACCATAGGGTTGCGAAGTCGAGGCTCGAGCCATTCAACCCCCTCCCCCGTATTTATTAATGATGGCTGGGGGACATAAAGTAGATTTGTGGTCGAAATGCTCCCAAAGTTCAAACGATACTTCTGGAGATGGCAGACTGATCCTGGGGGGTGTCTTTACGTTGGTTCCTGATTTTAAATTATGAGGATACACTTTATTTGCCTGTGTTGTCCGTAGGGAGTAATATTGGTTCCATATATGGTGCTCTTATAATAAAATACTCAACAGGTTAATGGGAATGGAAGTTTGCTATAAAGGCAAGAGACCCCGCTTTGGAAATAATAATAAAAATGTAATTTAGCAAAATATGACTTTAAATGCGTAACAGTGCTGCTGACAATAGGTTTGGTTTGATTCGGTTTGAAGTGCTACGGTCTACTTTTTGCAATACGAGGGCTAATGAGACTGGGACCTACAGCTTAAAGCCGATTCCGAACGGCTACGAACATCCATGCCACAGTGGGATTCGAACCCACGAACTCCGGTACCGAAAGCCAGCACTCTAACAATCGTTCGGCGCTAACAATAGAAAATGAATAATATTTTTTTTAATAATATTTCCCCTTTATATATGGAATGAATTGTCTGTCCCGATAAATACTAAATTTGATTCTAAAATGTTAACAGTAGCTTTATACAGTGATACCTGCGTATAAAAATAAACTGCCTGTAATGACATTTTTTTATTTCCTCGGAATACTTTATTTATTTTATACAAAATCACCAAAATGTAGCAAATCTGTTATAATCCTCACCTGTTAAATCACTTAAATAAAACTAAATTAGATCTCTGTATGCAACCCAACATAATACTTTACGGCTATATACACAAAGGCTCAACATGCAAATATTTAAACTGCCTATAAAGGTATTCCACATAAAATAATATTTTTTAGGTCCTTTCATCATCATGTAAACAGAACAGGTGTTACTGTAAATTTTTCTAAACTTCAATGGAAAGAAATTCAGAAAGTACTTTGTAAAATTTTAAAGAATACTTAAATATGTAAGCTTTATTCTTTTAAATATTTAAACACAGTTTGGATATTGAACGTTTGAGCTTACAGTCATCTATCATCTTTAAAGATAAAAAGGTTTTTAAAAGGTCATGTCATTGTAAGTAAATGTAATAGTTAACAGATAATAATAAAAATTTCGTCACATGTATTTTCCTAACTCAAACAAGTCTAATAATAGTCATTAGTATATATCTTTATACATAAAATTCTTCTGTCCGTGTGTTTGTAATAAAGCACCTCCTAAACGGCTGGACTGTTTTGGATGAAATTTTGTGTATGCAATGAAGATGATTCTAGAAAGGTTTAAATTCACAATTTAATCCGATAGAAAATGCTTTTTTAAATTAAAAATCCAGAGTAGCTCGTTTATAGGGATTATTAGAGTGTCGCTTGAAACCCTTCGCTGTGATCAGCGCAATGGGCTTTAGTACGAGAAGCCCCAGAATGGAATCATCGTACAGGCGATGTGAAAATTTTAATTTAATCTAATTATGTTTGTGATGACTCTACGCGTGGGGGCGTCAAGTAACTTTAAAATAATTGTTTTCCTTACTTTTCCATTAAAAAGGTACAATTTATCATTTATTTAAAAACATCTTATAATTATTAGATTTGCAGCGTTAAGACAGGACAGCGTCTGTCGGGTCGTCTAGTGTATATATATATATATATATATTATATATATATATTATATATATATATATACATATATATATATATATATATATATATATATATATATATATATATATATATATATATATATATATATATATATATACATATATATATATATATATATATATATATGTATATATATGTATATATATATATATATATATATGTATATATATATATATATATATGTATATATATATATATATCTATATATATCTCTCTCTCTCTCTCTCTATATATATATATATATATATATATATATATATATATATATCAGTGGCGTGCGGTAGGTGTTCATGCAGGGTGTGCAGAGAGCAACAACAAAATAATAATAAAACCATAAAAGTGTACATTAAACACTTCTTTAACGTTTATTATTCATTTGTACATAAAATCCATACGTCTATCCGTATTACTAATAAAATAACGAAAAAATTATATTTCCACTAAAAACTTATATTTTCAGCAAACGGAGCACCACACGGCGCCCGCCACTGCGGTGACTCATTCGGATGCTCATGGGTGCCGACAAACCGAAAGTCCAGTCCATGTGCAGAGGATTTCGCTGCAAGCTGGCGCAATAGAACGAACTGTTTCCCGTTCGTTCAGTGGATTAAATTATATTTATTAATTGTTTTTAACATTTGGAAATCCTATACTCTGCGAAAAACATCTTCACAATTTTTCAAAACAAAACCAGTGATATGGTGTTACAGATATAACTGATATACTGTTTGTAAAAATTTGGACTGCTCTGTTAGAATTCGTTTCTTTTTTGTCTAACAAAACAAAATTGTTTTTCAGCGAATTATTTCTATAAATATAATACATCACCGAAATTACTTTACCACACTAAAACATTTCCCTTTATATTAATGAAATACTTCTTTTATATTTCCATGAAAACAATATCTTACAATATGTAAATTTAAACATTAACCGTCTGCAAAATCGTATGGCCAGTTAATCAATTAAAAAATCAAAATCGCTTCAGCACGTAAGTCCCCTTTCTAATACAACGCTTAATAAAAGGTACCTTCGGAGGATTCTGAATGTCAAGTGCAGGAAAAATAGTTGCACTTGCCTCAGCGCTATAGTATGCTCTGCTTCTCCCGTAGCCCATACATATAAAGCGTGATATTTTATTACTGCGTAGTGCGTACACATAAAAATTTCTTATGTTTGTTTGCTGTTGAACGCGATACGTGGAGCAGCACTTAGCACCGCACGCACTGCGAGAATACAAGCAAGCAAATGAACACAATATTTGAATATATTATAAATAATATTTATTATATACCATATAGAGGTAGGTAGACATAGGGGCAGAAAATTATTGCCTCTCATAATTTTGCTAGGGTGTGCAGTGCACACCCTGCACATATGGACCTCATGCTACTGATATATATATATATATATATATATATATATATATATATATATATATATATATATATATATATATATATATATATATATATGTGTGTGTGTGTGTGTGTGTGTTACCGATCTGTTATAATTTCTTATTTCTTCTGTCAGAAGAAATAGAACACATCGCAACCAAAATACGATGAAATACATAATTGGTTTTAAGAATCGTTCACGTTCTGTTTATTTCTCCAAGAATTTGATCAATTTGAGTAGAACTTCTACTCATTATATATTCTTAAAATCTGAAACAAACATTAAGATAATACGGGATTTTGTCATATTTAATCACATAGGTAAATTTCAAACTGACGTTTGTATCTTGTAGCCCGAAGCAATCGGTTAAATTTTTCAGAACAGAGGACAATTGCTCAGAGTTGAACATTCCACTGCATATGTTCAGATTTAGGAGAAGTTTCGTGCGGGAATAACCCGCCAAAGTTATATTACATTCTTTAAAGGCTAACGTAAAAAAAAAATCAGTGTTTCGAGCATATGGCACAGCTAGTATAGTTTTTTACCCTTGTTTTTTGGCTATGAATCAAAATCTTTTCTTATTAACAATAGAAGTACCTTACTACGTCCATTTAACCACATTAAATGGTTTAGGAACAGTTTTTGACACCAGAAAATGAATTACAGCCAAATTGACATAGGGAGAAATTTTTCTCTCCACTTAAACTTTTGATTTTCAGCCAATGATTTTAAAAGGCTTTCTATTTGTTAGTATTCTGATTAATATCTTAAAAACTGATCTTAACTATTCACAATGATGATGTATTTCAGTGAGTCACGTAACATATAGAGTTGTTTAATAGAAGAAAAAACTTTGATAATAATAGAGAATTTATAAAATGTATTATAATAATTATAAAGCTATAGTAAATAAACTAAATCCTAAAAAAACTAAATAAAAAAATCGCAAAGGTATGCATTTTTTTTCCTTGTAAAGACCTTAACACATATGAAAATGCAGTTTATGATTCCCTTTACTGGTAAAGATTGGACAGATTTCTTGTGTTACATCGAGGAGTTTTGAACCGATTTATTTTAGCTTAGGTTGATTTGCGATATGGCTTTTAATAGGGTGAAAAGAATATTGATGTCAAACGAGTTATCCACGCATTTCTTCATCAGGAATAGGAATTCTAAACTGAATCTGCTGATTTTTCAACACGTACATGTTGACAAGACTTTAGTTTGATTACTTTTAATGGTAAAGAATGTGCAGATTTCTTGTGTTTCAGAGAAAAATTATATATATATGTATATATGTAAATATATATATATATATATATATATATATATATATATATATATATATATATATATATATATATATATATATATATTATCTGTATTGTACATCGTATAAGAAAAATCACATAGTAACACTAAACGAATAACACTATATTGGATATATAAGTATACTTATATATACGAATATATATATATATATATATATATATATATATATATAAATAATTATATAAATACATATATAAATATATATATATGTATATATATATATATATATATATATATATATATATATATATATATACATACATATATATTATATATATATATATATAAATAATTATATAAATACATATATAATATATATATGTATATATTATATATATATTATATATATATATATATATAAATATATATATATAAATAATTATATAAATACATATATATATGTATATATATATATATATATATATATATATATATATATATATAAAGCGTTAATATTTATATGATTTATTTTCATCTGTATTGTACATTGTATAAGAAAAATAACATATTAACACTAAACGAATAACACTATGTTGAAAAATCTTAGGTAGTATTCAGCCTATGGGAGTTTACGGAAATGACAGGCATCCATTTCGCAATTAAGAAATTGCCTCCATTTGTCTGCCCCACCCTAACGTAATTTTCCTAAAGGCTTTTCCCATGACAATTCTTAATGTTTTACGTTAACTAAAGGTAATGTTCCTTTTACAAAGTGGCAATACCATTTCGAACGACCCGATTTCGTGTTGTTGTTTTAAAACAAATAATTTCTGGAAAACTTACACATGCAAGAAAACTTGAGAAATTATTCAAATTAAAATTGTATAATAAATTACTTATATTTACAAGTGATTTTTTAACATTTAATAATAGTGATTTAATTTATTTATTTTGTGCTGGAATTTAAAATATACTGTACTTTAAATCAGAATTGGTTGATTTAATTTCCATTGATATAAATCATGATTTAAATCCATGTATTTATAAATTCAAGATTGAAAATCAAAAATATTTTTTTCAGATTTTTTATTTAGAATATGATATACTTTTAACCTGGGTAGGGTAGTTTATATTACATTGATCTAAATTATCATTTAAATCACCGAATGAATAAATTAATGATTAAAATCAAGAACACTTTTTTCAATACACATTTATTAACAGCTGAATAATTAAAATAAAATATAATAATTGTTTAACTATAAGAGAAATATGAATAAAAATACAATATTATTTAAAATATAATAATAGAGAAGTATGAATAAAAATACAATAATATATATATATAATTAAAAAATACAATCTAAATATTTTAGGTTAAAGAGGTAATATTTTTGTCATCAAATCATTATTTCCCATAAGGAGACACTTACTCTTAAGCATTTGCCCCTACCAAGCCGCAGATATTTCTTCGCCTTTTAACTATGGGAGCATCATATAGGGGGGCGACGTCACTCCCTAGGCCGGAACAACACAAGCAAACAAACTGGGCCCTTGTAAAATAGAATAAATCCCGAGGTTTATTCCAGGAGTGAATAATGGGAAACTTGGAGGATATTGAGAATATGTGTAAGCCGCCATAATGAATACAGATCTTTGGTCTGCTCGAACCTCGATACTGGCAACTAATAATATAATATTATTGGAATAAAATTATAATAATAGAGAAGTGTAAATAAAAGTACAATAATATCTACTTTTTGCAACACGAGGGTAATGAGACCGGTACTATAAGCTAATAAAGCCGATATGAACGGCTAAAACATAATGCCACAGTGCGATTTAACACGAACTATTGGTACCGAAGGCATTAGCATATATATAAATCGGCCATATTTCTGCTCTCCGTAATTATTAATCTATGTCTTTTCCGACTAATATAATAAAATGTCATAAATCAAGGAGTGTATAATATTCAGTTGTATTTATGTCAGTAAGTACTATGATAAATAATAAACGCATTTGAAAATAAATAGTTTATATTTGAAGATGATAAAGATAAATGAAAATAGTTTATAAGAATTTGTTGAGGACAGATAAAAAAATTATATTTCATACATTTAATACATAATTTGTCATGTAAGTAAATGTTACACAGAGTTTGTTGAGAAAAGTAATAGAATAAGGACATATAAAACTTAATCGTTAATCTTAAAAGAGTTAATCATAACTTAAATTATTTATTTGTCGCGTTTAATTTCTAAAGTAATTTTTAATCACAAATTCTGACTTAAAGAAATAAATTTTGGTTTGATGTGATTTTTTTTATAGCAGGATTTTTTACAAACCTTGCTTTTAACTTAATACGAACTTCAGAGAAACAATTTCCAAGAAAATACACAGAATTTAATATTACCAGGTGCAAATCTAGCTTACCATCTGTGTTCCAGATCATGCATGTCTGCCTTCGACACTTCTAAACACTCAGTTACACCAGGTGTTTACTTTTTTCCACTACCTGCAAGTTCGGCATGTATTACCAGTTTTTCTTTTCTTAAATTATTCTGCTACGAAATGTAAATCTAATTAAAAACTCTTGTAACTCAGCATTATAGAAATCAATTTGTTCTTGATTTTTAAACACTAGATGTTCCAAAATAGCTGGTCTTTCATACTGTTCACTTTAATTTTAAAAAACATATAATTAAACAAAGTTCGTGTAACTATTCAAAGAGTTAAAATAGAATACTGGATTAGCTTAATTACATTTTAATTCATGAAAAGAAAACTATCTGTGAATCGAAATTTTAAGTTAAATTTTTGTAAATTTACTCTTGCATCATGAAAATGTGAAATGCATTTTACAAAGGGATAATTAATTTTCTTTTCGTAAGTGTTAAATAATATAATGAGCAAAGGAAGAAAAGGTTCTAGCTATCAGGAATATTTTAAGCATTAAACTCTAAGTGTGGATGCTATTATGTAGTAAAGAGCGACCTACATGCATAGAATTCGGTACAATGACTTTTCCTGGCACCACACTATGCAAAATTTCCCGAAGCGCTTTTTTTAATATTCGAATTAATTTCTATTTATTTAATGTTATAGAGATTTTCAGGTGTCTATCACACACCTTTCTCTACAGGAATAGAGTGATATATCATGCAATCTACGTACCATTGAAGCTGAAGAAATTTGCCTTCAGCTAGATGTTCCTAAAATTTCTTAAAACATATCGGTGATTGTTCAAAATAGTAGTCAAATTTTGTTCCAGGAAACAGAAACTTACTTTAAAATTGTGACATAAAACGAATGTCGTAATATTATTTTGAAATTTATACGAGAAATAGATTAATTTATCATTCCTGTTGTGAGAGTGCAGCAATGTTTGACATAGGATTTGCCAAATTGATTTACTCGCCGTACTCACACGTTGTGGGTTGAATGCTCAAGCTTTTTTTCGCGACTCCAGGAAGCGTGTGGTGTGGCCAGTGAAAATAATTGCACTTAAACTTCACCAAATTTTGGAGAATTGTGATTGTTCTCCAGGAGGCGATTCAGGACCATCCTTCGCAGTCATTCTGGGCAGAGCAGGGAAAGGACGCTTTGTAAAAAGGACAATGGAACAACGAACACATCAGCACAGATAATGGAAAAAGTATAGGGTTGCCTGAGTAGAAAGAAGGAAGGAAAAGAATGCAGCTTTCTCTTGGACATTGGCACTTTTTTTTCAAAATGCTGTGGTGTCGTAGATTGCTGTTGTTATTTCAAAGTCATTTATAACCCAAAGTTGCTTTATATCGTCTTTAATTATAGTATAATACCACTGATCAATATTACAATGTTCAAATATAGAACAAATGACAAGGAAATATGCAAAAAAATATCGCCTTAAAAATGCCAACGTCCAAGATAACGCTGCATTCTTTTCCTTCGTTCTTTTACTCAGGCAACCCTATACTTTTTCCATTATTCTGTGCTGATGTGTTCGTTGTTCCATTGTCCTTTTTACAATGCGTCCTTTCCCGGCTCTTCCCAGATGGACTGGGACTCCGAGGATGGTCCTGAATCGCCTCCTGGAGACCAATCACAATTCTCCAAAACGTGGTGAAGTTTAAGTGCAATTATTTTCACTGGCCACACCACAGGCTTTCTGGAGCTAATCAGTTTCGCAAATCCTATGTCAAATATAGCTGCACTCTCACACCTGTTAAAAAACTATTAGTAACTATTAAGTGATTTTTATGAATTTTTAGATCTAAAATTATCAACAGATTTGATTTTATACAAGTAAAATGAGTCAATGGTGGAGTTTAATGACAGCATATACCATTCGTTAGTGATCGTGCTTTTTAAATTTATTTTTAAACTACGAGATAGGCCAATATAAAACATATGGGAAGCTCACAAATTGAAATTCAAATAGAACAGCAAGAAAATACACTAAATTAAAGACTGTAATAAACAACATTACACTCTGGACAATCATTGACTCGTTAGTTACTTCTAAACAGCTCGACTTCAACAACGAGTCACTCATTGCAAATATCTCTCTAATCTCAGGATTAGTCAAAAGATACCGAAATTCTTCGATTAGACAGATACCAGATTCATTTATGCATATATTAGAAGTGCATGATAGCCATTTTATAGGCATTTGTGAAAAATTAGAAGGAGAATTTTTTAAACTTCAACAAATAATTTCATTTAAAAGAATTATTCTAACATCAATTGGTTTTAAGAAAAATTTTCAATGTTACTAACTAACTTATACTTTAGTTTATCTGTGTGAGGGATTTCATAATTCTAAGTTAACCCTCTAAGTTGACACATCGAGGTTGGTTGGTTGGTTGGTTGGGAGCACTACGGTCTACTTTTTGCTACACGAGGGCTAATGAGACCGGGACCTACTGTTTAAAGCCGATTCCGAACGGCTACGAACATCCATGCCTCAGTGGGACTCGAACCCACGAACTCCGGTTCCGAAGGTCAGTGCCCTAACCATTCGGCCATCGTTCGGCTGACACATCGAGGAAAAAGTGTCCAAAAATACGCTAAAGGTTTACTGTGTCAGTGGTCAAAGCGTTCTATGACTTTTTCCTTCACCCTTTGTCTATCAGAATGGAATACAGGAAATCCACCCTCCTTATTGTACCTTTACTTCCGGTTAATTTTTAAAACACATAAAGATCGTCCAGTCTCAGTACAAATCACAATATTCTTTGAGAAACTTATTTATATTTTTTTACGAAAGACATCCAAGATATTTAAGTGATGCAGTTAGAGATACATCTGTTACTGCAAATGAACTTCGAATTAGAGATTTATAAAGCCATGAAAAGCTATCAGCGTCTTTGGGCCTGAAGTGGTAGGGCTGCATCCCTCAATAAAAAAGAGGGGTGCAGTTCTTAAACAATCGACTTGACCCTCCTACCGCAACACTCCATGGGACAAAACACTTGAAATGTATATTACATCTATTTTCAGAGCGTTTTTAGAGATCGAAAATTGTACATGACAACCGCTTTGAAGATATTATCGGTTTGGCGGAATTGTACGTGCGAACCGCTTAGAGGGTTGATAATTTATAAAGTACTTTTATGATCTATTTCAAAAAATATATTTACTTTTATTTTCATGTGCATACACTCAAAATTTCAATGCTGTTATTATATTACCAATAATGTTTAAGTGTAAGTTTTAATAAGAATCATGCTAGTATGTGAAGCCGTACGGTAGTCGAATGGTAGGACGCTGCTTTTCGGCACCGGCTTTCTCGTGTTTGAATACCGCTGATGGCATGGATGATCATACCCGTACGGATTCACCTTTAAGCACTATATCCCGTTCTCATTAGCCCTCGTGTAGCAAAACAGTAGCCTATAGCGTTCCAAACTAAGCTAGAATGTGAAAATCTTTCGTGACATTGAAAGGGGCGTCGCATAAAAACACTAGTGTAAGGTTTTTAATTCTTGCTGGAAAATGTAATCCATATAAATAATGTCTTTTTTCTAGAATATTAAAACATAATCGAGCCCTCAGAGTAGAATGAATGATATCTGTTCCCATACACCCAATACTTAACCAGAATAAATTAGGTCAGGATTAATCTCTTAGAACATTAAGTTTTCTAGTCGTTTTATTATTACCTAACCGAACAGGATATTAGTAAGCTCTAGTGTCTCGTCTGCGAAAATATATATTTTATTCCACCATGAATCTAACGTGACATTGAAAGTGACATCATGTAAAAAACACTGGTGTATAATTTTTCATTTCTTTTCTGGAATATGTTATCAATAGAAGTAAAGTCATTATTCAAGTAGATTAAGATATAGTCATGCTCTTACAGTAGCACTAAAACATGACATGCTCTCTGATTGACTATAGCCTATCTGTGGTGCCACTCAGAGTTTCTTAAACTGTGGGTTCCGACCTCAATTGGTGTCATTGGATCTGAAGCAGGGGTCACCAAAAATTTTAGCAATTTTGATATTTCTTAAATTTATTATAATGATTTTGCAATTACAAAAATTTTTACACGATGTATCTTAAAACAAATATAAAAACAAAGAAAAAACGAAAACGTTTCGTAGCATTTTTATCTAAATGTTATAAAAATTGCATTTTTAATTAATATAAATCGACGCATTACAGACCTACCGTGTTGACTATTTTCCAAATAATTGATAATATAATTAAAAATTGGCACTTAATCCTCGCTAGAAGTATGTGGGTTTGCTCAGTAAAGACTTTCCAAGTGGCTGCACTTAATGAATATACTATACAGTGATCCCTCGTTTTTCGCGGTTAACCCCTTAAAGGTCACTCATATAAATTCTTTGGGATATAAGGAAATTAGTTCAATAATGGTATCTATGAACTTTATAAATATAAATGCATATTTTATTAATTTCTTGAGGCGGTAGGGTGGAATTTGAGGGGTGTTTAAAGTGTAAAACCCCTCAAAAGGAAAATACTTTTAGGGTTTTAAAAGTATAAAAGTATTTTACCTCGGAGAGAAAATACTTTTATAAAGGTTTAATTATGCTGGGGAAACAATGATTATCATAAAAAGGGTATAATAAAGGAAAAACGAAACAATTTACAGTCAAACGATGTCCACATGATAGAGCGCTGCTTTTAGGTATTCGCGGGTTCAAATCCCACTTCAGCAATAGATGTTCGTAGCCGTTTGGAATTGTCTTTAGGCTGTAGGTCTCTGTTTGATTAGCTCTAGTGTTGCAAAATAGTAGACCGTAGAGTTCCAAACAAAACAAACAATTTATAAATGTTGTTTAGATATATATTTTTTATTTTGAGTTATAAGTGGAAAAATTATATTACTGACTTTTCCAGGTAAAGTAAGTTTAACCAGGTATATTTCAAATGAAATATGGAGCTCTTGTATCCTCTATGCTGTGAGTAGGAAATGTCATAAATATAGAAGACCTTAAAAAATCCATCGTAAGTTTTTCAAAAGCAGAGAAATAATTTAACATGTGGTTTCGCTCTGAAACCACTGTCCGTTAAAGGGTTAATGGGGACCAGAACCTTCTGCGAAAGCTGAAGAATCACTAAGTACGATTTGACACTAGGAATTTTTGTGTATGCGTGTACAGGAATATTTTAAATATGTAAACAGTATTTACACTTTACACATTTAAGACAACAATTACAGCAGTATACGTATTTACTTAAACGTGTCAGTGCTAATTGTAATAGTCGCGTCCGTCTCTGTCGATGGTCGGGCGAACTTTTATTCTTTTGGTTCATTGTAAGGCGCCGACCATTTTCAAAGCGCCTAACAATGGTGAAACGGCTTAATGGTCCTTTTGACACACGGACTATTAGAAGTGTCAAATCTGCCGTTTTGTCATCGACCGACAAAGGAAGAAATTGTTTTTGTGTGACTCGACATCTTCAAGGGCGAAGGTTAAAAGGGGGGGGGGTGTCGCTCTCCCCTGGAACCGAGGTTTCCTGTTGGATCAAGGAAAGACGGGAGACACTCCCGAGTAGACTGGCAAAATGAGTAGGTGACTCTCGAATGAGCTCCTCTCTCAACGATTGTACCGTTAGTTTTCTTTTAAATGTTTTGCTTAGTTGTTGAATAAATCAACGTTGTTAAGTTTTACACTTCTCCCTTCGGCTGATTTTCTTTTCGTCTCCCATTCCTGCTCCATTTTCGAGACCCATGCAGGTCATAACCAACTGACCGACGATATAGGAGATAGGACATTCGCGGACCGCTCGGCGCGTTATAACACTAATTATTAAGGTTAATTACAAAACCTTATAGAACAATAAACAGTAATCAACATTGCTTTCTTACAGAGGCTAAGAGTATTGTGTTGGTGGCACAGGAGAGGCTCTCACTTGACTCGTAGAAGCTTTAGTCTCATTCGGAGACTCTTCTGCTGGAGGCACTGACGGTAGAGCTGGGGGCTTCCCCATGGAGAGAAACATTTTGATGGGTAGTTGTTGTCCTTTCCTTCAAAATTCTCCTGTACAAGGACATAAGCCTATCAACGCGATTGCTGAACTCGGCATCTCAAACCATAGTCATCAATGTCTTGTTAACATCATGCACAAGACTGGCGAGGTACAACAAGAGAAGATGCTAGGTGAGGTTGCGATGATGCGCAGACAATCAACTCACAGGGATAAATGCACTCGTACTCTCATTTGTCGATGTCTCACCGGAAACCAATAACGCGCCTTTATGACAGCCCGTGGTATGTACTCTGAGTCAACTCATCTCTTTGTTTGACATGCAGGGATCCTTCTCTCTCGCGCATCAACATGAGACAACGCTCCTTTCAGCAATGTGGCTACCGACATAGTTGCATTTTTACATTCTTATTTTTTGAAGAATATTTTGGAAAAACCCGCGAAGCACTGAAGCCGCAAAACATGAAGCGCGAAGTAGCGAGGGAACACTGTAGTAATGTCTAAATTTATTTAAGTAAACGAATTTTATTTCCTTATTGTATTAAATTTTTAAGCTTGCTACTTATTTAAAGTTTTCAATTTGTTCTATGTTATAAAATAAAAAAAAATATAAGTGAAAAAACTGACAGCTTCACTGACGAATGTGTCGGATTTGCACAAAGCTTATGAGATCTAGAAAATTAATAATAAACATATGGATTTCAGTTGTGGAAACTGTATATTATTTTCACTTAGGGTTAGGATTTCTTTTCCCCAAAGCTCAGATAGTCATAAGAAGAAAATCAAGTTGTTTAAAGGGATTGGTTTGTTTAGCAACAATCAAACTCTCAGTCAACATCAACCTATATGTTTGTAAATGATCAAAGAACCTTAGAGAATGAGGAAGCAAGTCGTTGCTCTTCCCTCTCTGAGTTCATGGGATTGAATCTTTCTGACGGCATGGATGTTCACAGAATCTCAGAATGGAACTATCAGAATCAGCTTCAACCACTGAGTTTAGAAGTCTTAATCAACTTAAATAATGAATTTAGTTCTATCGATTATATATTCCAGAAAAGAAAAATGAAAAATTATACACCAGTGCTTTTTTTATGATGTCCTTTATAATGTCACTTTAGATTTAGAATAACGTACATATTTACGTAGATCACATTTACTATAGTGTAGCAAACCAGAACACTACAGGGCTGTAAATAAAACCAAGCGTTTAACATGTTTATTTCATTGTGATAAATTTCTTTATAAATACACGCACACACACACACACACACACACACACACACACACACACACATATATATATATATATATATATATATATATATATATATATATATATATATATATATATATATATATATATATATATATATATATATATATATATATATATATATGCATACATATAAGTAGGTAATCCAGAAATTCTAAAACGCCCGGTTACATTTGATTATTGCCCCTATTGTTTTTACTTGTCCGGGTTAATGGGCAAGTTGATGCCTAATAAGCCAGCAGTAATAAATAATGCTGCAATTGAATCATATTAAAGGGAAGAACAATTTTGAGAACAACTTAAATCTTTATTGAAGAGGTGCTATAAACATTTCTTTGCCAGTTAACGGGAGGAAGGGGGCAAGAGAATGACACGGAAAACACTTTGCTCGAACAGAGGTGTACCCCAGAGCCAGACAGATAGAATTTTAACAAGGAACAAGAAACCTAGCGAATTTAACTGTTACATCAGGGAAAACTCAGCCATTTGCCGGCGACAGCTGGAAAATGTGTTGAAAGGACAGAATATTTACATCTATTGCACAGAAAGCTCTGGGAAATGCACTGGAAGAATTTTAAGTCGAGGACACTCCTTTGATAAAAAAATTTTTGTGGTTGGGAAAATAGATTTTAAGGAATTAGAATGGGAGAGAGGAGATATTAAAGTGAAATAATTTTGATATATTACATATATATGTAAATATATATTATATATGTATACACACATGTATATACACACATACACATATATATTAAGTTTGAGGCTTCTTAATTTAGTTGATGTGTACATTCTTTAAAGTAGGGGGATTTGTTTGAATGAAACAAATAAATTTTTTTTAGTGACTTATAATATGTAAAGATAATTCTGCGAATTATGCAAAAACACTTGAAAGCAATTTTGTTGTTGGGGTGTACAAAATACCACAGTCAACAATCTCAGGTTAACCAGGATAAATTTGGTGCATATTAATTTCTCGGAACATTACTTTGGTCACTTTATTATTAGTAAAACTAATATGAAATTAATAAGCATAATTATTCGTCAGCATAAAATTTCATTTACACAACTATGAACTGTACTGACATTGAAAGTGACATAGTAATAAAACACGAGTAAAAATTTAATTTTTTTTTCTTGAATACGTATTCCATATAAATAAAAAAGCGTAAATATGAAAGCATAATCGCACCTTTTTAGTAGCTTAAAAATATAAAAACTCTTTGATACCTGTACAATTAGCCAGAATAATTTAGGTCACTATTAATCTTTCAATATATTCCTCTTTGGTAATTTTTTATTACCAAATAGAAATCATTAATATTTAGAACCCTAAGTGTATAAAATGCATTTTATTCAGTCATGGGTTATTTCTGAATGCCTTAGATATATTACACCACTTTTTCAAGTAACAAAATATTATATAGTGTCACAAACCAGTTTAATCGAAATTTTCCATCAAGGATTTTTATTGTGTGCATAAATCGAACTGCACTAGAGTACCAATATTTACCTAGAGGGAATACTAACGTCTTCATGTTTGAAAGTGCAATAAGTAGAAAATATTGAAACATTCATTTCGGCCCAAAGAAAGAATACTTATTTCGCAAAATAGGGGCTTGTTAAATGCAGTATATGTATTTTATAGACACATATATACAGTATATTTTTGTTTTAAACAAATATTTACTGGTTTCTCTTTCTCTCTTCATACATCCGTAAGTTATATTACATAATATACAGAAATGTATATATATATATTATATATATATGTATATATATTATATATATTATATATATATATACATATATATAATATATATATATATAATATATATATATATATATATATATATATATATATATATATATATATATATATATATATATATAATGAGACGGACTTATCGATGGGTGGTTGCAGTCATGGCCATAAAAATGATACCATTTTAGCTAAAGACCTTTATTACGGTAACGTTGGAGGACGGGTTCCCACTTCATCATAGGGACAGGACAAACTGAAGGGTCAGCTAACATGAAGTTCTATGCAAAAGACCCGTAACACCTGGTTCAACATCTGTGGGAAAATATCTGCCTCCGACAGCGTGTATCTTCTTTTTATTTGGAAATTTCCTAAATTGTCCGCTATAGCCATGTAGAATTACAATTGGTGAGGTCCCTTCTCTGAGGGCGGAAACTGTAGCACAGTGGTCAATTTAGGTTAGGGGTTAAAAAGGGAACGCAAAAAGACGAGGGAATTTTCAACCCTTGATTTAAGTTTTGAAAACACCTGAGAATTTTCCTTATATATATATATATATATATATATATATATATATATATATACACACAATTTTATATTTTGTACATATATATATATATATATATATATATATACACACAAAATATAAAATCCGTAATTCAATATTCCACTCTAGTTTAAATTTAAATTAACTATATGCATTTTCCATCATAAGTTAAGTTACTGTAACTTTAAAACTTTAGAGTATACTAACGAACACGAGAGTTTAAATGAATTTTACGGCATTCCCAATTTCCTCGGAAATGAAGGCATTTCTGTTATAGGTGCACGTTTCATTTCAGCTCATTAAAGTGGCACGAGAATAGCGTAAATTCTCCTATTTGATGGTTTTAACTGTAAAATTGAAATCCTCTTCTAAAATTCAAATCACAGCTTGTTATTCCCATTAGTTACGTCCAATGTAACTAAATAAATACACGCATGCACTCAACGTGTATGTATATCACATACATTAGAACTGCGTAACAGCGATTCCGGCATGTAATAACAACAATTTAGGAAACTGTTGATTTAATGTTAATCCGTCTAAAGAAAATGTCAAGAATCTTAAATAGGGTATATTAAACCAATTTTTCTCTCAAAAAATGATTTTTCTTTTAGATTTTTTGTTTTTAAACATTTTTTTAGTCGTGATAACAGTATTTCGTTTTAAATTGAATAATATAACATTTGAAATTATTCAATTTTTGTACACAACAGTGAAAGAAAAATTTATTATTACAACGTAATTCATCAATTTTTCTTACAGGTAGCATCATGTATGTACAACATTATCGATTATTTTTTTTATTTATATAGTGAACAGCCATTAAAGATTAGTTACTTCAGTTAATCAATAATAAATGCACATTACATTTACACTGAAACACATAAGTACATTTACTTATGTTTTAGAATAATTTATGATTTTTTAGTTAAAATTTCATCATCCGATAGGTGTCATATTTCACCATCTCTAATAAAACTGTCCTCTTCATTATATTCGTCAGCTTCCAATTCACTTTCGACCCATTTTTTACGTTTATTTTAAAGTTTAAGGGATACAAATTGCCTTTTTTTATTGAAAGATGTCTTTTCTTTATCATTCATTTAAATATCTGAAAACATTACTGTCGCGCCTCTCGCGCGTTCCCGGCTGCACTTTCCGATGACTTCACGCCTCGTTCTATACCTGCTCGCCTACTGTTACTGGAGCAGGTATCGTGGGTTCGATTAAAGCCTATATTGCCGACAATTAAGCATTGCAGCAACAAAACTCTGGATTAAACATTTATTTACAAATTCTGTTAAGACATATGTACACTCCAAATCATACTCAAAAACAGGGCTGAAATAAGACCGAGGAAAAAAACAAATGGTGCCGAGCGGAAAACACCTCTCTCGGTCTCAGCTCCTTACACAAGAATGTCCGTTCTCCGTCGATCAGAGCGGGCATCTCTCCACTCTTCTTCACGAGGGCCGGGGTGGAATCCCCCCTCGGTCAGGCTTTTTCCTCCATGGGAAAAATGTCCTTCTCCGCAGCTGGTGCGGGTGGGGGTAGCATCCCTGTCCCCCTCCTGTTGAACCTCCCTGGAACAGGCCTTGTCCACCCTTCTCGGAGTGTCCGTCTTCCGCAGCCGAAAAGAACAGGGGCCCATGTAACACCAACTAGAGTCTTGAGTCTAGTATTACAATTACTTTAAAGAAAAGGAAAGACATTCTCAAACCAAATAATATACTTATTTTATGAGTCTTAAAAATAACGCCACACTCTGCACAACCACCGCTTTGAAGCAGTATTTACTCTTTGAAGACGACAGGAGCAGATAATTTTACTACCCATAACTCCTAAAGTTTTCAGCAGGTGAAAATGTAAAATGGACTATTCCATTGTCCCCACCCGTCTCCCTTCTTCCCAGAAAATGCTCTTCGGAGCTACTATATACTATAACACCAGTCTAACTACCAAACGGGATTTAAACATAAATTCAGTCTATGAGTTCAGGCAATAATATAAACATACACACTCATTTCTAAAGTATACAAAATTTAAGCTCATTCTTTTATAAGTTTTTACTGAAGTTAATAAAGAAGAGTAATTTTTAAATTAAGAGTGGCCAACTTACTAAAACATTTTTAATATAAAAAATTAATAGCTCTACAACACAGAAACTCCAGAAAAAATAATCATTATTAAATAGTGAGTATTCTAAGAATAAAAGAAATAAATCATACAGTATAATTCATTTCCCCTGTCTCGTCGAAATAATGACAAAATGAGTTTAGGGTTTTTTATTTTCCTCACGTTATCAATAAAATCCATTTAAGAGAAAAATCATACATTGAATCCATAATAAAAACAAAATTGTTTAATTATATATCTATAATTTTTAAGTAGCTTATGTTTATATAAAATACCTTTAAACTAAACTTCAATATATATATATCATAGCTTAAAATAAGATTAGAATTATCTTAGAGAACAAAAAGAAAGTTAAAAACTCATTGCTAACGAAAACACTTTAAAGATAAATAAATGTGGTCAAGCTTTCATGTAGGCAGTAATCAATCAAACTGTCAACTGGTCATAAGACGGGGTAGGTGAACATCACTCTGGACATCGCTCTGGAGCTCTCTTGACTGGCTCTCCTGGGCCAAGCCCTCTAAGCCAGCACTTCTGTAACGCCTGGTCATGAGAATTATCAAATAATTGCAACACGATATTGAGGAATGGATACTAACAATGATTAAGAATAGGTATATCAAAGATAAGGTTCACGAGACCGGTGAGGAGAGACACAGAATATTCAATAAGTATAGCATTAGCAAGTTTAAAGAATTAAGTCCAGTACATTAAGTGTACTTGGCAGAGTTGGTTAAAATGAATTACGTTTAACACATTAGATAAGAATAAGAATAAGTAAAAACGTTTTTTTTTAAGAGTTATAAGAAGGATTGATAATCAGCAGTCAAACAAGCGTTTCCGAAGGACTGATCCTGCTTGGGATTAGAAACAATTTTATTGGTTCCTGGGAGTCAATGAAATTTGTGCTAGGTCAGAAGAGCCCTCGAGAATGATTTCTAACAAGATAGGTAGATGAAAAGAAGACCCTCGCTAGATATACCTCTCACCCCTATTTTCCTTAATTCCGGCCCATTCCGGCCGAGTTCGTCTGTAAGTGCTTCGGCTGGTATAGGCTTGGGTCTCCTGAGGGAGTTAATGAAGTAATATTGGATTTGGCAACATCACTCCAGAGTATTCCGGAAAATACTGAAGTGTATTCCAATTAGAGTGAGTGGTAGTCAGCCTGTTAAATGACTTTTTTAAAATGTTGAAATTGAAAATGTCTCAACAATTATTTTTAAATCTGTGGCTGGTCAGGTAGAATCTCTAAATGGGACAAATCTAGCCCGTCGCTCTAGTTTGCTCATCACTGCATCAAATCAATCATAGTCTCCATAAACTTTACAAGTTGTTCATTCAAGATCTTTTCATGTTGCTTGTCCTTATTTAGAATATGAGATAATTATTTTGTAGGTTTGTAAACACACGCAATGTCTTGAGGCGGCAATCCGGTAAGGTCAGCATGCAGTGCCATGTAGTATATATTTAGTATTTATCCTAGCGAAGTACCGCACTATTTTCTCGTGACTCTTTTGGATTGTATATAAATGACAGTATGATTATGTAAATGAATTAAATAAAATTGTATAATTTCATAAAAGTGGTTAATCATAAAGTGATTCAGAACCCCTCAGTGCTCCTAAAAATGAAAGGGGTTAACTGAAGAATTAGGTTCCCCAGCCAACTTGGCGATAATGGTTTGAGTGTGGTCGCCTAACATTTTCTCCTGATCTCACCGTGTACAAACAATCTGTATCTATATTATAATTTATATGTTATTTGCATCCAACTCTCCTTGTGTCAATCTTTTCTTATTAAAAGTGCGAAATTCTTAAAAAATTTAGATATAACAAACCATTAATGGTTCACTATGGCTGATTTTTAATAATTTGGAGCTGTTCTGTTTGTAAATTGTTAAGGGATTAATTGCCTTTAAATATAAATGTCCGATTTTCAAGTCGTTTTCTTTAATTAAGTAAGAGTATATAATTCTATTACATTGGCGCACTGTGCATTAATTAAAGTCACCAGAAAAAGCAAGAAATACAATGTTTGGATGGATTATCTTTGTGTTTCAGTAAATATCGCCAATATTTTTGCCAAATTTGCCAAGAGGAACCCAATTTTTCAATAGTCCCAATGAAAGGATAATGTGGAGAAATTTCTGAAGCAGATAGATTCCTTGTCACCGGAATTACACCAACCAATGTAATGGACATATAAACCATTAAATAAGGTTATTCCTCTTTCATTCGATTATAGATCACAGTGGATTCCAATGAGAACGATTAACGACCGTTTCCTTTTCCCTGTTCAATGTAATGATTCAAGATAATGATTAATTTCTGAGATGAAAAAGAGACTTGCAGTTACACATATCCACATATCGAAATCACGTAAAGAAAAATATATGAATTGGGAGAATTAATATTATACAATAAAGTTCAAATATACCCGGAACCTAGATGAAGTACATCTGTTACCCGAATGTCATATTTGAAACATCGAAATCAAAAGCTGTGAGTTACATTATTTGCAAACATGCTGGAGGATTTTTATTACAATGATACCTTATTACAAACAATTTTTTACACTAGGCAATAAATATTTTGCATTTATATGGAGTAATATCGATCTTAGTGTAAAATGTTTTTTCTCTATATAGTACAATAGTTAAGAACTGTTGTAGTTGTAGCATTGGATGACTCGTACAATGATTGGAATGTATTTAGGGTACATAGGTGATCATCTACAAGGAAAAGGTTGGTTGGTTGGCTGTTTGAAATTTAGTGGCGCTAATTCCTCTTGGGATAAACTGCGCCAACAAGACCAAAAACCCAATAGAACAACACAATTTTGAAAAAATCAATTTTGGTGAAACGCAAAAAAAGAAAGATGCATAAAACCAATAGGAAACATTTGAAAACAAATAAATAGGTAGAAAATTTAGAAAGACAAGAAATCAACACGATAATCAGCAAAGTTTGATTAAAAATTAAATATTAAAAATGTAAAACACAAACTGAAAAATTGAAAAACGTACATAAAAATGAAATTTATGAATTTAAAGATTCAAAATTATTAAAATATTAAAAATTGAAATACGGGAATCAAGTCCTATTGAAAACAAACTAAAACTAAATAAAACTAAACAAAAAATTAAAAAATAATTGAAAAAATGTATAATTGAAGAAATAAAATACTAAGAATTAAAAGATTAGGAATCAAATATTACAAAATTGACTACGAGGAAAAGAGCACGAAACTACCAGTTAGTTGCCAAAATATTCAATTTAATATAAAAAACCCTGAGAAAACCTGGATATGAGAAGTTGAGAGTTTTAATAAATTCTATTCTAACATATTTGGCAATTCTAAACTCAGAGTTCATCTGTCTTAGGAAAGACTATTAACAGTTGAATAGTCATTTGTTTGGTATCCCAACTTTAATTAAACAAATAAACGGTTTGCTAAGCATACAAGCATTTTAATGAATAACGGAGAAACATTAGCATTCATCATATTTTAAGAGATTACAGATTACTGAAGAACCATTATTTGAACAACCTTTAAACTTCTAAACAGGACAACAAATAGAAGCAGTAATCTTGAAATTTAGCAAATTAAGGTTATTCAATTTTCGACCATTTTTGGCATTAATAACTGGCTTAATACATTTCACAAATACATTTACTGGCTTAATACATTTCGAAATGAACGCAAGCTGACTTTCTGAGGCTTTAGTTAATCTAGTAACGGAAAATAATCTAATATTAATTTCTCCCTAACATAGTAAACTCAAGCTTAAGTGAATCTTGGGTGAGGGTATGACCTCCTTTCAGCTACTGCCGCACCAATAATGTATCAAGTATTTTGGATTGTTCTGATTATTATTTTAAATTACTAAGAAAAAAAATTGCTTTTCTTTACTGTCTCATCTCAGCCTTTGCTCTACATTCTCTATCACAAAGGTTCAAAATTAATTTTTTGCCTTTTCACCCTTTTTGGACTAAAAACATTTCGTGACACAGTTACCCTTAAAACAATACGAAGGAGAAAAAAATATGCACATTTTAATGCTCATTTGTCTTTAATGCAATAATTGAAACAGTTTTCATGAAATTTTCACAATTTCTTATATGTTTATCGGAAATGTAGTTAGATATACCCTCAAATAATTTCACCTTGATTAAAGTTGCAATATTCGTATATATGCTCGAAGTACCTAAAGCGCCATGAAACCCAGTTGAAAATCGTGGCTCTATCACTCTTTACACTACTGCTTTTATAGCATATAATGTATACAATTGGCAGTTAAATAGCATAAAACCGCGTAATCTTAAACTAGTCCCACATTGTTTTATGACATAAAGTGCGTTCTAGCACATAATATAAAATGCAGCAGCGGAGTAATTCTTTTTTTCTTAAGCAAGGGAAATGTGACAAATATCCTCCTATTGTGTCCGAAAAGCTTAAGCGATCGATCAATGTTACAGTTACAGTTTTTTTTCTGTTCAACAATGATCAATTGTGCATTGTTTAAAAAAGACTTGCCTCCATGGGTCATTCGGTCCCTCAACGGTTTTACAAATTCCTTGAACGAGTCTTACGTGTTTCGTACAGGAAGTTCCGTAAAAAGTACTCCTTTAATTAGCGATAACTTCAGATATCGAACACGTTACGTAGGTTGCGTGACTGAAATCATAGAGGAAACTATTCTGAACGGGAGGGATGGAACAGAAATGTATGTTTGCAGAGCAATAACTTATATAAGAGGGGATAAAATACGATAAGATTATAATTAATTGGTGAAGGATGGATTAGATGAAACAAAATTTTGTTTGGAAAGAGGAATAAAGAGATAGTTAAATATAAAGGCTTTAAAAGGCATGTATTAAATTGAGAACTTATATAAAATATTCACAAAAATGTTATTTTAGTCCAAACAAATACTGAAGTTTAGAATGAAGTCAAATGTATAACAGTGTGAGCCAAGAATGATATAGTTTTTTCCAATGCAGCAGGTGATACAGACATTATCCTACCATTTTAACAAGACTGCAAACTTGTTACTTATTTAGCGCCACCTGTTAAGTACGTGTAGCTTAAGGTATGCGTGAGTAACATTACCCTCTCTGGGTCCTCGTAATTTAGAAGCAGGGTCCAAGCAGAAGACCCCCAGGCTTGACCTGCCACCCTCAAAGGTATCGTTTGAGAACTTGGAGGACTTTGTGACCAAGAACATATTTTACGTGTCTCAGTCACCTTGAGCGAACATGGCAGATCTTAGACCGGCTACAGCCTCGAAACTTTTCAGTTACAAGATCTCTGCCCTTGCCGACTGAGCTACCACGGCTCAGAATGATATAATTTAGAGTACTTCCATTGTTTAATGCAGCAAAATAAGTTTTTGAAAATTTATTGGATTTAAAGAAAGTTAAAAACAAACAAAAGGAAACGCGTGTATATGACATGACATCACTTGTATTAACTGTTTCCCGGTTTTTACCGAGCTGAACTCGGGCAAATGAAATGTACCATCTTGGCTCACCCCGAGTGTAGCTCGGGCCTTGTGGAATTTTACACTGTGCAATCAGTCTTTTCCGAATTATCTTACATGTGCTTTTTATGGTTTCGAATGCTATTGTTTACTTTTCTGGCTACTAGATTATTTACTGCTCAAAGAGAGACAGCAGGGAAAAACAAGATTGTACTGTCCAGATTGCGATGTTGGACTATGTGCAGTACCGTGTTTTCGATTGTATCATACACGATCAAATTTTGATTAATAATTTCATGATCATTTATGTAAATGCAAAGGATATAAATAAAATTTAATTTAAGATAAAAGCTAGGTATTCTAAGCTTTGTATTCATAGTTAGTGTGAATTGACTCGAAAGTCTACTCATTTCTGCCCTACAGAAAGCCAACTATACATGTAAATTACTCTTTTATTTAAATTGATTTTTTTACATTATTTTTTAGGAAATTTTGTATACCAATTATGGTATTATGTTTAAAAAGCTATGTATGCATGAAAATAAGCATAAAAATTGACATTTTTTGACCCATAAAATCCGAAATAAAATGAACTTGGAAAGGGTTAACCCTTATGTTCATTTTGTACAGCACACCATACATACCACTTTACAACTTTTACCATGTATATCAGTATATGGAATAGTATACATCTTGTTTTTCCAAAATTTTCATATCACGTTTTTTTAATTTATTTTTTATTTTTTTATAGCCCAAAGGCACTACCTATATATATATTTTTTGCTTTTCTACAAAAAAGTAATCTTGCTACGATAAGGGTTAAAATAAACTTTAAAATAGCTGTTTAGAATATATAGCAATAGTAACAACGTTCAACAAAATCTGGATTGCGCAAGATTAATGAAACACGAAGACAATCTAATCTATCAAAAAATATACATTTCTTTCATTTTTATAACTCTACGTGATCAAATTAGTACAATGAATGAAAGCGTATTTAATTATTTTTTACAAAATCAGTTTTCTTCTACTGTTGATATCAATTATCGAAAATACTTGATCGACTCCAGTTAATGAGGGCACAAGTATATCTCCTGCATAATCTTTCGATTATAAAAGCAATTATTCATATCATCGTTAGTCATGAAAGATATTTTTTTTTCGTTTTTTACACAAATCCAGAGTATGCAGCTTAAACATTAAGAGCGCTTTCATAGAAAAAACATTTTAAAAATTTCTAATTTTTTTCTACAAGCACAATTTTGCTTTTGATTTTGTAATAATTTAGTGTAAGGTACTGATCAATGGTAAACATATTAAATTTCTATTTTCTGTTCCAGCAATCAGAAGTAATAACTTCAGTAGAATTTAAAACGCCACTGCACTGACCACTGCAGTTTTGCAATTCGTGAAATATAACGACTTTCACGGGTAACTGAATGAATAGCATATAGACGTCGGTTGTGGATATACTATTACTTTTAGCTTTCTCATACAGATTATAGAGGAATCGTTGCAGCTGTCAAATTGGGCAGTGAGATTTTGGTTCATATTGAGTGCTTTATACCACTTAAATCCATTAAAAATCAATTTTTGCAACTATCTGTCTGCATGCGAATATTTTTTCCTATCGCAGCAGGTAATACAGGAACTATATGCCTTTATGCCAATACAAGGCTGCAAAGCTGTTACCCATTCAGCACCACTCGAGGCGAACGTGTAGCTTAAGGTATGCTACGGGCTCGAGTAACATTACTCCCGCTGGGTCCTCGTAATTTAGAAACAGGGTCTAAGCAGGAGACCTTAATATTGCCACCCCTAAAGGTATTGATTTAGAACTTGGAGAGCATTGTGATCAAGAACATATTTTACGTTCCCTAGTGACTTTTAACGTACACGGTGGATTTTAGGCTGGTCTATCCCCGAACCTGCAACCTTACGAGTAGCTGCCTTTGCCGACTGAGCAACCGCTGTTCAAACACGCAATTATGATAGTAATGAAAAGAACTAGATAAGTGAAATTTGAAAGTTGTGTTTTACATCCAAATTGTGATATTTTTCCAGTTTTAGGATTACATATTTGTAACTTATCTCTTAGATCACTTATTATTTATATTTCTATATTTATTTATATTCAACATGCTGTTTTTTTTTCAGAATGTTTATTAATTTCATTACATTTTTTGTGGAAATACCTGGAAAGAAAGAAGAACTTTAGCCTTAAAGATGATCGCATAGTGTTATTGGTATCAGGTAAACTAAATAATTTGAACGTACGAAATTGTTGTGTTTATTAAAAATATTGTATGTTTTATTCCAGGTCAATTTCCAGTGCAAATAAGTGAAAAGAAAGAAGTACTTTGCTTAAATAAATACCCAATTAATAAGTAACTGTCCTTTTGAATGCTTTTAGAAGTGGATTTTGGATGTTAAGCGAAAATATTCTTATAAGGGACAAGTTTCTTCTTACATGCTAAAAGTGTGACTCTTATATTTGAGTAAATGAAAAATCTGAGTACTTTCAAAGTTTTTACACGAATGCCTTTTGAAGAATTTTTAACTTCAAGTCATGGGTCTGGTTTGGAGAACTACGGTCAACTTTTTGCAACACGAGGGCTAACGAGACCGGGACCTACTGCTTAAAGCCGATTCCGAACGGCTACGAACATCCATGTCAGCAGTGGGAGTCGGACCCACAAACTTCAGTTCTGAAGGCCAGCACCCAAACTATTCGGCCATCGTTTGGCAAGTTATGGGTCTGAATGTAAATAATAAGCTTCAGTTTCTGAATTGGAGGTTGACAAATTTAAAAAATCACTAAAGGTTATTTTTATTTTTACAATGAAACTTTTCTCTAAACTGTAACTGCTTTGTTCCTAAAGGTTCATATGGACGCTTTTAGGCACTTTATTACGGGAGTGCCATACAGGTAGGGAAACATGGGTCCCTGTTTGGGGACAACACATACATAGAACCAAGCCTTTTTCGGGAATCAAACCTAAACACATCACAAGAAAGCACAATGCGCTAACCACTCTAGAATAAGGGCGGCGGGAAAAGAGCAATTTAGATGAAACACTTCATCTTCTAAACTGAAAGCAATTAAAATCTCGGGAAACCAAAATCTGGGATGTTTTTCTTGAAACTGGAACTTAAGTGAATGTTTCTTATTTACTTAACACGAGTTAAATCTGCAGATTGATTCGGAAAATAAATCGCCAAGCAAATCTTCAATTTGTTTACTTCATTATAGCCAAGCAACAACCAAGCTTGTAACTTAATATCACATTTTTTCATCTATTCTCTCTCACTCTCTTTTTTTTTTTCTGCAGTTTACTCTTTCCGGTCTCCGGTCAAGGGCTGATTGAAATGAATGCCCGTCACGCTACAAGAAGTTTTGGCAACATCACGAGAGACTCTCGGATTTCTTATAGCGCCGTTTCACGTTACCACACGACACGAACATTTAAGAAAAATACATCCGAGAAAGTGAATTCTTATTTGGACTTTGCTTGGTTCTTGTCCTGCAGAAATGACTAAGCTCAGCGGGTGGAATGGAGAAATTATGTTTTCAGTAATAAAGATTATGTAGCATCACGCTACTGGAAAACTATTTTTATTTGTATTTGTTTGTGTTTTAAGGCTCGCTCTGACGTCAGTCGAACGTGTTCTTTGTTATCTGGGGGTGGGGGGTCCCCATGCCTCCATTTTCTCATCCCTAATCTCTCCTCTAGAAAAGACAGAGAGAGGGGTTTGGGGGATTGCGAGTGACGTCACGAGGGCTAAACGTCGTGTGGTGTGGGACATAGACTAACCCTGGAAGACCGACTTCGGCCTAGATTTGCGCGACCCCGGTGTCAGACCATCTGAACTTATTGGCACTTTGGCAGTGGTCTGGGACCTTGGCGATGGTCTGCTGCTATGTAATCTGTGATTATAACATTGAAGCCCCTAATCCGTTGGCGATTCTAAACGGTTACCCGAAAATTTTCCCTGTTGTAGTTTCGAACTTGGAAAAATTTCGAATGAAAGCGATTGTGCTTTGCGATTTCTAATTATTAAAGTCAACCAAATGTAGTGATTTGATTTATTTATATGATCACTCTATCCTGAATGTTATTTCCATGTCGGCTGTTAACTAATCTTTTTTTTTATTATTTCTATCACTTTTGCTTAAAGAGTTGAAAAATTGTTTCCTTTTTGTTCTCGATTGTTCTAACGGATATTTTAAAATTACTACTTATTGTGCTACTTATTTATATTTTTTTATTGATTCTACATGTTTTTCTAATAACTAATTTTTATAGCATTTTTGTATTTAAATACTACATTTAGTTCAAAGAGATTTTCTTATTTTTTTGTATATATAGTTATTAATTTATCTCTTTTATGAAGTAGCCTTTTAGGATTATAATTTAGGAGGGAATTGATTTATAAAACTTTTTATGCATTTGTGTTTGTTTTATTCTAATATTTATTTTTAGCACAAAAGTAGTGTTATTAGGAATAATTTGGAATTACCAAGATGGTACTTTCAAAGAAGTGCATGCTTTGTGATGTAGAAACAAAACAACTTTTTAGATGTCCATTAAATCCTGATAGGTAAGCAGTTAAAAATTCAAAGTGAGTACCAATAAATTGTTAGTGTATTAAACCATATTCATTAAAGATTCTATTCTTCTTCTTCTAAAGCACTACGGCCTGTTACAGGTCAAGGCTGTCCCAAGTAGTTTTTTGCAGCCGTTCCTATTTGCTGCAAGACTCCTCCAGTTTCCCTTTTTGACAGTAGTTAAGTCCCTCTCTACTGGGTCAAGCCACCTAATTGGTGGTCTTCCTCGTTTCCTCTGCCCCATGGGATTAGTGAAAGTGAGCAGTTTTAAAGCAAGCTCCTAAACATATACAAAAAGCCTTACTTCAGGAAAAAGTGAATAAATTAATTCGTATGACAAAATTACCATGTAATAAACATTGCTAAATATAAGAATAATATTCAGGGATATCGGGGAATATTGACCAGCACTGCAAAATATCCAAAAATAATATTCAGGGATATCGGGGAATATTGACAAACATTGCTAAATTTAAAAAAATGATATTCAGGAATATCCTTTAGGGAGGGTTCACTTGATGGAGGCCGATTTATAATTTCGATAGTAGCCAATATTTTTCTGCTACACAGGTCCTAGTTGCCGCTGACGGGATTTAACGTCATTTCAAACACTATTCCTGTGTGTAACAAGTGAATTAACTCCCTGCAATTTCAATTCATCTTACAATTGTGATAATATTGCAAATATTGCAATATTATTATGTGTTATCACAGTAAAATAGGAATAAGTTAGGGCTGGTTTTGGAGTGCTACGGTCTACTTTTTGCAACACGAGGGCTAATGAGACCCGGACCTACTGCTTAAAGCCGATTCCAAAAGGCTACTAACATCCTTACCATAGAGGGATTCGAACCCACGAACTCTGGTTCCAAAGGCCAGTACCCTAACCATTCGGCCATCGTTCAGCAATAGGGATAAGAAAGAGATATATAATTTGTAGGGTTCCGTTATTGATTTACATAGGTTGTATTTTGATATTCTTTCAATAGTGATTTCATTTGTTAA
Source organism: Pardosa pseudoannulata (assembly GCA_032207245.1). Taxonomy (NCBI): domain Eukaryota; kingdom Metazoa; phylum Arthropoda; class Arachnida; order Araneae; family Lycosidae; genus Pardosa; species Pardosa pseudoannulata. The sequence continues at coordinate 17,796,038 of CM063504.1, read as the reverse complement.
TGACATTAATTGTTATGCCCATTGCTATTATATAACACGGTGATATAAAAAACAAACACGGTGATAAATGTTAATAAAGAACACATTGAATAATACAAACTCGATAATTACATGCCTTGTAAAACATGTTTTAAATTTCTGATGAAGAAATTTTTTTAGGAAATGATTTAGGATTGTACATGGGAAACTACTTCTTAATACACATTTTCAACTTAAAAATTAAGTACAGTAAGACAATTTCCGTGACATGGTTGGAAAACTTAAAAACTGCTTTTAACGAATTACAAATGCTTCACCGAAAAAGAAAAGAAAAGAAAACAAACTAAGACTTAAAATACTTCCATGGGTGCTTTGACCTGTTACAGGGGTTTGATTTCAAAACGTGTCGCACATGATAGATTATTTTCTGAGTAAAGTATCAAAATTGAATATATATCTTAAAATTTAGAGGCATGTTTTTCTTTTTGAATTTGAAATAAACCCTTGCATTGTTAGAGTAACACTTGCTTTGTTTAGAAACATACTAGATACAAAACTTCTTAAACCGACACTTTTCTAAGCCTGTTAAAGTTCTTAAAATGATGTTTTATGATCATGTGTTATAAGAAAATTAATCCCATTGTTCCTATTTATGTAATTATAGAATTTTTAAATAAATGTAAAAAATATGCCATATATATACCTACATGCATATATGCGATATACATAACAAACGTAATACATAATACACACTTATGCATGTTGTACATTCATGCACTGATATACGCATATCCTTACAATGTGCATCTTATCCCTTTGGACACAGTGCAGTTAGACATATATAAAAATACACAATGTCTTCATTTTATACTATAATCCTCTCTCTCTCTCTCTCTCTCTCTATATATATATATATATATATATATAAATATAAATAAATATATATATATATATATATATATATATATATATATATATATATAAATATAAATATATATATATATATATATAAATATAAATAAATATATATATAAATATATATATATATATATATATATATATATATATATATATATATATATATAATATATATATATATATATATATATATATATATATATATATATATATATATATATATATATATATATATATATATATATATATATATATATATATATATATATATATATATATATATATATATATATATATATATATATATATATATAAATGAATTTGTGTCTGTTTGTTTGTACTCGATAGATTCAAAAACCATACATCCAATCAATTATTAGGTATATCCCTAGGAAGGTTTTTAAAAATTTTTAACGTTCGAAATCCATTCCTTCCCCTTTTTTCGAGCGTTTCATGTCATTATTCCAAGCATTATTTTCTCCTGTTAAACGCAAACGATCCACTTTTTAATTTATCGCATCATAACTAAGTGAAAGAAGCAATAATGTCCAGCAATGTGACGTTATCCCATGTAATTGTTTTAAGCGCTGTTTTCCTCGGTTAAGTTTGGTTTGGTTTGGTTTGGAGTGCTACGGTCTACTTTTTGCAACACGAGGGCTAATGAGACCGGGACCTACAGTTTAACGCCGATTCCGAACGGCTACGAACATCCATGCCTCAGTGGGATTCGAACCCACGAACTCCGGTTCCGAAGGCCAGCACCCTAACCAATCGGCCATCGTTCGGCTTTCCTCGGTTAAGAGCAGGAGGTTAAAATTTCAATTTATCACATAATAAATAGGTGAAAACTATGATTTTTCATCAATATGACGTCATTTCTTTAAATATCTTATTTATTCATTTCTTATTTTATATTATTTAAACATCGTCTGCGTAGTATCAATCTGATTTGACCTGGAAATTTAGATATAAAGTGATTAATTTTCATTTTTATGTGAGGCAAATTATAGCATTTTTGTAACTATAATTAGCATTTTGCAAGAACTAATTTTAAATTTAATTCTTGGTTAATTTTTACGTTACAATGAAACGTTTATCAACAATATTTTAACAACAAAAAGTACAAATCTAAGTAACTCTCATGACTCGAACTGAACTGTGACAAATTTAGAGAGTTTTTCACGAAAAAAACTTTGTCCAAAAGTAATATATTAAGTTCACTGTAGCGAAGCACGGGCATACTTGCTATTTCACTATAAATTGTAAAATATAATTTTTGTCTCACCTCACGCAATTGCTGCGAAATATTAACCTTAATGAAACACCTTTTAAGTTTATCACTGCAACAACATTTTTTAAAGAGATCCCAAAATGACATAAAAAGATTGTTCAAGAAGTTACTAAAGTGGTTTCATTATTACAAAAATGAAGTCCTCGAAAAATAATTAACAAGGAATCAAAGTAGACCATAGCATTTTTGGCGCCGTAGGAAATACCGAAACTTCCGTGCCCACAAACTTAAAACTCACACAGTATTATTATAAATGAGTTATAGTCATAATATGACATATATTTGAATTTAGGGAGTATTAAGATTTTAGGGAGTATACAGATAGACGGAAAAATGCTTTATTTAAAAATACAATTTACATTTTTAAGGAGCATGACTGTGAATTTATAAAACTAATACATTAAATTTTCTAAAATTACTTCAACTTATGTTTAAATTATTAAAATAATAGTGCAGTAGCATACACAGTCTAAACGTCATTTAAAATAATCTCTTTCAAAGTTTTTTTTCTGCAAAATCAATTGTATCTTTTTCTGTTTAATTTATGGCTCAACGCACATTCAAAGGCCAGCGTTAGTAGACCATTAAGACAATTTATCGGTAGCCCTAGCTTTAAATAATTTACTATTTTTAGTTTACAAGAAATTATTTCGCCAGTGGCAACAACTATGGACTACGGTAATGAAGTTCTCAAAGTAAGGTTAAAAAAGAAGCCAAGGGAAATAATGAATTTAAAATCGTCAGCAATCTTCATCTTCGTTTTTTGTTAAAGGATCATGCTCCTATAATTTTCAGCCTCAGGCTTTGCCTACCTACTAAGTCCAGACCTGAGGGAATACATAATTTAATATCTCTTCATCTAACAACACATGTTCTATCAATGCAGGTGTCTATCTTGTCGTGCATCACATACACTTCAATACTAATTTTCTGAAATCCGAAAATATCGATAAGTCAGGGTTCCTCCGTGAGTGTTTCTGATATCTTTTGGAATGGAAAAAGTCTATTATCTATAGGTTTTATACTCTTTTTTCATGATAAAAACTATAAACTTCAAAATATTACTTGAATGCTGTAAAGTATTAACCTTAATGGAAAAGTTTTTAGGTCAATCATTTTAACAGCATTTTTGAGAGAGGTCACAAAATGACATAAATGATTGCTGGAGAAATTATTGAATTGGACATCCTCTACTTGGTTTCATTGTTCACACACGTTTCCAAGATACCACTTTGATTTCCCTTAAAGAATAATTAATAAGGGATATATGATTTAGTATCTCCTCTAAAGTTCCCCTTCCACCAACACCGGTACCTATCTTGTCGTGAATCGAACTCACTTCAATGCCACTCTTCTCCGACTGGAAATGTCGATAAGTCAGGGTTTCTTGCTGAACGTTCCTGATATCATCTGGAGCGAAAAAGTCTTTATTATTCATAGGTCCGCTCCCTTTCAGTGTCACGAAACTGTAACCGTAATGCTTCATTACATACGGAGGAATTTTTTTCGGTCTGGTTGTCAAAAGGCAGGGATACGCATTAAGCCCAGGGTGGAAAGTAAGTAGGAACTAGATATTAAAAACAAAATCCAATACCGGGGTAAAAAGGAATATTGGATACTAATAAAAGTCGTATGATTAATATGAAACTTTTAGTTATAATTTTTGATTTATGACAGAACGTTGTTCTTTAATGGCTGTCTGTTTAAAACTAATGTATAAAAGTTTTTTGCAATTTTCTAGTTTTATTTACTTTTAGGGAAGAAAAATCCTTCAACATAACATAATTTAACCAAAACTTTAGACAGTTTTTCTTTCAAAAAATACAGCTAGGTTAATAATTACTAACAGGGTTAGAGTTTTGCAATTGAATAATTATTTACATCATTAACCCTAGAATGGTATCCTTACAGATGTTTTGTAATAATGAACTATTAATAGGTAAAAATAACTTTAATATGTAATAAATACTTAGGAGGACTTGCTGGCTTGAGCCCCCTAACCTCATAAGCGGAACGTTCTAACGTTATTTGAGAGATAGAATAGAGCAATAACATCATTATAGTTTTATTAAATAGTCCTGGAAATATTGAAGTTAATTTTAATTTAGGATATATTTATATTTTTAAAAAATTAAAGTTTAATATTTTCTTCAGTGCTTCTTAGTTATATTTTACTTTTAGGTATGTACCAAATAGATGCAATATATATATATATATATATATATATATATATGTATGTATGTAGGGTTCGGTGTCTAGGTGTGTCGTCAGACAAATTCGATGACAGACTAAATTAACAATAACAGCATTTAATTACGTAATAACACAAATAACACTTAAGTATAAAGACAAATAGTTAAATCCCAGTGCTGACTCGGCATAGACAAGACTTCCTACTCGAAGTTTAACACAAGATCAATTCTACTCGGTGTTTAACATAGAAAATACACCCTACTCGGTGTTTCATAAATTGAAGGAGCTCGAGTGCCACGGGTCCTTCACTCGACCAGGTCACTCCTTCTCCTTGACTCCGACTCGAATGTCCCTCTGTCGTTCCTTACTTACCCCACTCAGTGATGAGGGCGCGACATTGCGAGGATGCGCTGCACTAAATTCACACACACACACACACACACATATATATATATATATATATATATATATTTCAGTCTTAAAAATGGGAATTAAGAATTAAGCGAGTAAAATAAAAGTAGTATTAAAAATAGTTGGAACTTTTTAACGATAATGTAACACACCTTCTTGTAAGACACACCTTCGAGCAAAACTATACAGAATAAAGAAGCTGATGCAGAAGCAGACAATAGGAATTTGCTTAAGTAGCGACTCCAAAAACTCACTTCTAGGCAAGAACATGGGCTGGTAAGATCCTATACCTAGGTCATGACAATTTATGAGAACAACGGATATCTAAATGGCATATCCATGGAGAGAAGGATTACAATGAAGAAGTTTTTATGTATGAAATCAAATGTGCATTCCATGTCTTAACCACTAGTCTGTGTCATATATATATATATATATATATATATATATATATATATATATATATATGTGTGTGTGTGTGTATATATATATATATATATATATATATATATATATATATATATCAGTAGCGTGTGGTAGGTGTTCATGCAGGGTGTGCAGAGAGCAACAACAACAATAATAATAAAAAAACTATAAAAATGTACATTAAACACTTCCTTAACGTTTATTATTCATTTGTACACAAAATCCATATGTCTATCTGTATTACTAATAAAATAACGAAAAGCTTATATTTCCACGAAAAACTTATATTTTCAGCAAACGTAGCACTACACGGCGCCCGCCGCTGTGGTGCCTCATCAGGATGTTTATTGGTGCCGACAAACCGAAAGTCTAGTCCAAGTGCAGAGGATTTCACTGCACGCTGGCGCAATAGAACGAACTGTTTCTCGTTTGGTCAGTGGATTAAATTATATTTATTAATTGCTTTTAACATTTGGAAATCATATATTCTTCGAAAAACATCTCGACAATTTTTAAAAACAAAACCAGGGATATGGTGTTACAGATATAACTTATATACTGTCTGTAAAACACAATGAATGGTAAAATTTGGACTGTTCTGTTAAAATACGTTTCTTTTCTGTCTAACAAAACAAAATTGTTTTTAGCGAATAATTTCTACAAATATAATACATCACCGAATTACTTTACCACACTAAAACATTTCCCTTTATATTGATGAAATACTTCTTTTATATTGCCATGAAAACAAAACCTTACAATATATAAATTTAAACATAAACTGTCTGCAAAATCGTATGGCCAATTAATCAGTTAAAAAACCAATAGCGCTTCAGCATGTAAGTCCCCGCTCTAATACAACGCTTAATAAACCGTACATTCGGATGATTCTGAATGCCAAGTGCAGGAAAAATAGCTGCACTTGCCTCAGTGCTATAGTATGCTGTGCTTCTCTAGTAGCCCATACATAAAAAGCGTGATTTTCTATTAGTGCAAAGTGCGTACACATAAAAATTTCTTATGTTTGTTTGCTTTTGAACACCCTACGTGGTGCAGCACCTAGTACCGCGCGCACTGCGAGAATACAAGCAAGCAAATCAACAGATTTGAATATATTATAAAAAATATTTATTATATGCTATATAAAGATAGGTAGACATAGGTGCAGAAATTTATTGCCTCTCATAATTTTGCTAGGGTGTGCAGTGCACACCCTGCACATATGGACCGCACACCACTGATATATATATATATATATATATATATATATATATATATATATATATATATATATATATATATATATATATATATATAATGTATGTATGTATATATAGATAAATATAGAGACCTAACACACGTGTAGGCTATAAGCACACGTATATTTATATGCATAGATCAATACATGGAGCCGTTGTATCTCAGTCAGCAATGAGATCTACCTCATAACAGGAGGGATGTGAGTTCCAGTATTAAACCTGATAAGGATCCACAGTGTTCATTAATGGCGGCTGGGGCACAGGTAATAGGTTCATGGTTGCAATATCCTCTAAATTCCCAAACGGTACCACTGGAGGTGGCAAGCCAAGCCTAGGTGCCTTCTGCGTGGTTCCTACTTAATTACGAGGAACCATTTGAAATGTTTGTGTTGTCCCAAGGAGTAATGTTGGCCACCTACATAGTGCTTCGATAATAATATGGCTAACTGATATTTGCATTTGGTTAGTAGTGAATGCAATGCTCCCGCATTGCAAATAATAACAATAATTAAAAGAAATTCCACTTTATCCTAGTTTTCTCATAGTTTTTACATAAATAAAATATAATCAGACAATACTAATTTATCGACATATAGAATAATTTCTTTTGTTTATTAACGTACCTATGACCGATTTATTAAGAGAAGTGACAATTTTTTATTTCAGATATATTACCCTTTGTACCCACGATTTGAAAGTGTTAGATAATTTTCACGTTTTATTATTTAATAAATAAGGATCTCGCACTTTTAGATAGGTAAACAGTTAAGATAAACTGCATTATCGTGCACACATTTCGATATCTTTAAGTGTTACATGTCTCTCAGTCTTATACAGATTGATGTATCAATAATCAGACAGCAAATCACACTATTTAATGTTCAAAAGAATTTATGAAACTGAAATACAAATATACATACCCTAGCAGTTATGGTGATATGACCCAATTTTTATATCACCTCAATATATATATATATATATATATATATATATATATATATATATATATATATATATTTATATATATATATATATATATATATATATATATATATATATATATATATATACATATTTATTATATATATATATGTATATATATTTATATATATATGTATTTATATATATATATATATATATATATATTTATATATATATGTATATTTAAAATATTTTAAAATAGTCTTATAATTACATTGATGAGATTTTTAGGTTAAGAATATTATTATTATAAGACTATTTTAAAATATTTTTGGGGTGATTCTATCCTTTTGTGGCAAAACTTGAAGACTATCGTTTGTCTTTTTTATCAAGTTGGCAAATCAGAAAACACCAAAATTAATTCCTGCTGTAATCAGTACTTTCTATAGTACTCTTTGTATAATTAGTTTTGCTTCTTTATTGTTATCACACTACTGACCATTAAAACACTGATTGGAGGCTCACACTCCTATAAATGGGGAAATACAGGTTTATCATCCTAGATGCCTTCGGATGACTTACAACTGCACCAGACCCAGTGCGGATTCTTTTACCTTTGGGATAGGCTTAATTGTCAATTTCACACACACACACACACACACACACACACACACACACACACACATATATATATATATATATATATATATAGCCATGGCCAGAAGAAGACACAGTTTTAGTCAAAGATCTTTATAAGAAACAGTTGATTGGAAGGGTTCTCTCTTCATTATGAGGACTGAACTAGCTGAGAAGTCAGCTAACAGTTCTAAGTAAAATCCTAAGTAACATCTGGGTCAAAATCTATATGAAAATCTCAGTCAAAATATCTGTGAAAATCTGTCGCCGACAGCGTCCTTTTCGTTCGGGAATTTTCTAAATTGGCCGCTAGGGTCATAAAGTTGTAATTGGTTTGACCCCTTCCATGAGGACGTAAACGGTAGTACCAGTGGTCAATTTATACTAGGGGTTACAAAGGGACGAAGGTTTCTTTTGTCCTTGACTTAAAATTTGAATACCTATGAAAATTTTCTCGAGTCTTAATGAGAGCTTTCGGCTGACCCCTCAGCTACTCTGTCCCTATAATGAAGTGGGAACCTGTCCACCAACGTTCTGCTAGTAAAGGTCTTTACTATAACCATGTCTTCTTCTGGCCATGACTGCAACCACACCTCGTTGACACACACATATGCATATATATATATATATGTGTGTGTGTGTGTGTGTGTGTAATATATCAAAATTATTTAACTTTAATATTTCCTTAAAAACCTCCTCTCACCCATTCTAATTCCTTAAAATCTTTTTCCCAGCCTCTAAATGTCTTAATCAAAGGAGTGTCTTCGACTTAAAATTCTTTCGATACAATTCCCAAAGCTTTCTATCCTATAGATGTAAATTTTCTGTCTATTCAACACGTTTTCCAGCTGTCGCCGGCAAATGGCTCTGCGTTTTTTCCTGATCTTAACACTTAATTCGCTGAGTAAGTTTCTTCTACCTTGGGAAAATTCTTTCTGTCTTCGCTCTTGGGTGCACCTCTGTTCGAGCAGAGTGATTTTTATGTCTTTCCTTTGTTTGTCGTTGACTGGTAAAGATGTCCGCTTTAGCAGCTCTAAAATAAAGTTTTAATTAGACTTGTGCCGGTCTTCTTCAATGTGGCCAGACTGCATCGTTCGTTATTACTGTTAGCTGGATTAGCTTTCTTCTTTCCCAGCAGCCCGGGCAAGTAAAAATAATAGGGGCTATCATGTGTCCAGCAGTTTTAAAATTATTGGATTACATATATATATATATATATATATATCACACACACACACACACACACACACACACACACATATATATATATATATATATATATATGTATGTATATGGATAGCTTTCTTGGGTTAAGGTAAGACCGTGGAATGTTGTAGGCAGGTTAAATTGAACAAAATTAGATAGAACACTTATTTGCCTTCTGTTAAGCCACATGGCTATATATTGTATATAAATTTCTTTGAATGGTTTAATTTTTAAATAAATTGTTTCATGCTTATAGTTTAAAAAGTGTTTAAGGCTTAAGGTGATATTAATTTTGATGGATTTTTACTGCATTCAGTTTAGTCACTTAATTTGTAAAGAGTTTTTGGTACATTTATTCTTTTATGGTTTCAATTGCATTATTTTCCCTATATTAATCTATTATGTTGCCAGGAGTAACAAACCGTTTGTGAGATTAAAAGTATTTATCATTTATTTTTATTCCTTTGTGCTTAGTTCTGGTGTCACGAGATTCTATTACAGGTAATCAGCGATTATTGATTATACAAATATGACAAATCCCTGGTTATCTCTTATTAAAGACAATATTTGTAAGATAGGGCCATGATATTTTTAATTTTACCTTGGATTTTATTAAATAACATTTTTAATAAATTCTGTTATTTTTTCTATACCACAGTGCAAGGATAAATAGGCAGATATTTTCTTTAAAAATTAGGTAGAAATTAAAATAAAATGTGTTTTTGTTATATGAAACTAAGGTTTTTCATTTTTGAATTTTGAAATGTATATTTTAAAAACTAAGTAAAAATTTGAAATAAACATAACCTTTTATTTGAGAACCTTAAATATACAGATCGAAGGTTGAGCGCAATACAGCTATCACGTCACTAAATTTATATTTGAGCTGTTAAAGATTGTATTAAATTATGACAACATTCTGTGAAGTTTAGTAACTATAACAAATTATATGTAAATTAAATTATGAAAAAGCTATATGGTTTCTCGTATAATTTTTACATAGTGTGAATTATATTTATGTTAAACAATGTAAAAATTATACAGGGAAATTTAATGTTTGTGGTAGATTATAGCAATAAATGCAAAGCAAAAATAAATAAAGCACATTTGTTTCTGTATGTAAATATTGTACTAAATTGTGATTATTTAAATAAAGTTTAATAAATGCTTAACTCGTTTGGCAAGTATGAAGATTGTAGCATTTATTTTTGGGGTTGTATATCATAACATGAATCTTATAACGTTCGAATAAGCCCTTTTGTCGTAATTCATTTCTACTTAACATTTATAGGCTATAAATTTTGAATATCGGAATTGTTTAAACCTTTTGGCTATGTTCGTATGAGAGAATATCTATATAATGCATATTAGATATAAATCTTTAAATTTTATAGGTCTCACTCAAAAATATAGCTAAATTTAAGACGCTACACCAAATTATTTTTTGCTTAAAATGTACTTCATTGTGTGTCATATGTGATGTACACGCGTAAAAAGCATTAAATATGTACATCATATGTGATGCACAGAAGGTAAAGGGTTAAAAAGTGCATCCTGTACAAGCGTAAGAAGCATTAAATGTGTATATTTTATGTGATATACAAAAGGTAAAGGATTAAAAAATGTGTCTTGTACAAGCGTAAGAAGCATTAAATGTGTATGTGATGTACAGAAGGTAAAGGGTTAAAAAGTGCATCTTGTACAAAAGTCAAAAGCATTAAATGTGTATATCATATGGGATGTACAGAAGGTAAAGGGTTAAAAAGTTTGTCTTGTACAACCGTAAAAAGCATTAAATGTGTATATCATATGTGATGGGCAGAAGGTAAAGTGTTAAAAAGTGCATCTTGTACAAGCGTAAGAAGTATTAAATGTGCATGTGATGTACAGAAGGTAAAGGGTTAAAAATTGTGTCTTGTACAAGCGTAAAAAGCAATAAATATTATATCATATGTGATGTACAGAAGATAAAGGGGTAAAAAGTGCATCTTGTACAAGCGTAAGAAGCATTAAATGTGTATATCATATGTGATGTACAGAAGATAAAGGGTTAAAAAGTGTGTCTTGTAGAAGCGTAAAAAGCATTAAATGTGTATATCATATGGGATGTATAGAAGGTAAAGGGTTAAAAGCGTGTCTTGTACTAGCGTAAAAAGCATGAAATGTATATATGATATGTGATGTACAGAAGGTAAAAGGTTAAAAATTACTTTTTATACAAGCGTAAAAAGTATTAAATGTGTATATTTTACGTGATATACAAAAGGTAAATGGTTAAAAAGTGCGTCTTGTAGCTCTAAAACATATTTTGAAGCTCAATAACTATTTTATCGTCTACAAACTTGTTAAAAGTATCTTTTACTATATTATTCAATACCTACACGGAATTGAAAGAAAACGTATGCGTTTCAGTTGAAAAATTAACTTCCCGTTCAACGAGGAACCTTATCGAAAAACTCTGTGAATCACGCAGTATAATGTGTCAGGTTCCCCATCTGAAACGGCATTCATCCAGAAGACGGCTTTACGACTCTGCCCATCACAATGAAATACGATACGATGTCTCGTAATCAGCTAAAATGAGGAGGTGTAATTTTAATAAGGAATAGAACTGCTTTTTTGTAATGTACATCATGTTTTTTTTATAATAACTCGCATAAAGTAATATTAAAGGAGACATTATAGTTAAACGTTCAAAATTTCGATTATTTTATTTTTATATATTTAAAATCTTTGGAAATTTCTATATAGTTTAAAACGAATTCTATTTAAATATTCGAATTAGATCCTGTAACGCTATAAACCTTTACATTTAATATCATAATTTAAAAACAAAATTTTAAAAACTGAAGTTTTTAACTAAAATGTTTTAAAAAGGCTTTAATTGCATTTTAATTGAACATGGTATTTTTTCATGCAAGTGCAATTTTTGATTTTAAATTTTCACAGCAAGTGCGTGATATATCTATAATGAAATTCTACCTGCTTCTTTCGTTGCTGCTTATTTCATTTAGTATTTATAGTGCAGTAGCTCAGTAAAACAGCACTTATCAAATTTCACTTATCTACTTCTTTTCATTACTATCATATTCGCCTACTTGAACCGCGGTTGCTCAGTCGGCAAAGGTAGCGCTCTCGTAACTGGAGGGTTGCGGGTTCGGAGCCAGAGCCGGCATAAAATCCGCCGTGTTCGTTAAAGGTGACTGGGGCATGTAAAACATGTTAGTGATCACAATGTCCTCCAAGTTCTAAATTAGTTCCTCTGGGTGTGGCAAACCAAGCATATGGATCTGCGCTTAGTTCCTGCTTCAAAATTACAATCACCCACTTGAGCTTAAGTCGTATTTTCACCCTTGAGGTGCTCCTCAAATCAAACCGAACGATGGCCGATTGGTTAGGGTGCTGGTCTTGGGTACCGGAGCTCGTGGGTTCGAATCCCACACTGGCATGGAGGTACGTAGCCGTTCGGAACCGGCTTTAAGCTGTAGGTCCCGGTCTCATTAGCTCTCATGTTGCAAAAAGTAGACCGTAGCTCTCCAAACCAAAACGAAAGGCGCACCCCTTGCCTTAACCCCTTCCGGTATGATTTAATAATGAAAAACTGTGCATGAAATAACCATTTAATTTTTATTTAAAAAACTTGTTTTATTTTACAATTCTTACATATTCTTAATTAAAATCCACTTTTTACATAGTATTAAATAATATCAGAAACAGTAAAATTAAGAAAATATCAAAGCAAAACATTAATAAGGTATACAGATAATAGTCTTCAAGCTAGTGGTACTTTTCAAAACAAAGTGCAAAGGAATTCTTAATTGTTTACACCGCCAAGTAGTCTCACTTTTAATTTGATTCTTGTAACACACACGGCATTTCTTAGTAGGTTTTCTTTTATTCTGACTCATTAATTTGGCAATGACTTCTACCAAGTAAACAATATGCAATAGTGACTTGTGAATTTCACAAGTGATAAAAGTGTTGCCAAATTCAGTACACTAGAAATTTTAAACTAAATTAATTATCATATTTAACAGTAACTTTAATCGCATGACGAATGTAGCTCGTCATTGTGCGGTATGGAATGAAAAACTAATGACGAGCTAGACTCGTCATTTTACCGGAAGGGGTTAATACTAGAAGCCTCCGGTTCAATCGTGCCTGGTTTGATCAAGTAGCATATGCAATAACAGCAATAAGTATTTATAGTATTAAAAATCTTAGTTGTTAACATTATTTTAGTTTTTTTTTGAAAATTAAATCTCCTAGTGTAACATTTCTGATTGCTTTTTAAAACTTTAAATAGGTGGGAAATGCCACCTAATAATTATTGTTTACATAAAAGCAAAAACTATTATTAAAACTCACTTTGTATTGCTGGAAGTCTACGCGCCGTGTGCCAGATAATTAAAATTTTTTTTAAAAAACAAGCTCTTACTTTACACTTCATATAAAAAGTTCTTATATTTTAGAAACAAAGTAAATACTGCAAAACTATTTAAATAAAAATAGAGAACAAAGGATGCAAAAATGTATTTATGGTAATAATTAAAAAAGGGTATAAGGCAAAAAAAAAGTAAGAAAAAAAAATCTTCCATTTAAAATTGTTTTAATGTTATGTGATACTTTAAAAAACTTTAAAAAAGGTACCAAGCAGTCTACAACGGGATTTTCTTGGGTTTGATAAAATCATAAGATTATACATAGTTATTATACATAAAATGCTTAATTTTTTTACCCTTAATTGTGACAGATTAAATATAATAAGAAAATGAGTAGACCAAACGTTTTGTTTGTTGTATTCCTGGTTCGCTATAGCGGATATCGATTACATCCTTTAATCCTTATCTCTCACGAAATTAAAATTAGAATCATACGTTCTATTTCAGAAAATAAACCTCCCGTGCGAAGAGGAAATAGTAAAAACTGAATAAAAAACAAAATAAAATCTGTCATCTGAAACGGCATTTACCCAGGAGACGGCTTTACGACAATGTCTATGAAAATAAAATAAGATACAATAGCTCTATCAAAAAGACTCAAATTTTACTACAACAATTTTTGAATAGAATTTTTTTTTTTTTATCAAACCACCAGACGATGTCTGCTTCTCCCAATCACTCGCATCAAATTAACATTTTAAAAAGCATTGACTTAAAAGCGATTAACCACCTTCAGTCGGCAAAGACATCCATCTCATCAATCATCTATCTTAAAGCTATTTTAAGTCTACAGACAACTATCCAAAAAGACCAAATTGAATAGAATTTTTTTTTGTTTTTAATTCTATCAAACCACCATAGATGTTACTTGAAGTTATGCGAACAACGATAGCTCAGTCGGCAAAGGCATCGATCTCATAATCGGAGAGTTAGGATTTCGAGGTTCAAGCAGGCCTAAGATCCACTGTGTTCATTAATGCCGGCTGGGGTACATAAAATAGGTTCTTGATCACAATGTTCTCCAAGTTCCGCAAACGATACCTCTAGAGATGGTAGAGTAACCTTGGAAATCTTCTGATTGGTGCTTGCTTCTAAATTATGAATACACACTTTGTTTGCGTTGACCCTAGGGAGTAATGCTGGGCACCTATATAGTGCATTCGTAATACTAGAGACAACAAGTATCTGCAACTTGGTAGTGTGCAATGCCATGAAAACAAGCTCCCTCGTATTGGAAATAATAATAAAAGCAAGTCCAACTTTAGCCTTGTGCACTCTTATGTTTCTTATGTGTGACTCAACATGTTTTTATCTCAACAGCTCCTTTGTCGCGTCTCACCTGACTTTTTGATAAAATCCAAACTAATAGATGCTCAAATAGATAGATGACAGAAGAAAACAAACCATCTTTTTTTTTTTGTTTGTGAAGCGTGGAATACTGTAAAAAATGACACTTAATTGAATTTATTTTTTTCAATTGCTCTAACTTTTAGTTTCATTTGTAGTGCAAAGGGTTAAAAAAAACCAGAAATGTGTCAAGCAGTCAAAACAGATTTTTTATGACGGTTCCATGGATGTATGGAATTGAAAGGATAAATCAGTATAATTATAATAGAAAAACGGTGAAACCAAAACTTCTGTTCTTTATTATAAGTTTCCCTAGACGGAGTTGGACTATATTATTTATAATTTTATTCAATTTACTCTGAATGAAAACAAATATTAAATATTGCATTGGATAAAATAAACGTGCACAGAGGAGTTTCATCGAAATACCCCGTGTGACACAGAGTGAAATGTGTCAAATGGAATGACATTCATCCAGAAGACGTTTTTACGACTCTGTCCATGACAATGAAATACGATACGATGCATCGTAATCAGCTAAAATGAGGAGGGATAATTTTACTAATGAATAGAGCCGCTCTTTTGCAATACACGGCGCTCTTTGCTTGTCATAATAACTCGCAGGAACTAACATTAAAAAGTGTCTGTCTTGGAAGCGGGCCCAACCTCAAAAACATCATAAACGAGCCAAGCAGTCCAGAAAGGTTTTTTTTCCTCATTTGATCTTTCATTTTTACGACATGTTGGAACTTTTTTTTTGTTAGAGAGTATCATGCCGGAAAAATTTGTGGGAAATGGTTCGTTGATGTTTAGAAAATGGCGTTTTATAAGAAAATTAAAGAAATATCTTCCAATTTTATGCGCACACAATATACAAAAATGAATATGTACATGTACATCGTTACACGAATTTACAACCACATATGTACGAATCTAAGAGTGTTTAAGCATCCATATACACATAACCGTATATGTATACACTGACATATGTTCATTCGACCGTACATTCGTATATACAAACACCTCAAAGACGTAAACAAATACATGTTTATTGGCTACTCATATGCATTTGCTCGCTGATATTCTGATTCAATAAAGATACACACACACACACACACACACACACTATATATATATATATATATATATATATATATATATATATATATATATATATATATATATATATATATATATATATATATATAAATGCTTATACTTGCTAAAAGCCCATATTTTCATATATACAAACATATACTTTAAAGACAGCCCTTAGACATACAAGATATGTCTACAAGAGTTTATAGGTTTTTGCATAAAAAAGCAAACTGCATAGGCATAAGGATACAAAAACTTATAAATTGAATGATAACCATGATGACCCAGTAGATAACTCTCTTTGCACTTATAATTCGGATTTCAAGAATTTGAATTCCCCTGTTGGCATAGATGTCGTAGACATTTAATTTGGTTTAGTTTGGAGAGCTATGGTCTACTTTTTTGCAACAAGAGGGCTAATGAGAGTGGGACCTACAGCTTAAAGCCAATTCCGAACAGCTATGAATATCCCTGCCACAGTGGGATTCGAACCCACGCACTCTGGTACCGATGACCAGCAACCTAACCAATCGGCCATAGTTCGGCCGTAGCCATTTGGAGTCTGCTTTAAACAGTAGATCCTCGCAAATGCGTAGATCCTAGCACTCTAAGCCAAATCATACTAAACGAACATTTTTAAAAATTGTATTTTAACAAACCTTTTTAGGCATTTGTATACAAGCACCTTCTTATAAGTGTACTAGTCTACCAATACAAAAGTTTTAGGCATTTGCGTGCATACACTTTTTTCTAGGTGTACTAGTTTCTACTCCGCCTTAAGGCCATCCGGATTCCGTCTCGAATTGAATGAGGGCTACAAGAGTAGACCTCTTTTCAGCTCGCGTACTTTTCGTCCTCCTCACTAAATCTGACATCACCAAGAGATCCACTACAGTATTCTTCTAAATTCTTCCAATGACCACTACTCTGCTGCCTTCGTTCACCAGTTCGCCGGGCACTTTGAAGGAGGCTGGCGGAGTGGGGAGCCCCAATACATACTATCTGCCGGACCCTCATGTTCATATAGGCCCGGATTGGTGCTTAATTGTGAAATAGTGCAAATTTATGCAATGTGAATAGCCTTAAAATTATAGCTCAATGTAAAAACTAAGGAAAAATACCAGTACGATATTTAGATAAGCTGGCTTCACTATTTAAAAACGAGTCAACGAAGCTATTTTCGTAGTACAAATCCACCACGTGGGTGCATTAACACGAATCATATTACAATAAGTCGTCAAATTTTCTGATATATAAACTTCAATTAATTGCAAATTAGTTTTATCTCCATAAACTTTAAGTATGTAAATCAAACATTAAATGGCATAACCTCTCATAGAAATTTCCAATAAGGAGAAAAAAAAGGAAAGTTTAAAATTATTGAAATAACGTCATGGGGTAATCTGTCTATTTCAATTTTCATGAGCAAACGGTTCTTCGAAAGTAAACTACAAGGTGTAATCTCTGAAAATGTACAAGCTTGACGTAACTATTAGGGTCAGGGTGTGATCGCCAAATACTCTAGGCGAGGCATTTCTTAACACCATAGCAACCAGGTACATTCGATCGTCGAGGCATTGACCTTATTGGCACAGATATGTCCGTTTGCGGTAGATTGGAAACAGATTGACGAAGAGTTGCTGGTATCCCCAAGGACACCATTGAAGGGAGATTAAGTATTAAAGGAAGAGCTCTGCCTCCATCTAATCTTTTTAAAAATGTCAACGTTCTATTGCCAAAGTTAAAAGTTAGGACTAGTAATTCTCGATAGGAGGTAATCATAGAAATATATTTAAGGCGACAGTGTACCTTTAGAGCAAACTTTTTTTCTTTTAAATGAATTTCCTTGAAGATTCACTATGTTATTAGTACTATTGATGCATAAATATTTAAAAATTTGAAGGCAAAATATTTATTAGTTTTGGAGTCATTAATTATTAATTGTTTCATAATTAGCTTAATTGAAAATGATCCAAGTGCATCAATTTTGCATAAAATATTATAAAAATTTTTTTAAGTATACCTTATAGACTTTACAAAAAATGTAGTTGTTTCCATAAACATTCATAAAAAATATAAAGAGAAAAATAATTATGATGATGATACCCATATTTTGCAGAATAAACATCTATAGCGGTTAATTAAAATGCATAAGTAACATATTATATGCTAGAAAACATACCCGTTTCAACTAGACTTTATTTTCTAAACTCTAACGTAAATAATACTGGAATTTCAGAGACAATGATCTATTTTCAATGCGCTTCTGGAGTACTTTAAACGTTTGTAATACATAAAAATTTTACTTCTGAGTAAACAGCATTTGAAGTTGTTATTGCTATACCCATAAGTAATGATAAGCTTATTATACCCATAAGTAATGATAAAATGGTGGGATGAAAATATTCTTTTTGCTCCGTATTCCTAATGATATATTCTTTCATTATTCTATAAAATCGAAAATTCGAATTTTTGGTCGATTTTAGCCAATTTGAAAGTTCAACATCACCTTAAATATATAATATTGAATTAACTAAGCAACCATGAGGTAGATAGATACACAGAACTTAAAATTAAATAGGTTAATTTAATTCCATAAAAAATACTCAAAACGACTTTTCCAGTGTTTGATTACCAGCTTCTTGCCATAATGTCCCTATCTCTCTGGTATCTACAATTAGGGAGGTGAGATAATTTTATACAACCTAATACGTATTATGTGTTTAAACAAAATAATACTTGTTATCTCTTATGAAAAACATTATTGAAATATTAACCCTCTAAGCGGTTCGCAAGTACAATTCCGCCAAACCGATGATATCTTCAAAACGTAGAATTTTCGACCTCCAAAAACGCTCCGAAAATGGATGTAATGTACAATTCTGTTAAGGCTTTCCACCATGAAATTTTGATCAGGTCGATTGTTTAGGAGCTGCATCCCTCTTTGACTGGCCTTTATTGAGGGATGCATCCCTACCCCCTGAGGCACAAAGACGCTGATAGCTTTTCATGGCTTTGTAATTCGTTATTTTGAAGTACTTCGTTTGCGGTAACAGATGTATCTCTAATTGCACCACTTAAATATCTTGGATGACTTTCGTAAAAAAAATATAAACAAGTCTCTCAAAGAATATTTTCATTTGTACTTTTAGAATCCATTATTTCTTATGGGAGGATCTTCGAGACTTGGCATGCTTTATGTGTATTAAAAATTAACAATCTATAATATCTATATGTCTGTTTTTAACCGGAAGTAAAGGGACAATAACGAGGATGAGTTTCACGTATTCCATTCTAGTTGACAAAGGTGAAAAAAAAAAAAACATAGAACGCTTTGGCCACTGGCACAGTAAACCTTTAGTGTATATTTTGGAGACTTTTTTCCTTCGATGTTCCACTCGGAGGGTTAATACATTAAATTTTATATTAAAATAATGTCAGTTTTTAGAATAATTATTTGTCTTCTTTGAAAATGTTCGAGTGTATTTTGTTACTCATTATATAATTCTTAATTTTCCTTAATTTAAATATTTTTTATTAATGTTTGCTTTTATTTTTGTTTCAAATATCTTTAACGCATATCTTTTTTACAATGAATGCACTTGGGGATATTATTTAGTTATGTAACATCTTTCCAACAATGGCCAAACAGGAAGAAATGCAATTTGATGCTTCTCAGTATCAAAATCCAAGCTAGGTTCAAAACCTCGCTTGGATATTTGTAGCCATTCATAATCAACTTTATAAGTCCCGGTTCAATCAGCTCTCGTATTACAACAAATTGAACGTATTGCTCTAAGCTAAGTTGCCAAACTAATGAAATATTATACGAGAGCTAATGAGATCGGGACCTACTATTTAAACGTTCATGATCGGCGTCGTATCTCACACGTTGGCGCTTTTGTACCCGTACTCTCGGATGCCTAAAAAAGGAGAATAAAATTGGACCGTTGAAATTGTATTCGATGCTATTTAAAATCTTTTTAAATTCCTAGATTATTTTTGAATTAAGAGAAGACTTAACTGGTTCTGAGATACAGTTAAAAAATATAGTATCAGAGAGTATTAATTAAAATTTAAAACGAGAGAATTACAGGGTAAGCGGGAGATCAATGAACGAAGTATCATATATTTGATTACCCTTAAATCAATAAAAAAACCCTGCATACTAATAAAATTATTTTGCATTTTCTAGCGTATGATAGAACATATATTGGTTTTTAGTAATGAAAAGGGTTCTTGATACAGGGGAAATTTACAAAATAAATAAATAAATAAATAAAATAAGGCCAATAAGGAGTTAATGCCAATTTCGAAGATGCATGCTAGTGCAGGGATGAAGATCAAAACCATCAGGGGAACTCCATCCCAAAACTCCGGGTTTAAGAGCAAAGTCCTAGTAGTTCGATTATCATCCAGCAAGTTTGTAATAGTGAAGTTCAAACTGAATATGTATCTAAACCTGATTTTACATGCAAAAAAAAAAAAACTAAATTAAGTGATGACTTTTCGGATTTGTTATTTCGTTTTGTTATATAAAAATTTTCAAAACCATTCGATAAAATTAAAACAAGATAACATGGAATGTTGTTAACAAGATCTTATTTTCATAAGTCAATAAAATATAAATCTTTTATAAATCTGAGTTACTAAAAAATCGGTACTTAGGAATCAATACGTATGGATTTCATGTGATGCTGAACCATAATCCCTGTGTAAGTTATACATTGTCTACCAATAAGTATTTCGACACCTATGCAAATGCTGATATCTGCGGTACTGAGGTACGTCACTGACTCCACTGGTATACATCGTATAGGAAACAACATCGGCATTAGTCGCATGCAAGATGCCGCGCTGTTCGGAGCTCTCTGATTTCGAGAAGGGTATAATTATCGGGTATCACAAATGTGGCCGATCCTTAAGGGACATATCTAGCGATCTGAAGTACCCCAAATCGACAGTGGCCTATGTGATTAAAAAGTGGAAGGTGAGTGGTGATTGTTGGAATGTGCCCCGAGTCGGCAGACCAACGAAATTGGGAGATAGAGACCGACAAGTGCTGTCAAGAGAAATTCAGAAGAACCGCACTCAACCGATGGCCCTCATCCGCGAGGAGTTTCAACAGACAACCGGGAGTATTGTTTCAATGAATACCATCCGTATGGTACTAAGAATAAGATTCGTATGGTATTAAGAAGCGCACTACCCGTTCAAAATCAGTGAAGGAACTTGTATGTCTACTCCAAGCCTAGTGAAAGACAATACCTCTAGCTGTAATACAAAGACTTGTGGAAAGTATGCCCCGGAGGATTCACGCTGTAATTGCCTCTCGTGAAGGCTCTACCAACTATTGATTTTGAATAAAGTTTTTTCTTTTCTATCACAGGTTTCCAAATACTCATTGGTAGACAGTGCATCAAAATGAACCATTATACAGATACTAGTCATTATGAAAACAGAACAAGAGCACCTCTGCTGTTTCATTGCTTCTAATCTGGTTATTTCGAACTATATCGGGTAGGACGCTGCTCTTCGGTAGAGGAGTTCAGTTCGAATACTACAGTTAGGATGTAAGTACATCGCTGTTCGGAATAGATTCCGGTCTCATTAGCCCATTTGTATAATAAAAGTAGATAGTAGCTCTTCAAACTAAACCAAATCTACAGTGATGTCAGTTTAGGAGAAATAAAATTACTTTTGGAAGTCTAAATGATTTAACTCTTTATAAGAAGTTTCATTTTAAAAACAAATATAAAGCAAACAATATTGAAATAACTGATTAGCTTAAGATGTCCATTCTAGTTTCAAGAGAAAGTGCTTCTCTGAAAATAACTACAATTCAGTTAAGGGCAAGTACTTACTATGCCTAATGAACCAAGGAAAATCTGAAGTGGTTATCACATAACTTATCAAATTATAAACATATTTTACACTTCATTAAAATTTATTTTATTTGATAGTGAGATGCGATCCTCTGATTCACTAACAATTATCTTCTAATTCTTATATAAAGTGAATAATTGCACAATGACTAGAATATTGTTAAAAAGGTTATAACAGGATAAAAATGTATGCAATATTAATACAGCAATGATTATAAAAGTGTATAAAGAGAGTAGCAGGTATTAGTACAAGAATGAGTGGAATTCGGGGATTGTCTTTTGGCGAAAATCGTAAGCATTAATATCAGTTATATTGAAATGTTTTATTACATAGAGTGTGGAGCAGAATATAAAAATGAAAGTGCCCAACTAAAAGTTACAACAGTTCTAAATACAAAACTTAACTTTTTACGGCTAATCGTTTTTAAGTTATACCGGGCAGAATTAATATCCGTTATAATGAATTGTTTTTTCCTATAGAGTGCAGATGGCAATCAAAAAAAGGGGAGAAGTGCCCAAAAAATGTTACAAAAATCTTTAAAACAAGATTTCAACATTGCTTTGAACATTTTTAAAAAAATTTCAGTATTCCATTTACATTATGACTAATTGCTCTTAAATTATACGACATACACACGTATGTACGCATGAACATGACGTCGTAATTAGTTGAATTATTCAGAGATGATTAAAATAGATATTCTTAGTTTCAAAGTTTAAGTTTCTTTGTATATACATATGAAAGCAAAAACAAAACTAATCAAAATTGATCGAGGAATGGCCAAAATGAACATATGAACACCAAACTATTTCGTTATTGCAATACTTTCAGTACTTCCTACAAGTGAGTGTAAAGCGCCCACAAAAGTTTAAATGAAAAAAAATGTAACAGAATTAAAGTTTGACATACTAAACACGTATATTGCTATATTTTTCTTCGAAGTCTGTGAGTTCCATGGCTTAAAGGTAATCGTCACGGGCTTCCCTTTGGAAGGTCTACCATTCGAATCTGTTGAAGTGTGGAAATGCCTTTGTCCTTATTCAGCCTCTCGAGGTTTCAAGAAACTTCTAATGTATGTAAATTTACTGTTATCTCAATATTTGAGATTTTTTCCTCGCTTTCTGAAAGCTTCAGCTTGTATTACTGCTAGAGATATATCCTGTAATGCCAGTGTCAGAACTAGCGTCACTCGTGGATTAATAAAAATCATTTCATCTCTACTAAGAATTCCCCATTGTGTAGAATAAGCAATTTACCTGTAATCTACGTGACAATATTATCTAAATCACAAGTATGAATACATTTGAAGGCACGAATTGCTACAAAGATTATTTTGTGGCAATGAAACGTAATATGTAGCATTCAAATACATAAATTACATCAAGGGAACTCAATTGGTAAGAGTTTGAATGCCACATTAGAGATATTATGTACGACTGCAGGCCATACTTTCATTATTGGCTAATTTTCGTAAAATTCTGCAAGTGAATAGATACATAAAGTACATAAAGTAATATGTATAGTTGAGTTAAAAACAAAAGTTTTGTCGTTTTGATTGCTTAAAACAATTTGAAACTTCTGTGTTTAAAAATACATTTAACGGAGGATCATAACTGTATGTACATTTTAAATGTAATAATAAACATAATTAAACATGAGAAGTCCTTTGTCCAGACTTAACGACCGAAGTTAGCTAATTTGAAGTCTCCTGCTCCGACCGACTACAATAGCGCGGCGACAGAATGTCTGGGATAGTGACAGTTCAGTTCAATAGGTGTTACGCCCTGATCGGTTGCTAGTAATGATCCCCGGAGGATTGCCTGGAGAAGCAGCAATCGGGACAGCCAACGAATGAGGACTGTAACATTAGCTGGAGTTCTCAAGTAACTAGGATCTTAACTGACCAAAAAACGGTTGGAGGGACCGTAACTGACCCCCAAGTATAAAAAGCCTAGAATTTTTCGACTCTGGGCTTTTCGACATTTTTTTATGGTTGGTACTTTGACCTCGTGGAGGCTTTCGCGCCTTTTGACCGGAACCAGCTTTCTAGCGATTAAGTTCGGGAGATTCGTAAA
>CM063504.1:17754450-17766950 GCA_032207245.1 Pardosa pseudoannulata | reverse complement strand
AATACAATAAAGTGGCAAAATTTTAAGCTTTTAAAAGAAATTTCATTAATTAGAAATTATTTTTATACCTAATTTTATATATTTGAAAAGATTAATTCTTATTTATTAGATTATATACAAAGTAGTATCACGAGAGTTTTCTCTAGTATACAATTAGATTTCTAATATTATCGTTAAGTATAATACTAAACAAGTCACTAAACAAGGTCATGTTTGATTTGTATCTAATCTAATCACAGTTCAAGAGTGAGCATATTCTGTAGATTAGAGTAGATTACTTAAGTTCAATAGTTGTCAGGTTGTTTTTGATAGTTTACATTTTTCGAATGAGAATTTCGAGTTAAGAAAAGGGACGGGAATTTATAAGTACTGCATAAAGCTATTGGAAGAAATGTGCCTTCGAAACTATTGAATTGAATCCAATTGGCAAAATCTTTTTCAAACGATTAAGAATTTTGAAAGAAAGTTGTTTGATAAATTAATGGTAATTAATGGATATAAAAATCCCGAAATCATAAATTTTGTTGAGATAAAATTAATCTACGCATTTTGTGTTATGACAGAATTTGACAACACAGGACGGCGCACAGATGCTTTTAATGCCGGAAGTTCAACAGCCTCTTTTTTCAGTATCTATAAAGAATCCGATGAATTTTGATCATCATAAGGAAGGAGAAGTTTTATCCTGATCTCACACCCCTTCACATTCTTGGTAAGGAACAACGCACTTCCACTTACACATCGGCCGAACGATGGCCGAATGATTTGGGCGCTTGTGTGCTGTAGTTCTATAGCTTTTGAAATGTTAAAGAAGTACATTAGTTTTAGAACCGTACTAGTGAGCAATGTCAGTTTCAGTTTACATGATGTAGCGTCCCTTAAATTATATCTCGATTTCGGTCTTTGACACTATGATAATCAGAATATTTTGGATAAGCGTGTTACACATGTTTACTCTTTGTGTATCCAGGTCCTCACAAAGTTAATGTACTCTACTTATACATGGGCCGAACGACATCCTAATGGATAGAACGCTGCTATTTGTTACCGGAGTTCATGGATTTGAATCCGACTGCTGGCAATCTAGCTTTTCAGTATCGCCTTTAAGCAGTAAATTCCGGTTTCATTGCCAAGAGATGGCTGAGTGGTCAGGGCGTTGACTCCTCGGTATCAGGGTTCGTGGGTTCGAATCCCAGTAGGTTATGGATGTTCGTAGCAGTTCGTAATCAGCTTTGAGCAGTTGGTCCCGGTCTCATTAGCCTTCGTGTTACAAAATAGTAGAACGTAGAGCACCAAAAACAAACCAAACCCTGTCTCATTAGCCGCCGTGTACCAGAACAGTAGAACGTAGCTCTCCAAGCCAATCCGAACCACACTTAACCGTGGAGATATATCGGGAATCCTACAAGGCTCGAACCGGTACTCTAACCATTAAACTCTAGTAATGGCACAATTTAATTGAAGCAAATCACAACCAAGACTTCTGGAGCCCTTACCACTCTTCAACATGTACGCATTAATTTATAATTCCTGTTACTGGTGAAGATTGTGCGAATTTCTTGTGCCATGGTAAAAAAAATCTTCAACCTATTTATCGTAGTTTAGATCAGCTTGTGATGAAGGCTCTAATCGGTTGAAAATTTTTAACTATAAGTGAAATTCGTGTATTTTTTAACAGAAAAAAGAATTCTATACTGAATTTGCTGCTTTTTTTTAACAGGTACATGCTGATGTGTAATAAGGCCTTAAGGAAGAAGATAAATAAAAAGTGGAATAAGCATACATTCCGCAGTTGAGAAATATACCAGTTATCTGGTAAGCCGAAAAACCGATTTAATGGTACTATAGACCCTGGATTTATACGTCAATCTAAAAAGGTATTTACACATTCAGGCAGTATTAAACTTATGTAGGCATCAAGAGTTAATTAAACATACGTAAAAGATATCTAAATTTAAGTAAAGAAGCATTTTATAATTTATATCAACATTAAGGAAGTTGAAAAGTGTCTATAGAGAAAGATTTTATTAAACTGGAGTAGATATCACAACCGAGAAGTTCCTTGCTGAAATCCCACTACGAAAGATAAAACAATCACATGTAGACTGTGACAGTTATCTGCACAACCACAACAAAAAACAATACCCGTAGATTGGTATAGATAGATACCGACATCCTGATATGGGTATACCATCCCAGAATCTCTCATTTCATTTGCATTTTTCACGGATGAGCAACGAACATTTACCCTGCAGTCACACCGACAAAAGACAAAACACGGCGCATCTTGTTAGGGCAAACAAAACAGAAATGAACACGGCTGTTATGAAAAGAGATATCCAGGGGATACATAATCGGCGACAAGTCGCTCTCGGGCAGATGACGGTACACAAAATCTTAAGAGGAGGAAAAAGTGGAATTTTCGACGTTAAGGTGAATGATTTTCAAGGACATCTTTGATATTGTGTATTTATGGAAAAATGGGTGAAATAAGTAGCTCGTGTCTGACAAAACTGTGATTTGTGAAGGCGGATGTGCCCTACTGAAGGGATATTGCAGTAATAATGCAGATTTTGTTTTGTAATTGTTTGTTGTTTTAAAGCTCAATCTATTTAATTAAATATTAAAATAAGAACTATCTTATATGAATGCAGCACGTTCCCTACCTTAGATATATATTGTATCTCTTTTGTATAACTCTATAAAACAATACGTGCTTTTTAAAAGTGGAAGTGACGTTGTATAATGTATCGTTAAAATGACTTACTGTAAGCTGGAAATTACTTGACTTACTTTAAGAAAAAATTTGAACTTTGAAATATATTGCTATTTAGCCATATTTAAAACTTTTATTATAGAAATAGTACAAATTTAGGTCATTTGAAAAATACATTATATAACTTCTTTTACATTACAGTTTTTTTTCTTTCCTTATTGTGCAAGAAAGCGTGAAAACGGACATATGGAATTGACTCATATTATAATTTTAAAAATTTCTCCTCTCTCTGAAAAATTATTTGATTCTATTCGAACAAAAAAGATTGTTTAAATTACAATGTATCGTTAAAATGTTTTACTATAAACTAAAAATTGCTTGACCTACATAAAAAGAAAATTTTAAAATATTTATTTTGAATCTCTTTAGCTATATTCAAAATTTTTATTACGGAAATATTACAAATTTAGGTCTTTTTAAACATACATTATATAGTTTTTTTTAAATTGCAATTTTCATCTCTATTTTGCAAGAGTGAGTGCAATCAGATATGTGGAACAAAATATAAGGCTAAGTTTAAAAACTTCTCATTTGGGCCTTTTAAAGAAAAAAGATTGTTTAAATTATAATGAATTTTCCATTAAATATATTTTTTACACTAACGGAAAACTGAAAACCAGGCTATGTGTACTGGGTCTCGTAACTTATAAAAAAATTTCATTTGAATAAAAAAATTTATGTTTTTACTCAAATTTTATGTATAATTTTTCTATTTACAGTATATATATGTCAGGCCTAAAAAGTTGGGTTTAGGAAAAAGTAAGCGAGTTGGGAATGATTTAAAAAAGGAACTCTTACTTAATAACAAAATAAAGGAAAAAACACAAGCTCGCGTAAGCTTTTAGGATCATCCGGTCAAGCGGAAAGATATTTGAAGAATTTGATGAATATGCAAACCAATAGTTGTCAGTTGATGCGTAGGCTAAAAGCTGTCAACACACTCCCCTCATGGCTTCGCCAGGAATAAATGAAAATGGCCCAAATGATGCCTTTAAACGAAACTCTATATTAAATAAAGATATGATTTACTAAAACAGACTAATTATTCCATTCGCTTTAACACTGGATTACGACATGTATATATATTTATATTATATATTATATATTATATATATATATTTATATTATATATATATTATATATATATATTGTAATATTAAAATCCCTGATTTACGTATTTTAATATTAATTTAATAACTTTTGTTCATAAAGTGAGTTCGGGGTTTGCGCGGCAATTCTGATTTTTCTCTCTAGACATGCTATAGACTTAATTCGGCCTCTGTCTCTACTACTTTAGCCAATAGTTAGCGCATTCTCCTTAAACAAGGGTATTTTGTATCACGTGATCAATTGTGTTTAGGGATTATTCGTAGTCTTTTTACCTTAGGAATCCCTACTTAAAAAGTGTATGTGCGGGATCACATGGTCTGTGTGCACGAAGTTGTAAAGGTGTTTGCCTGTTGTATGGAATTCATGTTTCTTACCAAAAATAAACTGTGCTGTGATTTGAAATGAACCTCTCCCATATTACACACACACACACACACACACACACACACACACACACACACACACACACATATATATATATATATATATTAACATAATAATAATGTATTGAGGTTTAATATATATGTCATTTAATAGTATATATTTTAAACTAATGTTTGAACACATCCTTATAAAAGAAAGAAAACTACAGTTAAAGTTAAAAACTATTACTGGCCAAATAAAAATATATTCTAAAAAATAAGTACACTACTATTCGTAGTACCGCGTAGTAGTCGGAAAAGATAGCGATCTCGTAAATGGATCGAGGTTCGATCAGCTGAAAGATCCACTGAATTCATTTATGGTGGCTGGAACAAGTAAAATAGGTTTGTGGGAGCAATGTCCTGCAAGTTCCTAAATGGTACCCTTGGAGGTACAAGGCCAATCATTTGATTAGTTTGGTTTGGTTTGGAGCGCTACGGTCTACTGTTTTGCACACGAGGGCTAATGAGACCGGGACTTACAGCTTAAAGCTGTGTACTACCTGTAACCAGCCACCCACCCGAAGTCTGGTATAGGGTGTTGAATTGCTGGACTTAAAGCTGATTCCGAACGGCTACAAACATCCATGCCCGCAGCGGGATTCGAATCCGCGAATTCTGGTACCGAAGAGCAGCTCTCTACCATTCGGCCATCGTTCGGCTGCCAATCATTTGAGGTCGTCTTTTTGGTCCCTACTTCTTAATTACGAGGACCATTCTTATCCAACAAAAAACCAACTAAATCCAACCTCTACAGGCAACGGCAACCATCCTTCCATTATAAATCATATGAGTTCTACATAGATACAACACCAACCAACCTATTAGTATTCATAAACCTGTAAAATTAGTTTTCAAATTTTACTAAATTGTCATAAAAATATGTCTTTGTATAAGTTTCGAAGAAAACAATACTGTTTTACCATTTAAATATAAAGCATATTCCGAAAACCTAATTTGTCTACTTTTTTTTGTACCAGTTTTTATCTTTACATACTTACCAATACATAGAAAACTTACAACTGTTTTCGTGTCATTAATTTTATCTCAGAAAACTGATTTCTTTTCTATAGATTACTCACAACAAAATCTATATATTTCTGCAGAATCGAAAGAGCCCAGTGTGTATCTATAATAAAAACTAAGCAGATAATATCCTCGTGAACAAACACCACAGAATAAACAATAACTTATAAAGCATAAGCTCAAGGACAAAATGTTTTCAATCTTTTTCTGCTAAACTATCAAGTTTTTTTTCCAAGTAATCCAGGTTAATGTAAACAGTGTCTAAAATTGTTTTTAAAATCCAATTTTGCTCAAGTGTATGACATTTTTTATTTATATCCTTTTTTTTGTATGTAATGACATATTCCTACAAATGAATAGGGTTGAGTCAACAACCTTATTTCTTCACTGCAACGCGAACTTGACACACGTGAAATCAGCCAGCTGAAACGTTAAAATTAAACCACACAATAAACGCTAAAACGGAGCAACGCTGAGTACGAATAGGTTTAATACCGAAAACATTGACTTCTTAGCATGGATTATATTTCAATAAAGATTTTCTAAACTGTTTCATTAAAAACCTATTTCTGTTGTACGGATATGAGTTCTCTTAAACCGATTAGTAACCGATTACAGGGGTCTTTACTTATGACAACCTCCGATTAGCTGTCTGCTCTTAGAGCTCGTCTCACCGAAGTCGTTTAATGGCTAACCGCGATTAACTCATGGCGGCAACCAATAGTGGGACCCAATTTTCCGTTTAAACGGAGATTAATCGTGGTTAGTTGTTAAACATTGATGATACAGGCCATTAATCTATTCCTAACCCTTTAAACCCATTATTAGTAATAGACATCTTTATGTGATAATAGATAAGACAACCGAAAAGGGAGTATTTCTGGTTATAATTCTATGCCCCCTGATCTGGTTATTGTTCATAATCACCCATGGTGAGTGTGACACGAATCGATTTTTATCTCATTAAGTCTGTGTCAAGTCTCCCTCCACACTTTTTCAAATACAAAGAGATGCTCAAATAAAAATATACATGGAGTAAGAAGGCAAACCATTTTGTGTGTGTGTGTGTGTTTGGGAGGGAAACAAGTAATAATGTAAATAAAACTGATATTTAATTGAATTTGTATTTTTATTTATTAATTTAAATTGTCGTATTTTTAGTATAAGAATATTTTAAATAAAACACTTAAAATCGTTGAGAGCTGCTGTTAACAAAATTGAAATATAATTTGGAGTGCAGAGTGTTAAATCTATATATTTGCTATAACACTAATACATCACTGTGAAAACATAGAATAATAACCAGAAATATTCTCTTTTCGGTTGTCTTATTTTTTATCCCATATATATGTCTGTACCGAGGTACTTTCCCACGATGGTCAGCACGTGCATACGCAGCTGTGGGAGAAATTTCCAAGAAGAATTTAGATGCAATTGTTGACTTCTAGTTTAGAGACCCATGCGGAGAAGGTATAGATCATGGAATGGCACAAGCTTAACGGTCAAGCTCGCACAGAGATGTAACCGTGAGTTATGGGGGCAGGGGCTAAAAATAATGTCAGCTTTCACAAAAGTGGCTATTTTAATGAGCCCACTTGCACTCCCGTAGGGAGTGGAGATGTGTGAAAATTTTACCAAACAAGCGAATGACAAAGAAGAAAAAGGGGATTAAAACCGAGATGAGGAGTTGGAAAAGATAGTTAAGAAATAGGAGTCGGAGTCGGGATGGAAGAGTAGCTGGACATCCAAATCCTAAGTCCTGATCGCCATAACCGACCTCCCATTCGCCCTCCTGTGCGCCCGAACACTCAAACCAACACACCGCATGAAGAAAGCCCCTGCCTGCTCCCCTGTGCCTTTACTGGAGGTAAAACAGATTTAACATATTCACGACGGTCATTTAGGCCTCAGTTAGTATTTCAATATTTTGATTAAGGAATAACGCATAACTAAAGAGAATTGTAATAATTATTGTGTAAATAGGAATATAAAATATAAATAATTGTTGGTTATGTTATATGGTGATCAAGGATATCAATTTGTAATTAGTGTACAGAATAAATGTCTTAATCTAAATATAATGTATCATATTTTTACTGTGCTTCCCCTTTGTAAACGAACACTGGTGTTAATGTTGTAAGTGCATTACAACAACGTCTATTAAGAATAACCTATAATCAAAGACGACAGTTATTTTATGTTATATAGCCTACGTTCTCGACTGACATTTATAAAAATAATACAAAAGCAACTAAAAACAGATTGCAATTAGTCAAAATTATTGCTGTGAACATTACAGAGTACTTATAAATATAATATGTGCTTGAGTATAGAACTGAGTACATTTTCTTAGAGAAGGGACTTGTCGGATCACGACACTCTCCGATATATTTTCAATATATGCATTGCAAAATTTTAATTTATTAATATTTGTTTACATTACTAGTTTACACAGCAGGTGTTGAAAAAAAATTTCAACCTTGAAAAAAGTAAAAACTTTCTTCGAATTAGAAATGGTTACAACAGTTTGACAAATTTAGCATTCAATTCATATAGGAATGACTATAAATGAGGAAGAAGTTTTGAACTAACAGTCTTTTAAAGCTAGAAGAAACAGTTTAGTACTAAAAAATGGCAATTTATAAATTACTGATTATCTCATACTGTTTACGAATTGAAATATCTTACAAGGTGTAATTTTGTAAAAGAAAAATAAAAGAATATATCATAGTTCCTCTGCAATATTTTTTTATTTTCCTAATTAGTCATAAAATTAGTTTAAATTCGGCTGAGAAATACTGCAGCGTATATTAAATATGTCTTTGATAAATATGTTATGACACAATTAAAACGATTTAAATTAAGAGACACAATGAGGATGGAAATATATTTTTCAAGATACAATTAAATGACGTACAGCGTCGGTACTCTGACATATTTTGTGACGTATTAATGTATTCATGCAGAACTATGGACGGATGTCTAACACTTATGTATGTATATATCTATGAACTTTTTGTGTATTAGTAATGAATTTTTTATGAGATTGAAATTTTGCTGTACTTTGGTTTAATACTTTGTTCCCTCCCCCATACTTTTTCTAAAAGTAGTCGGGGGGTGGGGTTAACAAATTGGCATCATTTGATCAGCATTTCGCAGTGATGTATAGAACTTCTTTCCATGGATGGTTTAAATCACGGTTTCTCTAAACGTAGTGAACGTGATTTGGTGTACAACTTTAATGACTCGTAAAATATGATAATTACTATACTTTTGCCTACAATCAAAATAAAATCAACTAGCAATTTCTGTAAAGTTTTTACACTTTTTAAATGAAATTTATTGTTATTTTCAATGAGGGAGTACTCGCCATTACCAAACTGCAGATATTTGTTGGCCATTTTACTTTTGGAACTACCAGATGGGTGGCCAGTGTTACTAACTGGGATAACACAAAGTGAGTCCTAGTAATTTACAAGCAGGGACCAAGAAGATGAACCCCAGGCCTGGCCTGACACCTCCAGAGGGAACTTGAGAACTCTTTGGGAACATAGGGACATTGTGATCAGGATCGTATTTAAAGTGTCTCAGCCGTTATTAATGAACTCCTTGAATCTTTGGCCACCTCGAGCTTTGAACTCACAACCTTCCGGTCGTAAGATCGATGCCTTTGCCGACTGAGTTACCGTGGTTCAAACCAAATTAGTAATATGTTTTAATAGTTTATCAGTATATAGGATTCATTACAACACACTCTGATCTATAAATTCGAAACAGGCAATATGATAGAAGCAAAAATAAATATGATTAAAAATTGTGCTTTATCGATATTTGTTTCTTCACTTTGAATCCATGTTTTTATATAGCCAATAGCCCTTTCTAATTTATTTTTTGTTTATTTTCTGTAAGTGTGTGTGACTTTCAACAAGTAAAATAAATAGACAGTGGACTCCGCTTAATGTGATAGCGGTTATTGTTATCAATCGCTTTTTGTTATCGAAATCACCAGATCCCAATTTTCTCTATTCATTTGTATGTTAAAATTATCGCTTTATGGGATCGTTAACATCGGCTAATGTTATCAGTTTTCGAACCCCATTTTAACTGGCAAAGTAATACTCATAATGTATTCAGAAAGAGCCCAATCTTTTCTTTCCCTCGCTTCTGTTTTAATTTCCAAGAATTTTCCTTCTTCCATCTAGGGAAATGGGAAATGATCGAAGGAGTGGAAAATTACACGTTCCTGGAATTTTTCAGAAATAAGCACACCCTGCAATAGTTTTCAGATAAACAGAAGACAACACATTCTTATCAGAACTGAGAAGGAGCGTATTCACTATTTATGCCTTGCTCGCTTACATGCAGTTTCTCGATATGGAAACCAGAAAGAAAAATAATTTAACATTAAAACAAAAGATTGAAATTTTAAAATGTTATGACAGGTTACCAAAAATGAGTCAGCTCAATGCTGCAGAACAGTTAAACATTTCTCAGCCTCGGAATTGCATTGAAAGTGTTGAAACGTGGAGCACAACACCGCTCCGATGACTTTAAAAAACATGATTACTAACAATTTATCAATGAGCTTAGAAAAAATTGTAGACAGTTAACAATTGATCAAGTTTTTAAATTATGTATATAATTCTTATGCTTTAAAGGATAATATACAGTACATAAATATAAAGTGGGTTTTTTCATTTTATTTTAAAATTTAGTAAGTGTGCATTACTGATGGGTGTAAGTTTATCTAATTTTGCATATCATTTATTGTTATCAATCGGTTATTTTTATCAAAATCACGGTGTCCCGAAATGAACACATTAAGCGCAGTCCACTGTATTTATTATTACATTAAATGAATTCGTTTTGTTGAACAAATAAGCTAACAATTCCTATTACTGAACGGCGTTAGATAATACATATTTTAACCCTTTAGAGGTCAACTATATAAACTCTTTGGAATTTAAGGAAATTAGTTTATAAATATTACCTATGAACCTTATAAATGCAAAATGTATTAAAAATTTTCTTTACAATCCTTAGGTTTGCATTAGAAAATACCGTAGGAGGGATTGAAGGGGGCTAACTGAAAAACCCACCCTCTTGTACAGCATAAACATAATACTTTTTTTTAAATTTTATGTTGGAAGAACAATAAATAAGTGTTCTTAAAAAGTATACTAAATAAACAGTTTAACAATTTATAAGTGTTGTTTGAATAGATATTTTTGCTTGGATGTGAAAAAAATAGAATAACTAACTTTCCAGGTACATTAAGTTTAAATACATATATTTCAGAAGAACAAAATAAATTAAGTGTAGTACTATAATTTACTGTAATTTTTAAATGTCAAAAACATAAAAACCGAAAAAAACATTCATATTTCTCAAAAACAAATAGAAAAAAAAAATGTTTAACAGTAGGTTTCCCTGCTAAACCACTGTCCGCTAAAGGGTTAATGGCACAATGGATTCGGTCTTAAATATTATACATAGCTATTGTTTTATTACCAATTTTTAACCCTGTAGTTCTCTACATTTTTGAAAATTTGTGCTCACACATGGGGACAGACACATATAAACAGAAGAAAATTTAAAAAATTGTATTTCTATTCGAGAAAAAAGACACTTTAAGGTCTAGTTTATGTATGTCTAGTCTCTAAATGCATATCCAAGACGATAAAAATGTTGATTTCTTCAAAAACTTTTCCGAAATAATGAAACTAAGAAAAAATACTTAAAATATCAAAATATCATGTTATCTTACCAAAGTGATTCATTCACATTCATACACGATGCAAAGCCGAGAATTAGCTGCTATTAGAGTTAATATAGTGGAATACTGTTGGAGAAAACTCCATCTATCCCTGATGCAGTCGCCTAAACATTTATATATCCTTCACATCCGGAAGAGATTCCGCGTGAATCTACTTTCATTACTGGAAACATCATCGGACTTCATTGCTAGAAGAGCAGCAATCAGTTTTTTTTAAAGCAAAGCCTTTTTTTCCTCTGTAGCTCTGGTATTTCTACGAAGACATCAATAATGAGGAATATGGCGATTGTTTGAGCAGTACATCACTTCTGCCCCGATTCAATTGGTTGTAAAGAAAGCACAAATCATCAGGGTCATTCTAAGAAATGGAAGCATTTCTTAGAATGTATCAGTTTATTCAAAAGAAATGAGTATAACAGCGTATAAATTAATATTTCACGTAATTCTTCTGAGTTTTGCTGGCAAGCTTTGATCTAAAATTTCCCTGAGAAGGGTGTAGGATAGGGATTGGTTTTAACCATTTAATGACTAGCGTCCCTTTTTTAGAGATAGCTCAAAATAATTTGCAACATTATATTCTCTGAGACAGAGTATTACTTTTATGCGAAAGTAGACGGCAATCCTATGAATAATAAGCCAAATTTTCAAGTATATATAATTTTTTCATTTCAATCCACACTTGAAGGTTTTTAAAATTTCACACATAAATATACATTTGCACGTGTATCGACTGAAATCATTATAGTTTTTTCTTTTATAAAATTTTACAGTAGACCGTAGCGCTCGAAACCAAACTAAACCAAACCAAACATAAAATTTTACAGTTTATATGAGTACTAAAAAATTTATTATCATGGAGTTTTTCTTTTTTTTTATACAATGTAATCTTATGATGTGTAAAATGAAAGATGATAACTAACTAGGACGTTTGTGTTGGTGTAATTTTCAAATTTACACCAATGCAAACAATTTTCTTCATAGAATGCATGGCCTAAAATGAATGCAAACGTGTTATTGCATTTTAAAATGATCAAAGATGATCAAAATGATCAAAAATCAAAATGATCTTCTCAAATTTTAAAATGATTTTCCCGTAGTGATTTATCGGAAGAGAATCATGCAAACAAATGCAATCTGGGGATGAAGAAACAGAAGATACCAAATCAGAAGTAATCAAATCTGCGCTACAGTGTACAAAGTGTAAAAGCAACCAAATGGTAGGTTTATTTTGGTTTGATTTGGTTTGGAACGGTTTACTTTTTGCTACACGGAAGCTAATGAAACCTACTGCCTAAATCCAATTACGATCGGTTACAAACATCCCTGCCAGCAGTATATTCGAACCCGCGAACAGCAGTGGTTTTTCATTTTGCCCTAATCTAATACAAAA
>CM063504.1:17721950-17749450 GCA_032207245.1 Pardosa pseudoannulata | reverse complement strand
ACCGTGATATTGAAGCAAAAATTTAATATATTTAACTATAACCCTAATACTTGCGTGACTAAGAGTTAAATGAATGGTCTCTTGGTCTGAGAGATTTGTTGGACTGACTTTTAATGTGGTTTTGCTATGACGTCTGTCAATTGAATTTTATGTCTAATATTTTAGGTCTTTCCTTATTCGACAGGATAATATGTTCTGGTAAGTGTCATCTTTCCCAACTTAATATATTTAATAAGGTTTTCGTCCAGCTAGTTATAAGGAACAAATGTTGCGGAACGCGAACCATGTGTAAGGAATGAGGCTGCTAAAGATTTATTCCGATGATCCACGAACTATGACACTCGCCCCATCTATGATACTGGTTGCAATGACTCGGAGGTTGTTGTTGATTTTGAGCGCTAAGGTCTACTGTTTTGCTACGCGAGTTCTAAAGAGACCGGAGTCTACTTCTTAAAGCCGATTCAAAAACAGCTACGATCATCTATGCTATCCGCGGGTTCAAAACTGTGAACACCGGTATATCATCACCCTGCTCGTTCGGCCAGTTTGAGTCCATGGCTCGGAAAATATTTCGTATAGCTTCTAAAGGAACACATATAAGAGGGACGTAAGAAAATTAAAGAGAGAAAATTTTATACAACTTTTAACATCTAAGGAAAAACTGTAAGTTGTTAAAACTTAGCCATTCTAGCTGTAGAGCTCCTTCTGGACCAATAGCGAAGCTTTTTGCTTGCTGATTTCCAATCTAAAATTTGACTCTTTTGACAAACTTAGCTCTCTATTGCCATTTTATGCGTTTTATATCTTGCCTATGAAAATGTTTGTTTCCATCTATAAACTATCTACTCTCTAGTTATTAGTGATATTAAAAAAATCACTGATCCTCGTTTTCTAAACTTTTCACTTTATACATGCTACCTTTCTCGTTTACCTCGTTTACTGTCAATTTCATGTTTTACTTACAGTAGATTCATGATTAGAGGACTTGTCTCAGGCAATCCTGCTACACCATCATACTGAAAATCCTGAAGAAGAAAAGATCTTCTATTGCTAACGAAATGCTAACTAACGATCCAGTGCTTGAGAGAGAAAGCAGGCTGACTGATCCTTTAAAGGGGAAATAAATTACCATTTACGTGATGGAAGTGATTGCAAGATGACACTTTCTATGCCTGACCCCATGGATTTTTGTTTTACTCGTTCCCCTGGAGAATGTTCCCCAGGCAAACCAATAAAACGAAATATGCATTTTTACAAAATGAGCACTTCTTTAGTCGAGAAATAAGTCTGTTAAATTAAAATGCAATATTGTCTTGTTCTACTAGAAACACTTTTATAAGAATGTTAGAAATAATTTAATAAATATAATGAATAAAACAGATTTTCAGTTTTATATTTAAAGACTAATAGGGAAATTTATTTTCTGGAATATTGTCTTGTTCTACTAGAAACACTTTTATAAGAATGTTAGAAATAATTTAATAAAGATAATGAATAAAATAGATTTTCAAGTTTTATATTTAAACACTAATAGAGAAATTAATTTTCCAAATTCAATCTGTTAATTTTTTCAATAAATTTACTACCGTGGACATATAATTACACAATAAAATCAATGTTAAGTCATACAATAAAATCGGTTTTACGATGTTTTACAGGGAACTACGTGTAATATGGACAAAATAAATTTGTTAGGATTGAGAATTACTTGTTTATAAGTAGTTCTATCAATACTTATAAATAATGCATTTTAATTTTAATATATTAATGGGACCTCACATAATCTGTGGTCTTATTCTAAACAAGACTAAGTTCAGTTACACAATTTAGAAGCTTAGTTAGCTAGATTTTTAAACTATTATTAATAATTGCTACTGTTTATACTATAATATTTAAAAACTAAGAGGAAAACTGATTCTTCGATTTATATTTACTAGGTTCAAATTTAAGATTAAATTACCACTTTAATTTCAGCATAATATAACTCAATAATAAAATTCACGACAGCATATGGAGTATTATTAAAACTACCATATCATAGGAAATTTACTAATATAAAAACGTCCTTCTAAATTTGTATTTATAACTTTATTTTTGGATTACAAATGTATTTATCTTTTTTCTGATCTGTCTATCTATTTATCTCTCTACGTACATACAGAGAGAGAAAGACTGGAAAAAATAGTGATATCGTAAAAACTAAAAGAGGCTCAAAATTTATTTACACTGTCAATTAAGGATTTAATTACTTGTACAACTTCCTTATTCAATGAGATTATGTACACCAATATATTTTTCACCAGAAGCTGTCGGCCGTTTGAAGGTTACACACAAGGAAATGTTTTGAAAATATATTCTCCCCGTTCAGAAAAATTCATTGTTTTATTCTACGGAATAAATTATTTCCCATCTCAGACAAAAGCAAACAATTGAAATTATTTAACTCGCATCTAATGTATGGCACAATGAAGTTCTAGGAAAGACACCTGTCACCACTGCGCAATAAGTACACTTTCTGTATAATAGAAGAAGTTTCGCATGATTAATTAACAAGGAAATATACATGCCAATCTAGACAACACTACAGAGAAGACATCTGTTTGAAAAAGTTGAGATCCTGTATACTAATTTTCTCCCAAATTTGCTTAGGAATAAGCGTACTAGAAATTATCTCTTAGTGGCAGAGGAATCAGGATTGTCACTGGTATTGCTTCAGATGTTGGGTACACATTACAGAAGTTTGGGAAAAGGTTTGATAATTCGCAACGGGTAACACATCTTGAATTATATATAAGGCATTCGTAATAATATTCTAGAGATTCTCTCAATTTTGATCATCGTCAGGAAAGGGCATTTTTCTTCCGATTTTGTAACTTTCTCTCACTTGCCCCGCTTCCAGGAGGATGCCTTTCAGGAGGTTGCCTTTCAGACAAACAGTTTTGTAATGTATGCTTTCTGCTTAGACAGGGAGATATTTTGACCATCTGTCGAGCTGGAACCCGGCACACTAGGATTATATCCCCGCGTGCTAACCAGTTGGCTATTTTATGTCCAGGGGTATGCTGTCACAAGCTCGGCTGTTTTTGTTTTCCCGCCGATGGCAACGCAGAAGGAGATGGAAAGAAAAATAAAATGGTTGTTGTTGCTGATGTCGAATGTTTCATTCGACATCAGCAACAATACTAATTTTTTGAATACTAATTTGCTCTCCCAAAGACTATTTTTTTAAGAGAATAGAATATATGTTTCACCCCACCGGAGCATTTGGTAGTGATAGCCAATATATAACGATGTCAGATCAGGAGACACCCTAGATCTCACCTTATCTATTTGGTCAAAAAGAAAACTCACTACCACGAGTACAGTTCTATAGTTTTGTAAAAAAGCATAATAGCATGTATCCTCATAACCTTTGAAGAAACAATTAATAAAAAACCCAGCATGAGTAAAGGCACAAGATATTCAAAAGTTCAAAGATAACTATTGCTTTTCAGCCACAAGATATTCTAAGCAGAATGTGGTTTAATTCTATTCTGGATGGCTAAAAAGTTCTCCATGTATGGCGCTGTCTTTGAATACTGCGGTTCAAGCGTTTAAATTTTATTTCTAGCGTAGATATCTGCGGCTGGTTGGATAAGGCTTTAATCATATTCCAATCTATTTAACACTCATACTGCAAATCATTATGCGTAGTGTTCAAAGCAAAGTTAGTGGAGAGGGGAATCCATCCGCAGACTGTCTTGCGTCCATCCTTGTGAATGCCCCTAGTCCGTATTGACTATGGTCGCAAATAAATCAGGCTCTGGGATTCGGAATATAATTTGTTTTGCAATGAATTATATATAATCTTTAAAAATTTTTATTGTGTAATCAATTTAACTTTGGAAGGCGTAATTAATTTTCATGCATCCCAGACACAATCCGATCTGCCCTTGTAAAATAGGCGGGCTGGTCACTCGCTTGTTTTAAACATGCCCCACAGCACCACGGGTGTTACAACGATATCAAATTTTCCTGAAATAAATGATCTAAAAGAAATATTTCACCTGGTTATTCAGGATCTTAAAATAAATCACCACCTCTATTTTAGATCTTTGATTACCGTGGTTGTTGTGTTTGAATCTCATTTATGGCGTAGATATTTGTAGCCGGTCAGAATAGGCTTTCAGTAAATTCCCATCTATTTAGTCCTCATACTGGATAAATATTATGTGAGGTGTTTGTTCTAAACCAAACCACATGCTTATCTATCTATCTATCTATCTATCTATCTATATATATATATATATATATATATATATATATATATATATATATATATATATATATATATATATATATAAACGATTACATTCGCAACATATATGTATATTTATATCATATATACATATACATATATATATATATATATATATATATATATATATATATATATATATATAATATATATATATATATATATATAAATGTGTATGTATGTATAGATATACTCATAAATACATAGAGATATATATGTTTATATATACATATGTATATATAAATATATATATATATATCTGTATATATGTTTATAAATATATATACACATTAATACATATATATACATATATATGTATGTGCGTGTATATATAAATGTATATATATATATGTGTGTATATATATACACATAAATACATACATATATATTTATGTATACATATGTATATACATACATATACATATAAATATATATATATATATATATATATATATATATATATATATATATATGCAAGCACGCATTAATATTTTAAGTGCACTAAATTCTCCACTATATATAATCGAATACAGTAAAGTATATTTTTAATAATTAAAAAATTTAACATTGTACTATAATTATTTTTTTAATCATTATCATATGCAGCTTGTGCACTTTTCTGTGCTAATGTTCACCGAGTTACTATTTGATAGATCTATGGTTTCCAGATAACGCTCAGTACCCAAACTTTAGCCATTTAGTAATAGTTTAGTGAGTTGTTATCAAAAATTGCTCATAAATGACCCATGAAACTACCACCATATTTTATTTCTGTCCCCTTCAAAGTGATGCTACTTTCCAACTTTGGCGCTTTTGAAATAAACGTAAGGTATGGGAAAAATAATTATTTTGGTCAGTAATTTAATCTATAAATTTTATACTAAAATGTCAGATAGTATGTTTTACCTCCTCTTAATTTCAAAGTTATATCGAACGCTTTCGCTATCCTGGACCTCATAAGAGGATCTTAATTTAATCCTACATTTCAAAGGGGTGCAAATATGAATCAGTTTACATTTCACTTTATACTATGTCTACAAAATCAGAATTTGAATTTCGTTTATTTCACATTGCTTTAAATATCACTAAATCCTTTCATTCGTTTCATTTTTTGTTTATAAAAGAATAACGGAGTATTATATGTTCACTTGACTGGGAGAAAGTAAAATGAGTTTGTGGTTGCAATGTTCTCCAAGTGCAAATGATATTTCTGGAGGTGGTAGGCGAAGCCTGCAGTCTTCTGCTTGATCCCGCCGAACTCTGGCCGATTGGTCAGGGCGCTGAT
The DNA here is from genome assembly GCA_032207245.1 of Pardosa pseudoannulata. Classification (NCBI taxonomy): domain Eukaryota; kingdom Metazoa; phylum Arthropoda; class Arachnida; order Araneae; family Lycosidae; genus Pardosa; species Pardosa pseudoannulata. The sequence goes on along the minus strand of CM063504.1, from coordinate 17,743,868 downwards.
TGTCGGTACTGGAGTTCGTGGGTTCGAATCCCACTATGGCATAGATGTTCGTAGCCATTCGGAATCGGCTTTAATCAGTAGGTCCCGGTCTCATTAGCCCTCGTGTGCAAAACAGTAGACCGTAGAGCTTCAAACCAAAACCTAAACCAATCTGCTTGATTCCTGCTTCAAAATTACGAGGACACATCGGAGTTAATCGCTTTCGTAACATTTCTTATGCTACACGTGCTCCTTGAGTTGTGATATATAAGTAACAGAAAAGCAACCGTCTTTGGTAAAAAAATACTTGACTGCATAAAAATTTCTTTTTCAGTCAGCAATGGATAGCGTAATGTCTGTTAAACTCGTAAGACATATCACCAAATTGAAACCGTCAAATATATTACATAAAGGAATTAAACAATTTTAAAACAGTAATCTGTTTAAAAGACTTAAGATCGATAAAAAATAGTTCGATATGATTATATTCATTCAATAAACTCACAAAAATACACTTCTTTTTAAGTCAATCATTTTTATGGGTTTGAACAGAACAGGAAAACCTTACTACGAATCCCTTCTATTGCGATCACAAAGGAAAATAAAAAGGTAATAAAGGCTAATTTTTAAATAAATTTATGCAAATTCAAAAATAAAATACATTTTAGTAATCGGTAACATTACAGATAAAAAAAAACACGTTTATTTAATCTTCGAGTTCTTTCAAGGATAATCAGGCGTGTTGTGTTTAAAATTTCAGCTATTTCCAGTAATTTTTTTCGCATTATTATTGTAAGATTATTGTTTTCAAGCATGAATATCTATTTATATATCTGTAACAATAACTAAAAGAAATATAAACCCACATATATATATATATATATATATATATATATATATATATATATATACATATATATATATATATATATATATCCATATATATAAATATATCCATATATATATATATACATATATATAAATATATACATATATACATATATATATATATATATATATATATATATATATATATATATATATATATATATATAATATATATAATACATATATACATATATACATATATACATACATATATATATATATATATACATATACATATATACATATATACATATACATACATATACATATATATATACATATATACATATATACATATATATATATACATATATATATATATATATATATATATATATATATATATATATATATATATATATATATATATATATATATATATATATATACATATCAGGTTTAAAAAAGGGGTAGTTGTAAATTAAGTTAGTTATAAACGATTTTAAAAAGAGAACTCTTTTATAATAATAAAATAAATGAAAAAGACCCACGCTCGCGTAAGCTTTCAGGATAATCCGGTCAGGCGGAAGCATTTTTGAGCTATTTGATGAGCTTGCAAACAGATAAGTTTGAATTGGCGCTTGGACATGGAACGGTCAATACCTTCAAGCATAGCTCCGCCACAAACAATGAAAATGGCACATGTTGCTTTCTTTAAGAACGATGAGTTAATAAAACTTATTATTATTAAGAAGACTGTTATCCATTTGCCTTAACTCTGGATCACGACATATATATAAGCTGACTAAACGCAACGACAACAACAAAAATCAATTCTAGTGATTGCAGTTCCAACCTTGGACAAACATAGTTAACATTAAAAATATTTACATACAGCTTATGCTACTGTTTATATACTTCACATTCGTGCTTAAATTCATACCTAAACAGTTGTAAGGTCAACTTAAAAAAATTCTTGCATGAAACCGTAGACAGTCTTTTCCGTTTCTACCAGAAGAAAAAAAAATACGGGATATGCATACAAGTAGAATCAAAGTGTTTTCACAATTAACGATTTGCACATTAGCTGCCAAACATTTGCCGGTTGCGTAGAAACCGATCAAGCAGTTTACTTCAGTTGCTACACGAATGAATGCTTCAGTTGTTATGCTGGAGGAGCTGATAATATTTCCCCCCAAGTCTGAATTTATGAAAGCAGATAACGGGAAAAAAGCATAAGCCGGAGTAGATCAGACACAGCCGACATTATTTTGAAAGTATAACTGATATGTTTCAAACTCTAAAACAGGCAGAGTTACTGTATTATTTTTAAGAAGTACATGTTTATGTCTAGCCGTAGTAGCATTATTGTGTTTTAAACAGTAAATAAGAACAGAATTAATTGGGAATATTTATACGTTGTGTTTACAATTTCTCTAAAAGTGGCGTGACCTATTACAGAGTTAAGTAAATAAACTTTTTTTTTTGTAATTTTTCTTTTAACTGCCAATTTGTATCTCTGTTTTTCCCTCATGAAAAATAGTGTTGATTCGGGAATATAAACATTATTTTACAATACTTGTTTAAGTTTTTCAGAATGTTTTTTTAACTACGTGGGTTTACTCTATAAAAGAAATTGTTGAATAATCATACAAAGATATCAGACAAAGATTCAAATTATAAAGTGTTTAAAAAGATTTGAGTACTTGCAAATGACGAAAATCGATAACGGTTTCGATTTTTCAATTTTAAGTTATTTTTAGCTTAAAATGTTCTTTTAGCTAAAATTTTAATGACAGTTATATTTTCATTGGCAAAAAAATTTAAACAATTCGATTACTTCAAATGGGTTAATTTACTAAAGTGATATCCCAACGTATAAAGTATAACATTTCAATTTTTCATAAAAATATTTATTAAAGTAAGTTACAAAAATTAGCTTAGAGATCTATTTTATGGCTCCAAATTGAACTGTGTTACTCCAAATAGTTATTCTAACTGTGAACTCCAAACAGTTTTTTTAACACATATCTAAGCAACAGATTCAGCATGTTATGAAAAGATTAAAAATTTTTTTTTATTGCAGATTTGAAACTTTTAAATTGCGTGTTCTTAGACTGCATTTTTTCATAAAATCATGGATTTTAAAATGTTAACAAGTAAATATTTACTAACCGCTTAGATATTGTTTTGGGATTATTACGATATAATTAAAAGAATTAAGGGTGAATTTTGTAATATATTTGAAAGAAAAATTAAAAAATAAAATGTAACAGAAATCATACTTTTTTACTAGTTATTACGTAAATTTTAACTTTTCACTTTTTTTCTGGAAACTATTTATTTAATTGCAAAATCGATACCTTGAGTTATCAACGACATTACTATGTGGTATCAAAAAAGTTTGATAATGAAACGTTAAAAATTTTAGGAGAAGAATTATTTTTAAATCGTTAAATATTTTTAAAATTTAAATTTTTTAAATTCCTGTTATGATAACTCTGGTTTTTACATTAAAATTACCTATTTTAATGTTAACAATTAGTTATATACATATTATATTGTAACTCTTTAATGACGAAAAATTTTTTGTCGAGTCCATTAATAAAATGCAAGTGGTTTGTTATGCTCTGTAGTGATTTTGTCTGTTGGCTATTATGATTAACTCAGTTTTAAGGGAATCACATTTTTATTCTTATTCTCACAAAATGGTGTAGGAATGGAACGATATTTAACTCGCTTTTGTCTATATATTAATCTGCCTTTCAGTACTCGATTCTATTCGTATTGTACTGTTGGCATGGATATTCTTTGCCGTGTTCGGAATCAAATTTAAGGTTAAGTTTCCTCCTTAATAGCCCTCAATTGGGAAAAAGATAATTATAGTTCAACAACAATTTATCAATGATTTACCAACTTTAAACTATTATAAAATACATTTTAAAAATGTGGTTAAATTTACTTTTAGAATTAACTTCTTAACTTTTTGAAAATCAGCAATAGACCAAAAGTGAAGAATTTCCTATGGCTTCAGAAAGATATTCGATTACTTTTGTAGATTAATTATTTCTCCTTTCCTACACAAATAATGCTGTAAAATTATTTTATATCCATCTTCTTCTCATGTCTAACGCATATTTAAAATATTAATGTTAATTTTGTTTATAATAAATAAATGTGTAATGATATGCACATAAAATGCAGAAAAATATTACTGTGTTATGTATGATTCATAATTATTTGCTCAAAGTCCGGAACTTTGGCTAACATCCAAACAAAAACTACAATAGTCATAAAACTTTACTTTGAATAAAAACAGTGGTATTTGACTAAATGACCCGAGACAGATAACAATTAAAATAATTTTTCCTTAATGTGATGCCGTTGGAATTTATGTAATTTTATGTAATTTTATGTCTCTCCAAACTTAAGTTATTTTCCCAAACTTGTTTAAAGGACTCACTATTGTTTCTTTTTTCATATACTTAGCTTTTATTTCTGGAATAATTTTGTCAAGCTTTAAAATGTTAGACTTAACCAGTTATAAAATAAAAAGAAAGCCTTAAAATATTTATATTTATTTTTATACAGTTAACAGTGAATTCATAACAGTCAATTTTATCTTTTTTTTCTTTTTGGTTGCTACCATATTGTGATTGAGATATATCACAGGTGAGTTCTGAGTCATAATAATCTCAAAGAGTGAAATTTACGGAACCAAATTCCCATCTCTGGTGTTACCGAACGATGGCCGATTGGTTAGAGTGCTGCCCTTCGGTACCAGAGTTCGTGGGTTCGAATACCACAGTAGAATGAATGGATGTTCGTAGCCGTTCAGATTCGGCTTTAAGCTGTAGGTCCCGGTCTCATTAGCCCTTGTGTTGCAAAAAAGTAGACCGTAGCACTCCAAACCAAACCAAAACCCATCTCTGGTGACTTCTGATGTCATTTTGACGCGGAAGTTGCCTGTGAGATATCTTTACCGCAATATGGTAATACAACTTTGATATACCCCCCAAAACATTACGCACCAAATCTGGCACTCCCTACGGACTTTTTAAGGTTGCTGTTTCTTCTTTTGGTGTTGCCAATCTCGGTTTTTTTAGCTTTTAAGTTTTTGCCGTTGCCAAATTTAGTATTTTCTTGTATTTTGTATCATTTTTTGAGTTTTTTTTAAAGTTTTGTGGCAACAATTTTTGGATTTCATATATGTTTTACCGCCATTTCATTCATTCGCCATTTCTTTGTGAAGTGATCAAGCGGATTTCTGACTTGCTGTATTTTGCTGCAAATCTGGTTGTATTTTCCAATTATATTTTTTTCTATTAATTATTTTTATCTTTTATTTTTATCATATTTATCGGTTAATGTTGATTGTTTCAATAAATTTATTGAAATTGCTGCTGGGGTAAATTGGGAGGAATTCAAAATTTCTGTATAAATAATTCTTTTTATTAGATTGCCGACACGTATTTTCAATTGTATTTGTTAAAATTTTTGTGTAAATTGCATATAATATGTTATTCAGTGTCATTTATTTGTATTTTTTATGTATTTATTGTATTTTTTAGGTATTCTTTTTTATATTTAATGATTCCGTATTTTTTATGTATTAATTATTTGTATTTAGCGAGAATCCATCTTGGCGAGAAAAAAAAGGCGCCAAAAACAGGTATTTTGCTTGGCGAGAAAAAAAGTTGCCAAATTTCCGATTTAAGGGGGGAATATATCAAAGTAGTTCCCCTATGTCACTAAACTTTATGAAATTAATAAAATACATTAATAGAAATTTATAAATTGAAAAATATATATAATATTGATAATTGGGTCTTGATGGTACTTGATTTACTTATTGCCTCGGGCTATCTTTGATTCCAGCGTTCTTTCATTCATGCTGTTCGTGAACCGAATGCTTCGAAAACAAAAGTAAAAGCAATGTGCCAACGATGAGATAAGGCAACCACAAGGTTTTCGAGAGGAAGAGGTCAAGGGTGGTTCATTAATCATCTACAAGATTTTATTTCAGACTTCGGAATCATATTGCACATCATTACTTGAAATCACACAGCAACATCTAAAGGCTTGATGATGTTTCTTTATTTTTTTTTCTTTGACATAGTTCCGTCTACGTTTTTGTTTATTTACACCGATATCTTTATTATTATTAGGCTACATAAATATTTGTAAATTTTCTTTTGAAGGCAAAACTTTACATAAATCAAATCACTTTATAATGGTAGGAAATCTGCTATTTTAATATTGAAAAAGGTATTTTTCAGAGAGAAATTTGTTGCTTTAATAATAGACGTGAAAAATATAGGTTGTATAAACACAAATCCGGAATAATATATTTACATAGAAATATTTCGACATTGTAGATGCTTAAATGACCCAGCTTTGTTAGTTAAAACAATTACCCAACAAAAGTAAGTCAGTTGGTTCGAAGTTGGTTTGATAACAAGGAGTAATTGGAGTACTTACCCCGGGACCTACTGCTCAAAGCCGAATCTGAACGATTACATACATCCAGATTAGCAGTGAAAAGGAGTGGATACACATAATCCGGATATCATAGCTTACTCTTATATCATTAAAATTGTAATATATTTATCCTTTATTACATTAATAGAAATTTGTATCTACATAACTAAACACGAAAATTTTAATCACACAATAAAACTTAAAGCTGTAATAAAATACAGACAGTAAATTCATAAAACCCATACAGCACACAATGTATCAATGTGTATCCTTCTATATGATACGTATTTGTAACTTATATGATACATTGTACGCTGTATGGGAAATGGCTTCTCATTGCAAGATCTAATTAAACTTAATATTCTATACTATAACTTATCAATATTCCGGCCTTCAAAAGTATTAAGTTTTTTCATTCATTTATTTAAAACATACAGAGAAAAAACTATCATTTTATTTGGAATCCAATACTATTTAGAGTATTAATTGAAGGATTAAATAAACTAATAAATAAATAAGTAAAGAAAAATCCAATTAAAAATATCCTTCAAACATTTTAATGGCTTCTATAAAATAAGTAATACAATTAAATCAACTAAAAATAAACCTTTTTTTTTGTAAACGATAAAAGAACTTTCCCACATATAAAAACAGCTGAAACATTAAATATACGAAATGCGTCCTTAAAATTTCCGAAATTCCTTTAGGGTCCCACATGAAGTGCTAAATCAAACAGACCCTATCATTCTTAGAACTGTGGAGAGAAGTTGTTTGTTCTATAGATTGACTTCAAAACAACATTTTTGCAAGGTCATTTCTTATCCGTAAATTTACTTAAGTTCTTATTAACGTGTAAACGTTAGTTTTACGGCAAAACGATATTAAAAATCTGTTGTTTATAGGGGACTACTTAAGAATTGAGTTCCCCTTGGCAAATTTGGCTAAAATATTGGCGATATTTACTAAAACACAAAGGTAATCCATCCAAACATTGTATTTCTTGCTTTTTCTGGCGACTTTAATTAATGCACAGTGCGCAATCGTAATAGAATTATATACTCTTACTTATTTAACGAAAACGACTTGAAAACCTGACATTTCTATTTATCGGCAATTAAACCCTTAACAGTTTACAAACGCAACAGCTCCAAATTATTAAAAATCAGACATAGTGAACTATTAATAGTTTGTTATATATAATTTTTTAAGCATTGTGCACTTTTAATATATAAGAAAAGAGTTACACAAAGAGATTTGGATGCAAATATCATATAAATTATAATATAGATATAGATTGTTTGGACACAATGAGATCAGAACAAAATGTTAGAAGACCATACTTGTCGCCAAGTTGGCGGGGGAACCCAGTTCTTTAGTCAAGCCGTTTATAGAATTAAGTAAGTACATAACTAAAATGATATAAATTATAATTTAATTAAAAGTATTAAATTAAATTAAAAGTATCAAAATACGTTGATTCGTATCATATTTTCGTTCTACAGATAATAAGCATATATTCAAGTAGAAAAAATTGGGAGAAATTTGATCATTGAATTTTATAAAATTCTCATTCATAGTGGAGAAAATTATAGCTTCGATAAAAATCCTTCAAATCTAAAGCACCCATAACTGTCAGAAAGTCTGTAGAACGGTCTATGACTCGAGTTCAACAAGGAATATTTAAATACACTTAGGCAATATATTTAGAATCAGTCAACGAAAAATAATTCATTAATTTTTTGGCATTTTAAGTTTTTAAAACCCTTTAGACATCTTAAGATTTCACAATTCCTTTTAAAATTTCCCGCTTGGTGAGATAAATCAGAAAACACCCTATCGTTTTTAACACGATGGGGGTAAATGTTGTTTGATATATAGACTGGCTTTAAAAATACCCTTTTTTCAAGTCTCAAGTAAGGATTTAATTATTCATTGTCAAAACAATATAATCATTTAATAATTTATTCATTGCTATATTCATCGTAATAGCCTTTTTTTGATTCATTGTTAAAAGAATAAATTCTGCTCTGTTACGAAACTTTAGTTACACATCATTAATAATGGTCTAACTTTATAAAAAAGGATTTAGTTTTGTTATATGAAGCAATACATTTTAAAAATAAAATGCATACATCAAAAATAGAAATCACAAAGAAAAATAGAAATTACTATTTATTTATTTATTTTGGCAAAATAGCTTATAAGTAAATTTGATACCAATTTTTTGTATTGAATAGAAACTAATGACTTTTTTTATTCTGTTAACCTTATTAATATTAATAAGAGCAATATATTTTATTTTATATTAATCGTTTCAACAATATTATTCATTGTTAAAACAGTATAGAAGCTTTCAAGATTCAACAATTTACAAGGATATTAAATATCACGCACATTTGAAATCATATATAGAAATCATATAAAAGAAAAGATAGAAATCATAAAATATAAATTATTATTTATTTATTTTTGCAAAGTAGCTTGTAAGTAACTTAGATACTAATTTTTTTGTATTGATTAGAAACTAATGACTTGTTTTTGTTCTGTTAAACTTATTAATATTATTACGAGCAATAAATTTTATTTTCTCTTCATCGTTTCAACAATATATTAATTGTTAAAACAATATACAAGCTTTCAAGATTCAACAATTTAAAAGGATATTAAATATCAAGTACATTTAAAAGAATATGAAGAATTTGAAATTCAGTTTTGAATTTTTTCACATTCATATATTATGATAGTTACTGTTTTTTAACTTTATTCATACTTTTAATTTTTCTATTTTTCTTTTAAAAGATTATAAATACATATTAAGATGATTCACTTTTTTCTAAATTATTACCCTGCATTTTTCAGAGATTTTATAAGAGAGGGACTATCAAACCAACTTTAACCCTTTGATGCCAAAGTCGTGTCTGCCGATTACATATCGATGCATATCGTAAATCTAAGTTTTTACGGACTGCACAGAATAAAATATACATGAAGTTTCGACAACTTTGAATACTACAGCACTTCACGTTTGTGATCAGTTATCGTTTTAAACATAGGATGTCATTTATCAAAAATGAAAAACTTCATGAAAAAAATATTTATTTGGTATTATATGTAAAATAATTGCTGTAAAAGGGAATTTTGTAACAGGTATAACAATTTCTCATTATTTCCGTCTATGTACTTTCCGAAAAAATAAATTTATGTATGCTGTACGACAAATCGTAAAGTATCGATCCAAATGGAAAATTTATAAATGATAGTAATTGCTTAAAAATTTTGTAGATTGTTCTGTAGATTGCCATCTATCTACTCTCAAAAGAAAACTCGTTCTAAGAAAACATAAAAATTCTACAAACAATTTTTAGTGGTGTCTAAAATGAAATAAATGCATTATACCGTTAAAATATTAACAAAAAATTTAAATCAAATATAATCATGATATCTATTAGTAATTGTCAATAGAACATATAAATATAAGTTAAGGCAGTTTTGTTTAAAATATGACAGCTTCCAATAATTCCGCTTACACTTGACATTTATCTGAAATTATATCCCGGACCATATGACTCGCACACGTTTTTCAACAGGTTGCCTTCTTTTATACTGCTCAATATTTGATATTGACATGAAAATGATGACAGCACTAAACACTTACCAGGAAGGTGAAGCTTTCCCTTTAGCATTAAAGCACCATCACAACACATCAAGTTTTACTGCACTATCTCTAATACGTGCTCAACTGTGAAAGAAAACATTTGTTGTGCTCGGCAGAAAAGCATTCTAGTGTCTACCGAAAAGAGGTGGTCTGGAAAACTCAGTCCTTCGGAGCGCCATCTAACGGTGAATGTCTTGTACTTACAATCGATAGAAAGCCGTGCTGAGGGGAAAAGAAAAATTAACGGATACGTTCGCTTTTCGTTTTCATTTTGACTATTTTTTTCGTTTCATTTTAAAACGGGGTTGAAATGATGGAATTATAGATTGTTTGAGCATTAAATAAAATATTCCACATATGCATCTTACAGGATTTTCCTCTGAAAAGTAAAACCTCTAACTCTACTGTTAGAGGTTTTACGACATAAATGACAAGTTAAAAGGACATAGTACTTTTGAGATGAAAATAAACCTACATTATAATAGTCTACTTTTGATTAATTGTAAAATAATAAGTTCTGCTCTGTTAAGAAAATTTTGTTAATACATCATTAATAGAGGTCTAACTTTATAAAAATGTATTTAGTTTGGATATATGAAGCAATACATTTTAAAAATAAAATGCATACACCAAAAATAGAAACCATAAAGAAAAGTTGAAAAATTTTTTTTTCGCAAAGTAGCTTATATAAGTAAATTAGATACTAATTTTTTTTGTGATGACTAGAAACTAATTACTTTTTATTCTGTGAACTTTAATAATATTATTACGTGCAATATATTTTATTTTATATCCTAATAATATTTAATTTTAAAAAAATTACATTTTTTAAAGTTTTTTACCTATTAAAATGCAAGATTGTTTTAAAATGTTAAGCTTTCAGTATGAAAAAGACATTATTCACAATGCAATATAAATATTTAGTTTATTGTATACGTACTTAAAAAATATCTTAGGGGTCAATAGGTTTAAATCTTTTTATTTGGATTTTTTTTTGTTATTTAAAAATATATTACTTGAAGTGACGAAACTAAATAGTTCTATTTGTCATCAAAGAACTTAAATATTTTTTCTAAAAGGGACAAATTTTTTAAAGAGGACTAGAAAATGAAAGTTAGAAAGACGAGTTTAAATCTTGGAAGTTAATAGTTCTTCTAAAAAATCAGCTTTATTCGGTACCATAAATAATTGCTTTACTTAATATTTTAATTTTTAGTTTAAACTAAGTATTAGCGATTAAGATCTCCTACAAAAATGTTTATCTGATGTATAAATAATGTTAAAAATATAAAAAATCGAAACCCGTAGAAATCCTTACTTTTTGTGTGATTTTACTTTGTGTTTTTAATTTTAATTGAAATAGTGTGAAAGTTTTACACGGGGTACTAAATAAATTAATTTATGCTCCTTGACACTTAAGAAAAAAAATGAAAATATTCAACTTTAGAAATGAAAATCCCAATTAGGAATTCAATAACAAAAGTTATAAATAAACTTTAAAATTTTAGTTGTCCATTAAATAAATATTAAGGAGGCATAGTAGCTTCGAAACATAAAAATCTTCATGGTATATTTTTTTCAGTATAAAATCAAAAGTTCTGATCTATTTAAAATAAAAAGTTTTGTAGATTATCATTAAAGATCTAACTTCAGAAAAATATTATTTAGTTTTGATGTATGAATCAATATATTTTTTAAAAATACACAAAATGTGTACACCACATACAAATAAATAAACCTCTTCCTCACAACATAACTTTTGAAATATGTAAATAATAAACTTTTTTTACATTAAATACTAGTTTATTATCATTTTTATTTTATGAATCTCAATTTTATTTAAACGTATGATATATTTAAATTTTTATAAGACGAAAAAGGCTATTTTTTGTTTTAAATTTCTTAATAGTTTTCAGAGTTTTTAACGCTAAAAACTATTTAGTTTTAAAACGTTATATATTCTTTAAAATTTCGGTTTACAAAATGAAGCATTTTGCACTAATTGGATATAAAAATTCACTTTTTAATATACAAATTTTAAAATGTTCTCTTTACGTCTTCTGAAAAATGGTTTCTTAGGAATTAATAAGTTTAATTTTTTCATTTAATTTATATTTTTTAGGTTACTTAAAAATATATTACTTGAAATAACGAAACTAAATAGGTTTTTGTTATTAAAGAACTTAATTCATTCTAAAAGGAATAGAACTTTTTTTATGGGGACTCTTAAAAAGAAAGTGAAAACAATGATTTTTAGTCTCAAAACGTACTATGTCTTCTTAAAAATATTCTTTTTTTCAGAACCACAAAAATTGTTTTATTTGATATTTTAATTTTTAGTTTAAAATAAATATTCAAACTCTAATAAAATATGCTTATTACACATAAACAATGCCGAATACAAAAGAAAAGGGAAATAGATAAAAATCTTTATTTCCAATATGTCATTCTCAATAATTGTTTCGAAAATCTCATTTATAATTCACTACATATTTTGACATACCCCACTTTATGAAGTTGAGGCTAATTTATTAACACAATAGACCAATTTATAAAAATCAAGGCTAATTTATGTAAGGAGATAAAACCTTTAGAATAATAAAAAATTTCATTAAAATAGCTACTTTGCGCTTATTCATTAAATAAAAATTCTGTTCATTTTAGTGTAAAATTTTAACACATTTTTAAATGCATTTTAGCTTTGTCACATTAATTTATAGATTTCTAAAAAATAAAAGTTGTCTACACAAGATGGAAAAAATTGAAATTACTTTCCTAGAATTTTGAAGTATATAAATTAAAAAACTAATTTTTTCATCAAATTAAAGCTTATTATCATTTTTATCCGGTGAACTTAATCATACTAAGAGCAATATGTTTTGCTTTATAGCATGAAAAATACTAAAATATTCAATTTTATATTTTCTTATAAATTTGAAAAATTGGTTTGTTTTTGCATGGTTTAGTTTGCAGAGTATGGTCTACTGTTTTGTTTGCTCACTAGGGCTAATGAGACAGATCTACCACTTAAAGCCAAATGGAAGAGCAGCGCTCAACCGTCTGGCCATTATTAGGCAATTTAAAAATTTTAGGCACTTTTAAAATCTTTGTTTTACTACATAGAGAATATTTATCTTAATTTTGATATAAAATTAATTTAAAATTTTAATGCGTTCATATATTTTATAAGTTATTTTGCGGAAAATTTAGTTTCAGTTTTTGATTGCTAATCATTTTTTAGGCATTTAGTATACTAATATCAGCGAAGCATTTGAAATGATTCTTTATTTCAAATGAACCTTTATCAGGCTTTTTACCTAAAGACAAAGACAAGTTTATAAGGGGGGGGGTCATTATTCGGCAATTTAAAAATTTTAGGCACTTTTAAAATCTCTGTTTTACTACATAGAGAATATGTATCTTAATTTTGATATAAAATTAATTAAAATTTTAATGTGTTCCTATATTTTATATGTTATTTTGCGGAAAATTTAGTTTCAGTTTTTGATTGCTAATCATTTTTTAGGCGTTTAGTATACTAATATCAGCGAAGCATTTGAAATGATTCTTTATTTCAAATGAACCTTTATCAGGCTTTTTACTTAGAGACAAAGACAAATTTATAAGGGGAGTGGTCAGGAGGTTTAGAACCTTTCCAAAATATTTTTAATTTAGACATTATAAGATTTTTTAAACTTATTAAAATTAGTGAACATGACTAGATTTTATTGAAAGATTGTTTTTAACTATAAGAAGTGTAAAAATATTTCTGCAGTTTAGAAATATTTTCTAATAATTAAACGCGTGTATTCTTTTTAGAATTCGTCACAGGAGGTCGACAAATTTAGCATTACTTTTGGTGCATATAGGCAGGGCTATAAATGCCTATGGAATTTTGAATAAACTGGTCTTAAAAACTAAAACAATTAATTTGCTATTATAAAACGGTAGTTTGTAAATTGCTGATTATATCATAACGTTTTTCGAATTATCTTGTCATACAAGGTATAAAATTTAGTGAAAGAAAAAAAAAGGATATGTTATAATTACTTTTTCAATTTATTTTTTTCTTGTTATTAATAAGATTTCTTTAGTTTAAATTCGTCTTGCAAGTATGGGAGAGTAAATTAAATATGTTCTAGTATTTACCAGGCAAATTTAAATCTGGTCAAAACTTAGCATAATTTGCAAATACATTGTGGTTGCAAGAATATTTTTCAAAATACAAAATTATGACAAGATATAAAATTATGTACAGTGTTGATGATCTATTTTATGATGCATTTTTATATGCATGCAAAACAATAGATGGATGTTTAATACTTATGTATGTATATGCAGTCTGTTCCATAAGAGCGTGTCTTCTATTGCTCTGAAAATACAAACTAATTAGTTAAAATACATTTGTACCGTGTAGTATACATATTAAACTGAAATGCATTTCACCTAATACGTTGTCCAGTCTCCATTATTACCGATTATACAAGAATCACTTTATCAATCGATTTTGACGTTGAGCGGCGTTTAACCAGTTCCGGTAGGTCATCATCATTTTGTACCGCTTTCTAACGTGCTACCCACTTCTTGACGAATGACTCCGACTTTCTCATGTACCGAGCTGCAGCTGCAAGGGACATTTTTGGACCTTTTGAATGGTTGCACAGAAAGATTGCCTCAAAACGGCTCGCATACGCGGTACTCAATTTGGAATTGTTGATTTAAACATAGCCAAAAAAAAAAAAAAAAAAAATCGAATAAAATATATAACCATAAAGCATCATTAATAGGCAATGGATTAAAAAAAATTAGTTTTTATTCCGGATTTGGTAACTGTAAAATTGTAAGTTAATTTAGTAGAAGACGGCAATTTTGATCTATATTAGCTCCATAAGATTAATTCACATTGAATTTATGACCAGTAAGTATGCTTTTTCACTAAATGCATACTTACTGTACACTTGTTCTGTTTTCTTTTTATTTATTCTTTTACACAACTATTCTTTAATCTAACGGAAGTTTAGGCTAAATAGGAACAGATGCAATAACCATCGTCATCCAACTGTTTTGCCTTTGGCGACCAAAACTTTGGCAAAAAAGCGGCTTAATATACGCGGAATGTAAAATAATCACAAAAGTAATAATAAAATATGTAAAGGTTAAAAATAAATTTTTAAAAAATTTTTAATTTGAAAATGGAAAGAAAATTTATAACGAGTCTTATATCTGAAATTATTATTTGCAAAATAAGAAGAAAGATCCAAAATTGCAATCCCGCCAATGAGAACCTATACTTATAACTGCACTATTAAATGTATAGATATTATCTCTATACATAAAACAGTGTCCTTTTTATGTATGGTTTATTTATATAAAGCCATACATTTTGTTTTATTTTCCAAAATATTTGATATCATCATATGTTCACTGCCGAGATTAAAACGTCTTCCTCCAAATCTATCACATTTAAAGGCAATCTATGCAAGTAATAATCAAATGCAACAACATATTGTTTTACGATTTTTCAAAATATAAAAAAAATTTGACTTAACATTTAATAACGTCACAATTTCTATGAGTAATCAAACTGTTTTGCAACATAAAGTAACTAACATAAAGATTTCTTATGTCTTTTGTAGATTAAGCCTACGTGATAGAGAGTGTATTCATTATAAGACTTAATCCAACACATTTTGATTATTTTTCCGTGTTCGAGTACATCATAAAAGGAACCTTTTTATTATGCACTGAAAAGAGGAGGCGTGAAGTCGGGCATGCAATAAAAATATTCTTTGCAACTTAAGCACGTGATGAAAATATATATAAATATGGAATTTAAGGAATAAAAATTATTTGAAATATATTTTCACAGCAAAGACATTACATGCAAGCATATATCTAACATGTTGAAAATTGGATCACGTAATATAGAAAATCGTAGAATTTAGCACCATTACGCTGTAGTTCCCGAGTAATACTATTATCGGAAAAATTTATAACTGGGATTGTCTGTTTAAACTATCCTATTTGTCAACTATCTGCAGAATACGAGATTCATTCAATATTTCTATTAATAAGTTTATCTATTATAAATGGATCTAAATCTTTAATAGAAAAATTTAATATCCAGACCGAAGGCTGGGTGCGAAGCAGCTAGTTCTTCTCTAATGTTTGAAGAACACGGACAATTAAGCCGGTATCCATTAACGAAGATATGAGCGACACGCTCTTATGTAAGAGACTGCATGTACAAGACATCTGCATGTATATGTACTTTCGGTGGTTGTGTGTGTGACTAATTTTTTTATAACACTGAAAGTCCAATGTGCTTTGAATTAACTTCGGACCCTCTCAAAATAAAAATAAATGGCTACGTCACTGCCTAGATAGATTGATATTTCAAAGAATTATGGTACCGGACGTTAATGATAATTAAAAGAACTTTTTCAGCCTAAAAGAAACTATGCTTCCAAATTTGCTAGTACATATGACATCTTGTCAGAAAAAAAGTGGAAAACAGTATATAAATGTGTGGAATACCCTAAATCAGTAAGCCTTGAATGTACATAATAATAATTGTATAGACTGCTTCAAAGACGTACTTCTACACATTTACCTGGTATTGTAACAAATGTACTTCGCCACAGCACCGTGCTGCCACCTGTACAAAAACAAACACACACGTAAGAGAAGACTTCCCCAAAAAAAGTCAGTTGGCCTTACGGACTTCGGAGGCGCTTCAACACTTTGACCTTCCCTGGTTCTAATTGTGTTAACTATTTTAATTATGTATATTTTGTCTGTTTAACTTTTATTTTTTTCTTTAATTGTTTTGTGTGCAAGTTAAGATTTTATGTAATTAAACTATATTTTGCACTGAAAAGATGTTTTCATTGAACCCCACCCTCACAAATATAGCTTAGCCACAGTATCTATTATTTTCAAAGTTTAAGCATTGCATTTTCTTAGTTCTACATTTATACTTTACCACGTGATATATTTTCTCGGTCACAATGTCTTCCAAGTTCTCAAACGATACCTCTGGGGGTAGCAGGCCAAGCCTTGGGGGGGTCTTCTGCTTGGTCCCTGCTTCTAAATTACAAAATCCCAGTAGGAGTAATGTTACTAGCGCCCGTAGCATTAACCTGCACGTACTTTTCGGGTGGTGCGAAATGGGTAAGAGCTTCGCAGCCATGTATTGGCATAAAAGTAAATGTGCCTGTATTGCCAGCTGCATTAGAGAAAAAAAAATTATACTTTACAAGTTTAGAAGTTTTTTTTTATTTGCAGAATTGTTTTAAGTAAAAAAAAACGTGATTTATTACGTAAAAAAAGTTTTAATTGTAGGAAAAAAAAGTGGAAAATTTTTTTTATACGAATGATTTATTTTTACTAATAAGAGAACAAATAATTTAATTTAGATCAAAATAAATTAAATTAAACAACTGGAGATATTTTATGCTTTTTTAGCACAAATGTCTGATATACTGCACCACACAATTTGTGTGGCAAAATCCGCCCAGAGCAGTTAAAAGTTAAAATACTACTTATATCTTTAACTAAACTGCTTTACGATTAAATTTATCCCCACATGAAGTCAATTATAATTTTTTGCTTTAAAATATATGTTAATGAGCAATTAACTGAAAATTAGGGCCGAAATTTACCCGGCACGTGTGCTAACTTCACATTTCTGGACGCGTGCGCTGAAGGATTAAACATTAAGATGAAGCAAAACAAAATTATTTTAACTAGATCTGAATTCTTATAATTATAATTATCAGTTAGAGATAAACGGTGAGTAACTGGCTCTAAATTACATGACGGTTGATAACCGGTTAGATCTAACTAAAAATAGTGAGCGGGTTTTATCATTCAGGAGTTCTGTTCTTATTTTTCAATGATTATGAATGATCCAAAAAATTTTCCTGACTAATTATAGAAAAATATTTTGTTTTACAAATTCGAAAAAGAATTGCATTGTATTTTTTTTGTCCTTTATTTAGTAAATTATATTTATCACATATATTTTCAACTGAATTTTAGACCCAAACTAACACTCGTGTTTGAGACCATTACAATTAAATTAATGGATAAATAATCTTAATACAGATATAAAAACAAATGTTAAAAGCCCTCTTTTTTAATTTTATATATGTAACATGGTGAAATAAATCCTCCGGTACAATTAAATTTAGCCCCTATTATTTTTAATTACTCGGGCTTTATGCGAATGAGAAGACATACGTCATTTGCAGTCAGTCAGTCCGTTCCACAAAAACGAGCAAGTCCAACGTGGAACTTCAAGTTCATTTGAGATTCAGATAAGATATCTTTTCCGACAAGAGCAGAGCAACTAACGATACATTGAAAACACTTTTCTGTTACAAATTCGGCCCCACAGCGAGAGATGACAGGGAAATATTAACAAGAAAGCGCACCTTAGTCAGCGATAATAAGGTCCGGTGTCACCAAAGTCGCTTAATGGTTAACCGCTATTAATCACTGTTTAAACAGAGAATTGACTCCCACTATTGATTGGAATCATGGCTTAATCACGATTAGCCGTTAAAAGTCTTTGGTGAGGCCGGTCCTAACAGTAAGAAAGGAAATTAGTTCACTGAAAAAGTGAACAATTTTTTAATTGAGACTACTGAAAAATATGGCCAGAGAACAGAAAATTAGAATCTATTTCAGAGTTAACTTTGGGTTTGGTTTGGAGATCAACGGTCTACTTTTTTTTGCAACACGAGAGTTAAGAGACCGAGTTAGCTTTGAGAAATGAATTGAAAGAATTCAAGTCGTGAACACTCCTTTTAATTCTGAGATTTTGTGGCTGGGAAAATAGGTATGAAAGACTGAGAAGGGAAAAACGAGAAAATTAGAGAGATATTGTACTATTGTTAGAGAGAGTGTAATAACTTTGATATATTACATATATATATGTATGTGTATATGTTTATATATATATATATATGTATATATATGTATACATATATATGTATGTATATATATATATAGTATATATGTTACTGTGAAAGACCGAAATCTATAGAATGTCGACTTTCACCGGTGAATGTCAACATTCACGTAGTCGTTTGGTGTATGTCCGAAATATTTGCTAAATACCCTTATTTCTGACTTACACCGGTAAATGTCGACATCCACCATGCGCTAATGGCGAATGTCGAACATATCGGATATTTATATTTTCTTCTTCATAATACTGTCAAATTTATAGTAATAGCACATGTAACTGTTGAACATAAAACAAACCGAACACTCTTAGAACAGAAAATAATACCAATAATTAACTTAATTATGTGATTGACGTTATATTATCTTATTTGTTGCAACAATTTATACTACTATAGCAATTTGAATTGCACAAGAGTCCCTTACATTTATTAATGGCATTTAGTAACTAAACATTTCTTTTTGCAATGACAGCGTTTATAGCCATGCCCTCCACGTCCCAAATTAGCTTCAGCGGCTTCTCTCAGTGCGATATTTCTTGAGAAGAAATCTCATCTCTGGAGAGTAACTTTTCTTTACAAAAATATAAACTGGTTATTGGTATAAAGCTGCTTGAGCGAACCATTTTTGTTTACTTATTTATAAAAGTCGGAGTCTTCTATTCCAACAACAACCGCCAATACATTTCGAGCATCTGTAAGACCACGGTCGACATCAGGGACTTGTATTCACACAGTGTCATCCATTTGAGAAGGAGGAAGTTTTCTTTTTTATGTCTGTAACATTTTAGTTGCATGCATTAGATTATCTTTTGCGGCCGCTTTTTTAATAGAAATAAACTTCTGCTGTTTAGTCATGGCTTGATAGAAGGTGTAATAGGTTGAAGCTCTTCTGTATTTTCCTTTGGAATGGATGCAGAAACTTTGGAGTATTCCTTCATGGTAATTGCTATTTTAACATATGTATGTTTTAATAATAAAGTATGATTTAAAAACGTAAAAAAATATTATTTTTCAACATTCACCATCAATGCATACGGATTGTCGACATACACCGGTGATAGTCCGAATATGTAAGAATATAATCAAATATTCTGTCTTTCACCGAGGTATTTGGTGTATGTCGACATTCACCGGTGAATGTCGACATTCTCCAATTTCGGGCATTCACAGTAACACACACACACACACACACACACACACATATATATATATATATATATATATATATATATATATATATATACATACATATATATATATATATATATATATATATATATATATATATATATGAGTCTGTTATGGGCATTTTAAACCCACTCGAAATTAAAAATAGTACCCATGGTGGATACCGTGCAGCCAAGAAAGTAAGAGAAAACAGAAAAATTTGGAAATAAAAATGGAAAGTTTAATTTGACACCTCGTCTATGGAGCTCCTAACGAGAAAATACTACATACTGTTGTATTGTGGTTTGATACAAATCAGGGTGTTAATAGTTAGTTACAAGATGACGTGAACGAAGCAAAAATAAGTTATGTAAATCAGGTATATAATAATTGTTGATATAAGTAGGAACTAATTCTGGTGTATGCAAAGTCACAAAGTTTACAACAATGAGATGGAAGAACAAAGGAGTTTCGCCAAACGTTACAATTTTACGATTAGAACCGCAACAGATTTAAATTTATTTTAAAATACAATTATAATCGAGTTAGATTGGGACTTATGTATCATTACACACACACACACACTTATATATATGTAATAAATTATTTCCTCTATTCTCAATAATCATATAGCCTCTATTGTTTTTACTTGCCCGGGCTACTGGGCAAGGAGAGGCCTATCAGTTAATAGTAATAACGATGCAGACGGGCCATTGAAAGAGAACGGCACAAGTCTAATTAAAACTTTATTTTAGATCTGCTAAAACGGACATATTGACTAGTCAACGACAGACAAAAGAAAAATACAAAAATCACTCTGCTCGAACAAAGGTGAGACAGGAAGAATTTTCCCACTTACTCAGCGAATTTAAGTGTAAGATTAGGAAAAACGCGGAGCCATCACAGCTTGGAAACGTGTTGAATAGACAGAAAATTTACATCTATAAAATAGAAAGCTTTGGAAAATGTATCCAAAGAATTTTAAGTCGAGGATGCTCCTTAGATTAAGACATTTAGAGACTGGGAAAAAGATTTTAAGGAATTATAGTGGGAGAGAGGAGGTTTTTAAGGAAATATTAAAGTAAAATAATTTTGATATATTACATATATATGTATATTGGTATATATATAGATATGATGCATGGATGAAATAGGTGCTAGCGTAATCGCCTGCAACAGTGGAGGAGATGGTTTCAAATCCCTCTGAAGTTATCTTTGACTCCATGTATTGAAGTTGGTCTGCATGAACATGCATATTTTGCTTAGTTTTCGATGTTTTGGTCGACAAATTTGGTTGGCTACAGATTTCGTGCGACCAAACTTCCAACTGGCTTTCCACTCTAGAACCATCTCGAAACTTCCTCGAGCCTATAAATGGTGCCTTAGATTGAATCACAGATTCAGTCATTAGCTGGATTCTGGAGTTGGAAGATTTCAGAAGTTTCCAGTTACGCCTACTGTGCCTCTAAAACTGTCGCCAAGCCGCTTAATGTATCACCAAATCTGGCGTTAAAAATACAGTTCTGCAAAGTCTCGCTATCTACCCCAAAAACACACATTTAAAGTTTGTAACAATATATAATAAGTGCTTGTTTCATCATTTTGTGTTTCTTATTCATTCTTAATAATAGGGTGAGGATGAATTACTTGTCTTGGGATCATTAGTCACAAGAACATCACACACATGCATATATATATATATATATATATATATATATATATATATATATATATAAACAAGTTCACACACATACACAAGGCCGGTTCTTGGTTATGAGAACTCGTTGTAAGATAGTATTTGCCCCCCCCCTCTAACAATACGAATTCTCAAAT
>CM063504.1:17714450-17719450 GCA_032207245.1 Pardosa pseudoannulata | reverse complement strand
TGTCTCCGACGCGAACAAATGAAAATAGCGCTAGTTCTGCTTTAAATCAAACGATGATTTAATAAACTTATTATAATCAAGAAAGACTGTTTTCCATTCGCTTTGCATTGGATGATGATGATGATATATATATATATATATATATATATATATATATATATATATATATATATATATGCATATAAAAATGATGTGCACTAAAATATCTTATAGTTTTAAATTATGAAGGGAGAATTGGCAATTTCTTTTATCGTTATTAGTATTTTAAAAGAGTAACTGATAATGTTGGTTTATCATTTTCTTATATAGTACTTTTTTTATAAATATTTGCCTCTAGCTATAGACACATCTTATAGGCTTTATTGCATAGGACAGTTTTAATCAACCTCATAGAAAACTCACTGTATCGTAACAAAATTTATTCGAGCTAAGTAAAAGTATTTAACTGAGGTTTACAGACCACTTTTCAAAACCAGAGAGAGGTTCCACTTAATCCCTCTGAACATATTCTACTATACTCTGTGTGGAAATGAAAGTTTTCGATCCATTATATTACTTTAAACAAAGGTAATAGTAAAACAAATTTTTCTCAAAGCAGGTGAGCCTAAAAATGACATAGTAATTAATGTATGTATTAAATTATCCTTTCTTTTAATTGAAAAAGGAAAAAATAGCATTTTTGTTCAATGTTGCAGAAATATTCACATACATTTACAACAATGGATTCGAAATCTCGGATTCCAAAGTAAGTAATGCAATTATCTGAGTTTACAAACTAGTCTTTAAACAGTAATCATTTCATCTAATTTCTTTGTATGCAAATTGCTGATAGTTTGAAATCGCATTTGTAATCATAAGTTGAATGCAAATTTACGTAACAGCTCTAGCTCATAATTTTACGCTTCGATTAGTGCATATATCTTATGCTATTTTCTAAAAATTTAAAAAGTAAATTTATTAAAAAAAATCTTTTTAATATATATTTACATTTGTCGAAAGGTACATTACTTATTCGTATGCAAACGAATAAAGATTTGAAATTTTTTGTCTGTCTATTTAAAGACCATTATCGCAAAAAGCAGACAGTTATGTCTGAAAGAAGAATTATTAAGTACAGCGTTTGTTTGACAGCTTATCTCTGGATGAAATTATCTCGACTGATGCTGTAATTTTAAAGCCAGACTAACGATTTGTAATTATATGGGTATTACCTAAATGCATAATAAATATTAATAAGAGGATATATTTGTTTAGGTATGGAAAACAAGTTACTGTTCAATTTTTTTCTGTACTCCAGAACATACATAGGCTTTTATCAGTGCCATCTAGTGATAGTATCCGTTGTCTGTTTATGTGGCTCGCACATGATAAGCTTTTATGCTAGATTCTGAGATATTAAATCCATCAACGAGAAGTTACAAGAGGATGGTTTTTTTCGTTTTTCTATATTTTACACAATAAAACTATTTCAAAATCTGAGAGACATTGGAGAAGCGACAAGGGGGTAAAAGGAGGCTTAACATGTCCATCCTCTAGGAGTTTAATCCCCCTTAGGAGTTAAAACTTTTTTAAAGCTTCCTGAATGTATAGTTACTAGAATACAAGTTTCTTTAAAGTTCATCACATATTCTCTCCTGTTAACCCCTTCATGGGTCATTTATTTCTCACTCCACGTTTCCAAACTTTCAAAACAGAGCTGCTAATTTTATTTAATCGATCGAACAATTGATGACAGCGCTAAACGGAAGCGGGAATCAGTCTTCCCGTCGTTTCAATAACAAAACCAATATATTAGAATGAGTTTTGCGCTTCCCACAGGTGTATTTTGTAAGATCGTGTAGGTGAGAAGTAATCTTCCCACGGCTCACGAAAGGGTTAATCGGTTTTTTCATCACAAAAATAAACAAATAAGATAAAAAAAATCACTCATAAAAGAAAACAACTTGTTTAAGCAGAAGTTTTTAAACCGCCCTGTGATCAGCAGCATCTGAATCCTATGTAGTCTCCACACTATGGCCAATTGTTCACCACTTCTTGGTGGTGACCTTGAACGATGGTTCACGGGTTGCATCCACACAATGCGCCACTAAATGAGCCAAACACGTGGATTCGTCCATAGGGTCTACTGCGCAATTTATTTGCGCATCTGGCTGCCTTTGATCTTTGGAGAAAAACCGCCTCGGAAGCCATCGTCCGCCAAGGCTATTTTATCGTCTCCACCATCGACCACGATAAATCAAACCCCCTACAAACGGTGGTGATGGCTTGCAGTTGACCACTGTGTGGAGGGGCCTTGAAGAACACCCTTATAGGTTGAGCATTGGCTTGGCAAGCGCCCTCGGCGACTTCTAGAAAGGTCTCACATTCTAAGATTAGACTTTTTGAGACTTCAGAAGTGACGGTGGAGACAGTTTAATTTGAAACTTATTTTGTGTTTCTCTGAGTGCAGTAAGTTGAATTGTGTCAGTAGTCAAGAGTGGAAAGAAGAGAATCCTTGAAAGAGATTTTAGTGAACATCAAACTGTAGTGGAAAAAAGAAATATGAAGCAATTACTAGAAAAAAATATTCATTGAAGTCATAAATGTGGCTCTATTTTTTCTCAAGAGATTTTTAATAACGGGATGGCTAAAATTTTAAGAAAATTTCGATTAAGAGAACCTAAAACCTTTTACCGAGAACAATTTAGAAACCAACTGTGTGCAAGGGAAGTACTTGATTTTTATTTTAAGTCTTGCATACAAAAACCTTTAAGGTGTCCGACTAGATTTAAATGACGATTTTTGGTAAATAATTATAAAATCTTTCGTTGATTTATTTGAACGATCAAGTTAACTTTCCAAAACAGTTTTTCTTTTGTCTTTACGATCTATAAAAAAGAAGTTAAGGACAATTTTCTTTTATGATCGAGAAACCAGAAACTCTATTTAAATAACCGGAAGTTATAGTTTATATTTATAGTGCTATTGATTTGTAAAAACATATCGGTAAGTTTATATTTTTGTTTTAAGAATAGACTTTTACTGATAATTTTAGACTAATTAGAAACTTTTAAATTTGGAGATTTTTAAGTGACTGCAGTACACATTTTCGATTATGATCGACAAACCAGAAATTGCATAAATAACCGGAAGTTATAGTTTATATTTATAGTTCGGTTGGTTTGTAAAAAACATATCGTTAAATTTCATTTTTATTTAAAAAATAGACTTTTCCTGATGATTTCCGATTAATTCCAAACTTTTAAATTTGGAGATTTTTAAGTGACTGCAGTACACATTTTCAAAACAGTTTTTATTTTGTCTTTACCATCTATAAAAAAGAAGTTACGACAATTTTCTTTTGTGATCGACAAACCAGAAATTGCATAAATAACCGGAAGTTATAGTTTATATTTATAGTTCGGTTGGTTTGTAAAAAACATATTGATAAATTTCATTTTTAATTAAAAAATAGACTTTTCTTGATAATTTCAGATTAATTACAAACAATTAAATTTGGAGATTTTTAAGTGACTGTAGTACACATTTTAAAAATTTTTCTGCAACAAAAACTTTTAATGAATTCTTTGAGAAACTATATTTTTTTAAGTTTTATTACTCAGGAATAAAGTGATAAGAAAACAAAATTTTTTCATAACGATATGAATCTCTTGATACATAATTTACATAAGATTGTAAGTTAATAAATGAAATATTTGATTGTAAAAACAATTTTTGGAAAATTATAGCTGTTTTTATTATATAGTATGCAGAAATTTTAAAGAAAACAATCGTATTATAATTTTTATGCGCATTAGAAAGTTAAAAAATGAATGATCTCGCATTGTTCTGCAAGGAAAGTTTCTTAGAAGAGTCACTTTCTGTGTGATTGACACCGTCTAGATGAACAACTGCTGCTGTTCTGATTTTATTGGCTAAGTTTTAGCGTAATGACGTCACAGTGCAGGAAATAGAAATCACAATCTACTCTAAAGAGTGATATATCGGTATCTCGATCGAACTAATGCTCAACTCCATTTGCATCTATTTGTTTAATAGAAAATTTAATCTAGAACGTAATACAAAATTAAATGAAGCATTATGGACGTATTGGCGTTTACATCAAATATACAATCTACAAGGAATTCTCAAAAATCTATAACAAAAATCTACAAAATTAGTGAATAAAAAAATTTAAATCACAACTTAAAAGAGGAATGAAGAAACTGAATGCGAGCAGAAGCCTGTAAAACAATTTGTTGCCAAGGCTTTTGGAGATCACTACTTTTTCTTGCATGTTTACATTATCTCTACATTCCCCTTCCATTCTTCCTGTGACTATATTCTTTATCTGAACCTCATATCAGATTCCTATCTAAATTAACGGAAAAGAAACTCTCAGTTGAAAATACTTTTTCACTAAATTTTTCGTACGTGACTTTCCCTATACATCAGGCTTTATATAGAACTTCAAATTTGATTTATATCTTGATAATAAATATATCAAGATTAAAACTGAAGTTAATTGATTAATAATAATACTAAAATCTGACACTTGTTGAAAATTATGCCTCAGATTTGTTGAAGAAGTGAAAACAAAAACAAAACCTTTTGTTTAGGTTTCATTTCTATATCTTAACAGAAAATAATTTTTAAAATTCCGTTTATAACAATGCAAAATCAATGCAAAATATGTATAAAATTTATGGTCTAAATACCATTGCTTAAATCCAGTATGGACTTTTGAACGTTGAAGCGTTGACTGTTTATTCTAAATATACCTGTATTAATTCCAAGAATCGAAAACAAGTAAACTGCATCATTGAACCATTTTACAGAAAACATTCTCTGTAGCAAGTAAATGTACCCTACAGCAGTGACGCAGACAGAATTTTGTCTGGAGGGGGGGGGAGCTATATTTCAAATCAAGCATCACGGGATTTAAAATCCCATCTCTCACGATCTAAGGTGATCATGATTTAAGAAATAAACTGAGTTCGAGTAGAATATTTTGCAAAATA
>CM063504.1:17689450-17706950 GCA_032207245.1 Pardosa pseudoannulata | reverse complement strand
TTATAGAAACGTTCTGTTCTTTTTAGAATAATTTTTTGCATCTTTATAACCCACTAACTTTAAAAAATCATACAATCTTGTCATTTTAAGTAGTATATATTTATAGTAATATAAAAGAGCCGCTACAGATCAATCGGCAAAAGTATCGATCTCATAACCAGAAGATTGTGAGTTCTAGGTTCCTGGTGTCTACAGATTCACTTTGTTCATTAATGGCTGCTAACACATAAAATAAGTTCGTTGTCGCAGTGTGCTCTAATTTCAAACGATACCTCTGGCATTCACAAGCAGATATTTCTTTTTTTCAAACATTCAAATGTTTTGAATCATTTTTCGATAAAATATCTTTAAACTATATTTTGCATATGCAAAAGTTAATAATTAAAAAAAAAAACACTAAGAAAATTTTAGCATAATTCAAAACTTTAATAAGCTTTTAAATTATCTAATTTTTAGCACTGACGTTGAAAATTTATTATCTACTGATCTAAAATTTGTTGTGTCCCAGATAGAATCTTTAAATGAACAGTATCAGGTTTCTAAACCCTAATTTGCTTATGATGGTAACATTTCCGGGATAATGGATAAGACTTACATATCTGCTTTCATATAATACTATTTTGTGTAAGCATGTAAAATTAACACTATAAGATGCATTTTTTTAATAAGGCTCATTTAAAATAAAACACAAATAACAGATAGAACATATACGTTAAGTTTATATATTTTATCGTCTCCTTCCGAAAAAATAAGAAATTATTCATTTTCTCTTTCAGCTTTCGACTTTACTTCAAGTCTAATCATGTAAAAGATTCTAAATTTACTCGTATACTAGACGACCCGACAGACGTTGTCCTGTTTTAACGCTGTAAATCCAAAAATTATAAAATGTTTTTAAATAAATTATATATTGATCCATTTGGATGGAAAAGTAAGAGAAAAAATTATTTTATAAATGCTTGACGCCACTACGCTTACAGCCATCACAAACGTAAATATACTAAAGTAAAATTCCCACATAGCCTATACGGTGATTCGATCGTGGGACTTTTCGTACAGAAGCCCGTTGCGCTGACCTCTTCGTCACAGATAAGTTGGCTCTGAAGGGTTTCAAGCGGCATTATAATAATCTCAATAAGTGCGCAATTCTAGATTTTTTAATAAAAAAACATTTTTTTACCCGATCCAATTGCGATTCTAAACCATGATTGAAAAAGATAATTACATATACAAAATTTCATCAAAATCAATCTAGCTGTTTATGACGAGTTCTATTACAAACACACGAATAGAAGAATTTTATATATAAAAATACGGGCCTAACTTTGTAGTAACTAATTAATTAAATTATTTTTTCAGACTTTTAACTTTTTTCTAACTTGTTATTTTTCAGACACGTGCGAAACTAAATCATGTTTATAAATATATGCTATCCAACATTTACAGACAGAAAAAAAATGTGACATATTTACATTTTCTAAAAGTGAAGTGGACCTGCATAAACTTTCTACACGTCTTGTAAGCTATAGGTTTCTCTTGCTCTAACGTATAATTAAAGTATTTTTCATATCACAGAGTACTTGCAATGGAGGAACAGTTATATCTTTGTCTTTCTACATCGGATTCCTGAAATTGAAAACTAATTAAAATTCTACTGTTAACATAGATATTTATAACTACCCAGAATTAAATAAAAGCCAGAGATTCGGGGTTAATGAAACACTTTGTTATAAACAGTTGGCATTATTTTATAACAGGTACATGAGTGTAAAATATGTTAGACAGAACATCAAATAGTTAAGGTCTTTGTTCCAGAATGCGGTAAAAATTCGAAAACAAAAGCATAAATCATACTATTTATATGAGTGAGGTAATAATTATTAGTCTGCATTTGTTTCATAGAAAATAATTCTAACAAAAACAAATAACATTATTGTAACAAGAAACGATAAAAAAAAATGGCTCACAGCAATTCGGTCTTCAATTTGCCCCACGAGAGATAATAAGACCGGGAGCTCTCCTTAAAGCGGATTCCGAGCGACTTCAAGCAAACTTGGCAACTCAATCAAACAAACAAGCATTAAGATTCGAACCCACAGACTTCGGTAATAGGTAGCTCTTTACTATTTCGCCCATTATCCGACCTATCACAGAAATAAATTCCAAATATCACTCAATTTATTGATACTATGTAATACCCGAAAAATTATTTTATGAAGTCTATCGCCAACTTAGGTTGCTAACAGAAAGTGTTATTTCTTTCTGAATTGGAGAATTAGTTCACTTGGGGTTTGGAAGCTACTGTTTACTAGTAATTTGTATTTCATTTTGTGCCTAACATGAGCATTGATTTATTTTTTTCCCTACATCAGTCAAACTGTTGAATAGAATAATCTGTCACTTTAGATAATTTAAAGCACTTCAATCAATAACATCAAGCTGAATCATACATAGGCAAAATCAGTTTTGACAGTATGGCATATGTGACATACTTAGTGTATGGGAATATAATAAAATGTCCAGAGAAGAACGCTAATCTTTTTCTTCACTGGCACTACAACCCCAGGTGTACCTTGACCTTCTTCAGAATTCCTGTCAATGTCCTGTTTTGCGACAGAGTTTTCCAATTCGTGATTCTCAAAAATTTAAGTTACTCCATTTAAGTTTGATAGTTCCCTTTTACGGGAACCCAAGGATTTATCCAAGAAAATTTTCTTTAATTCTCTAGTAATCCCTTCATATAATATGACCAACCCATGTCCATTTCTGAACTGTCCTGGATTTGATAATACCTGGTTATCGAGAATTATCGAGATTATTCTATTAAGTATTGCAAGAGTCTTTTTAGATCTTTTTTGGTTAGTGCTCAAGTCTCAACTAAGATTGTAAGAAAACTTCTTATTAGTCTTTCGTATATAAATACTTTTTTCTTTTAATAAAGTTTGATTTCCAATACTTTCTTAGTCCATATAAAGACCTTTATGTACTTCTGGATCTTTCACAGATTTCAGGTGTTATGGTGTACAAAGACTTAATTTTATTGAAACATTTAAACTTGCATAGAGCCGGCACTTGTTATCTCGTTATCTCGTATTTTTGCTTTAGTGATATTTTTATAATCTATTTTTTTTTACAAAGTACCCCTGAAAAATATTTTATTTTCGATCTCTTTCCCTCTCATTGTATATCTATCTATATCTACATATATATAGATGCATATGTGTATGTATATAAGTATATAAATAAATATATATATATATACATGTATATACACACATATATGTATACATATACATGTATATACACACATATATGTATACATATACATGTAAACATATATATACAATATATACATATACACTTACATATATATATTTACATTTATACATATAGATACATTTACATATATATATATATATATATATATATATATATATATATATATATATATATATATATATATATATATATATATATATATATATATATATATATATATATTTATAGAGAGAGAGAGAGAGATTTTTATAGTCTATTTTTTTTTTTACAAAATACCCCAAAAAGTTATTTATATTCGATCTCTCTCCCTATTATTGTATATCTATCTATATCTACATATATATGCATGCATATGTGTATATATATACGTATATATATATATATATATATATATATATATATATATATATATATATATATATATATATATATATATATACATACATATATACATATAGATACACACATATATAAACATATATACACATATATATACAATATATATATATGCATATACATATATATTTACATTTATATATATAGATACATATACACATATATACATATGTATATATATATATATATACATACATATATATATATATATATATATATATATATATATATATATATATATATATATATATATATATATATATATATATATATATATATATATATATATATATATATAGAGAGAGAGAGAGAGAGAGAGAGAGAGAGTGAGGAAGAGTGATACATAGATAGATAGCTATACAAGTTTGAACGAAATTTATATGCTTAGATTTAGATTTTAAGGATTGTAGATCTGCACTGTTTTTATTGAAAATTTGATCAAAATCCTCTTTCACTTTTTTTCAGATAACCATTTTATCGATTTCAGAGTTTAAAAAATATGTTTTTTACGCGAAATTACAATGTAAAGGCAAATAGACACGAGATTAATACTTAAGTACATTAATTATTGCGCCATATTAAAATAAATGCTTATTATTTCATTTCCGATGATTTCATATTTTAATAGAACTTACTGTTCTTTCAAACCTCATTTGAAACATAGCTTTCAACACTAGAATTGTGGAAGCTTTTCAAATTACTAGTTTTTATAAAAAAATTATAAAATATGCAGTTGCAAAAATATAAATTGATTGATAAAAATTGAAGAAGTGCATATTTTATTTGCTCCTACTACAACATTTCTACAACATTCTTTGTTCTTTGCTTAAACTCACGGTAATAAATTTAGATTTATTCCATAAATTAAATTAGTTAGCACATTGAAAATTTTACATTATTTAATTGCTGATCACTTTATTTTAATATAGGCTGTTTTATACATACAGACTACTCCCAAATGCACAATATCGTACAGTGTATTTAACACGTAAAATAAAAATATATGCTTAAATTTTGTTAAAATATATCTATTCTTGAATATTTTTCTCGGTTCCGATGACTTCGATATGTCGAATTCTATCGATTGAAACTGTAATACTTTTTAGAACAGAGATAGAAGTAAAATTGGGATATACCAGTCAATACACGTATTATATATATATCTTTTAAAGTGGAAATGAAGAATGAGGTCGAACGTTTACTGGACTGTAGGCTTTTAATTATTTTGGAATCATTTAGGTCAGTTACATACACTTTTTAAGAATCGATCCACTTTATTTTTGTAAAATAGATATAGTTAAAATAAGGTCATTGAACTACAGTAAACAAAATGTTTCTTCTCCTGCATAAAAAGTATAGAATAAAAGAATAGAATAATTTTTGGAATATTTATAAAGCGAGAAAGATTTTTAGGACACGTTTCATGCTTTCCTGAATGTCTCTACATCTGAAATTTTCATAATAGGTATTATTATGAACTATACAGGGTGTTTCAAAAATGACCGGTATATTTGAAAAATGAGTAAAAACTAAACGGACAGCAATAGAAATACAACGTTTATTGTAATATGCTTGGGACAACAGTAAATTTTAAAGCAAACTTTCTAAATTAATCACATTGTTTCACAACAGATGGCGCTTCAAACTGAAAAATCTACTATATTTTCCACATATTCACTATGCACATCAATAATATGGCGTAGTCTGAGAACGAAAATTTCAGAAACCCGTGTAAACGTCAAAAGGCCAGGCATTCTTCTGTTCTAATTAATAAACCATTTTTTAAATGCAAACTTGCATTTAAAAAATGGTTTATTCCTTAGAACAGAAGACGACTTACAGATTCGCGAACTCAGACTGCATTTTCTTCATTATTTTTTAATACGTCTGCAGCGCCATCTGTTGCTGAAAATTGTAACTATTTTCGAAACCATGTGTGCCTGAAAATTTACTATTGTAACAAAATGTGTATTTCATTCACTGCCCATTTAGTTTTTATTGATTTTTCAAATATACCGGTCATTTTTGAAACACCTCGTATATTATGTCGTTAATATATATATATATATATATATATATATATATATATATATATATATATATATATATATATATATATATATATATATATATATATATATATATATATATATATATATATATATATATATATATATATATATATATATATAAATATATATATATATATATATATATATATATATATATATATATATATATATATATATATATATATATATATATATATATATATATATATATTATATATATATATATATATATATATATATATATATATATATATATATATATATATATATATATATATATATATATATATATATATATATATATATATATATATATATATATATAATGATTTCCTTAATAGGTTTTGGTTAAATGTAAACATTCCGGCAATACCTTTGGTATTTGTAATTTTAGAACCTCTATGAAATATAAGCTTTTGGATTCGTCTTCACTCAATTGATGTTTTAATCACATTTCAGATACGAAATTCTTAATCACTGTTTTATATATATGTGTATACATATGTGTGTGTAAACTATTATGCTGTTCTGAAGTTTACTTGATGTAAGAAAATTGTGTAAAGGAATGAGTGTTACATGAACTGCAATAAGTGTAAATGATGTCGCCAAGTATGTAGCCCAAACACTATATTTGGTGACAAAATTCAGTTATCAACTTTCTGTCGATGAAATAAATGTTATGTAAAGAGTAAGGAATAAGTATACGTACTATGTAATGATGTCTGCTTAATTTTAGTTCCTTTTGTTTAAAGTGATAAAGTTTATTAAAACTATGTAAATATTAAAACTGTTAAAACCATACAATATAAGGGCTTTGGGATGAAGGGGTTTTCCTTACGACAAGGCGTGCATCACCGAGCATAATATTTATTTATCTTCATCTCTCTATAAATACATATATATTCTTGTGTGTATATGTATATGTATATATATATATATATATATATATATATATATATATATATTATATGTACATAAACCCACACATATATATATGTATAGAAATACATATATATAGATATATATATACATACGTATACATATATATATATATGTATATATATATATACATATATATGTATATATATATATATATATATATATATACACAATATATATATATATATAGATATACACATACGTATACATATATATAAACTTTACATTTTAGTTTTTAATTGTTTAAATGTTATTATTTTATTTGAAATAAAAAAATAAAAGGTATAATAATTCTACCACTACCAAAGATGAGTGCATCACCGAGCATAATATTTATCTATCTACATATCTATATACATACATATATATTCATGTGTGTATATGTATATGTATATATACATTAAAATAAAAAATATATATATAATACATATATACAAATAATACACAATATAATATATATATACAATATATATATATTAGTTTTTAATTGTTTAAATGTTATTATTTTATTTGAAATAAAAAAATAAAAGGTAAAATAATTCTACCACTACCAAAGATGAGTGCATCACCGAGCATAATATTTATCTATCTACATCTCTCTATATATACATATATATTCTTGTGTGTATATGTATATGTATATATATTATATATATATATATGTAATAATACATATATATCTTACATTTTATAATTTTATACGTATATATTTATGTATATTGTTATATATATATATAAAATATATATATATATATATATATATATATATATATATATATATATATATATATATGTGGGCATATATATAAACTTTACATTTTAGTTTTTAATTGTTTAAATGTTATTATTTTATTTGAAATAAAAAAATAAAAGGTAAAATAATTCTACCACTACCAAAGACGAGTGACCATCAGAGCATAATATTTATCTATCTACATCTAAAATATACATATATATTCTTGTGTATATGTATATGGAATATATAGAATATAATATACATAAAAACACACACATATTCGAAAAATATGTTATAAATACATATATATATATACATATATGTTACAGTATATATATATAATATATATATAAAATGTAATATATTGTATATATATATATATATATATGTGGGCATATATATAAACTTTACATTTTAGTTTTTAATTGTTCAAATGTTATTATTTTATTTGAAATAAAAAAATAAAAGGTACAATAATTCTACCACAACAAAAGATGTAATAATACCCAAAATCCAAAAGAACTGTTCAGCGTTAAGAAATTCGCAATTCCTGAAGAAATTAAACTGTTAGCAAGATTAAACTCAAGATATAAATTAGAAATCTTGAGAATAACACAAATGACAATATTATAAGTAATTTACCATAATAGCTATACCGCATATACTTTTTCCAGAAAGAACTGAAATGGAAACCTTTAGAAGAAATGGAACAGAAACAAGTAAATGCCATTCCATTTCGAGAAAACTTTTTCAATATCATTTTTACATTTCGGTTACAGTCAAAAGCATTGAACCCTATAATGTAAAAGACGTTGCTATGGTTATTGGCATAGATAGCTGGAAATACTTATTGCATTCCTTTTGAATGTAATTTTTTTTTTGGTTATCAGTTTCTGTTTCTTCCGGTATTACGTATAAATACAAATTAAAATACTAATGAAACGTGAATTTGTGTCACGGTATGAGACGTACGTGTCAAAATGTCTCTTTCATGTCCTAACTATCAGTTTTTTACAGATTGATTTGATATACAATACGTGTTGAGGTGTTAAAAGTATTCAGGAATGTGTCTCAATTAGAAATACATTCCTTTGTGTTGCCCTTCATACCAGAAAAATAATTTTAGGGAAATTAAAATAAAAGGTTATATGAAAAAGAATTTAATACATCAAGATTTTTTTTCTCTCTTTTTTTCTATGTTTACTTTTTCTCTTCGCTATGTATTCCTTCTTATGCTTATTCCCTTTTTAGGTCTGTAATTAATTTTTCAATGTTCAATAATTATTAAGGAGCTGAAATCATTGATTATTAAAAGTAGTTAAAGATTTTTAAATTATAGAACAATTGAAATTAGTCGATATTGAAATATCTTCAGCCCATATCATCTAGTGACAACATAATATTAGTATGAAAATGAATTTAATGATGAATGTTTATTTGTTTTTTATTTTCTTTACTTCTTTATACTCACTTTATATCATATATTCTGTTTTAACATAATATTAGTATGAAAATGAATTTAATGATGAATATTTATTTGTTTTTTATTTTCTTTACTTCTTTATACTCACTTTATATCATATATTCTGTTTTAACATAATATTAGTATGAAAATGAATTTAATGATGAATGTTTATTTGTTTTTTATTTTCTGTACTTCTTTATACTCACTTTATATCATATATTCTGTTTTAACATAATATTAGTATGAAAATGAATTTAATGATGAATGTTTATTTGTTTTTTATTTTCTTTACTTCTTTATACTCACTTTATATCATATATTCTGTTTTAACATAATATTAGTATGAAAATGAATTTAATGATGAATATTTATTTGTTTTTTTATTTTCTTTACTTCTTTATACTCACTTTATATCATATATTCTGTTTTATCTAATTTTCTTGCTTAATATTTTTTGCAATATTTTTATTTATATAAATCGATATTTTTTTTACTTATTAATAAATCTTAGTTAGTAACAACTAACTGAAACATTCGGCATTGCCCGAGCTTTTTATAAGTTTTATATAAAACACACGTATACATTATGTTTACTTAGACAAATATATATATTTCCTTAGACAAATGTTCATGTTTGTAATGTATAGTAGTAGATGTTTAATTTACTAATAAAACTTAGTTTTAAAGAAAAGGTTTTACTCAAATCTAAAAAAATTTCAATATTATACAAATGACGAAAAACGGTTTAGCAATTGGGCTAAAATTCCCCTTTCCTAGAAAAAAAATTAAGCTACAGAATCCCCTATATATTAATACTCTACCTTATATGTCCGTCTGTCCTTGAATTTATGAAGAGGTTGTATCTCGAATGGATAAAGGCATCCATATTGGAGTCTTGATGACTTAACAAAGTTCGAAAAGTTAACAAAGTTCGAAATAGACCACTTCTCCCCTTTTACATCATTTAAGTCCATTATTTAAAGTCATATTTTCTCCTGTTCAGAGCAGGCTATTAAATTTATCAATTTGTAACAATAAATGGGTAAAAATAACATTTTTTTCTAGCCTTATGACGTCATTCCTTTAACCATCTCATTTAATCATTTCTTATTTTAAATTATTTAAATATCGTTCATATGTTATTTTATCACTGAACTTAGGTATTACGTAAATGATTTTTTTTTAATATTTGGTTTAAATAATGGATTAGTTACATATGGGATTATTTTAAATTTAACTTTTTTATTGCAATGAAAATTTTATCACTGGTATTATCAATAAATTCTATCTACCTCCAGGGTGTAGTGGAATTGATAGTTTCATTTCTTTACTTCCATTAATTACTGTAGTAAATAAAATTGGGAAGAACTTAACGATAATTTTGACATTGCTTAGAAAACTTTGAATTACCTTTCTAAATGAATTCAATGTGATTCTAAACTGCATTCACAGTATTGGGAGACTTTAGAGGAGTATGAAGATAAACAAATTGAGCTTGTACCAGATAATTTTCAGCCAAGAAACAAACCAATTTTTTATCTGCCTTACAGGGTACTTTACAATTCTGGAAAATAAAATATGTTACTGATCCCGTCATATGACGGGCTATAT
This sequence comes from Pardosa pseudoannulata, assembly GCA_032207245.1. Classification (NCBI taxonomy): domain Eukaryota; kingdom Metazoa; phylum Arthropoda; class Arachnida; order Araneae; family Lycosidae; genus Pardosa; species Pardosa pseudoannulata. The sequence goes on along the minus strand of CM063504.1, from coordinate 17,696,452 downwards.
TGTAGTGTCGAATATATAGAGTTGTAAAACATCTCTTACTATAACTTCATTTTATAGTAAAAATTTGAATTAAATCTAGAAAATTCTCGTTACCATAAAAATGACGGAAGACAGTTGAATTTTCTGTTAAATATTCCCTTTTTCTGAAATCTAACTTCAAGGTATAGAAGGTGAACAATCAAAAATCTGTAACACTTAATTAATTAAACTTTGTTTTAAAGTAAAGGTTTTAGTTAAATCTAGAAAATTTTGGATACCATACACGTGACGAAAGACAGTTTAATTTTCTGTTAAAGATTCCATTTTTCTAAAATCTAATTTTAAGGTCTAGAAGGTGAACAATCAAAAATATGTAGCACATTAATTAATTAAACTTTGTTTTAAAGTGAAGGTTTTAGTTAAATCTAGAAAGTTTTGGATACCATACACGTGACGAAAGACAGTTTAATTTTCTGTTAAAGATTCCATTTCTCTAAAATCTAATTTCAAGGTATAGAACGTGAACAATAAAAAATCTGTTGCAATTAATTAAACTTTGTATTAAAGTGAAGGTTTTAGTTAAATCTAGAAAATTTTGGATACCATGCAAGTGACGAAAGACAGTTTAATTTTCTGTTAAAGATTCCCTTTTTCTAAAATCTAATTTCAAGGTATAGAAGTTGAACAATCAAAAATCTGTAACACATATTAATAAATTAAACTTTGTTTTTAAGTGAAGGTTTTAGTTAAATCTAGAAAATTTTGGATACCATACAAGTGACTAAACACAGTTTAATATTCTGTTAAAGATTCCATTTCTCTAAAATCTAATTTCAAGGTATAGAAAGTGAACAATAAAAAATCTGTTGCAATTAATTAAACTTTGTTTTAAAGTGAAGGTTTTAGTTAAATCTAGAAAATTTTGGATACCATACAAGTGACTAAAGACAGTTTAATATTCTGTTAAAGATTCCATTTCTCTAAAATCTAATTTCAAGGTATAGAACGTGAACAATAAAAAATCTGTTGCAATTAATTAAACTTTGTTTTAAAGTGAAGGTTTTAGTTAAATCTAGAAAATTTTGGATACCATATAGGTGACGAATGACAGTTTAATATTCTGTTAAAGATTCCATTTCTCTAAAATCTAATTTCAAGGTATAGAACGTGAACAATCAAAAATCTGTTGCAATTAATTAAACTTTGTTTTAAAGTGAAGATTTTAGTTAAATCTAGAAAATTTTGGATACCATATAGGTGACGAAAGACTGTTTAATATTCTGTTAAAGATTCCATTTCTCTAAAATCTAATTTCAAGGTCATAGAAGATGAACAATCAAAAATCTGTAACACATTAATTATTTAGACTTTGTTTTAAAGTGAAGGCTTTAGTTAAATGTAGAAATTTTTAGATACCATACTAGTGAAAGACAGTTTAACTCCTAAATGCACAAATAAATTTTTTTATGTAAAAAACACAATTTAGAACGTTGTCTTGTCCAAAAAATGACAAAAAAAAAAAAAATCAAAATTTTTATTGCAAGTTTGGATTTTGATAACATTGCAGAAAATAGTAGAATATTGTAATATTACACGCACATGGACTTTTATTATCTTTCTTTTTGAATTCCCATTATAGAATGTACATTATTATTAGTATTTATAAAATTAATCAAAATTTTCTTTTGTGTGATATATTTCGAAACAAGATGCAGCACATAGCCCAACATTGCAACTATTGCACATGTAACGACTCTCTTTTCTTTTCCTTTTTCTTTTGCTCTCTATTTTAGCACAACACACAGTAAATGATAAGTAGAAAAAAAATTTTTATACTTGAATAAATAAGTGTTATAGCTTACAATGCCATGTAAATGATAAATATCAATAAAAAGATTGATTTTATTTTCCTTTCACATTGTTATTTTTAATTCTCGATTGCATTCGAGTGTGAAAAATTATAGCAACATAAGTACAACGCAGCTCGAATTATCTCGAGTGTGAACAGTTCGGCCAGTTTAGCGAGCTCGAGTTAACTCGAGCGTATACGTTAAGGGATAATATTCGGCATAAATTCAATTTTCCTAAAACCATAATTTTAAGCTAGACAAGGTTCAATATAAAGCTCATTTTTTCGACTTTCAGAGTGGTTTTAATGTTCCAAACTTTTTAAGTAATATTCCGAACATTTCGAATAAACTTATTATTTTTGTCAAAATCTCATGTTCTAAAAAACCTGCTATTTGAGTAAAACCGTTGTCATTCAATATAGCAATAATGCATAAAAATTGTCAGCTATCTCAAAATCATCGGGAATAATACTCACGATCTGCCTATCAAGTTTGTCTCTGATAAAAGATAAGAAACGAAGTTTTGATAAGAAAATATCGTCAAAGCTTGCACGACATCCATCTTCACTAAAGTTATCCTACTTACCATAAGTCTTATTATCTAGGGAAGCCGAGAAAGAGGAAACTGTAGCCTCGAAAAGGGTAATAAATATTCATCGATTTTGCTAGAATGGTAATATAAAAATATTTACAATGAATGTTTAATGAACGAGGAGGAGTTTAGTTGTCTGTTTGTCCTTCACGGAGACGTCGTAAGAGCTTTCAGTGACATCACTGTTGACTCCATTCTCATTTTGACTCGAAAATTGTTCTCACCGTTGCGTAATTGAATTTTGGGAGGAATCAAAACTACTTTTAACCCTAAAACGCATTTGCCCGTGTCAGACACGGGCAAATACGAACGAAATTCAAAATGTAGTCAAATAATTTACATTTTGTTTGTATAACAATTTTTTTATAACTTTTACCCCCTTTCCCACTCTCTGGTCTCCCCCATAATTGAAAGTGCAAAAAATAACTTACTCTGTACCTATATATTCTTTTTCTGTAAAAAATAAACTATAATTTTTTCGGAAAAATCCTTGTTCTTTTTTGTGGCTAAAAACTTAAAGACTATGGTAGACTATTCAAATTTTGATTAAAAATTCGATAGTTCTATCGATATTGTAAAAAATAATAAGAAATGAAATGCAAAAATAGTTTTTTAATATTTTTCTCATTGTGGAGCAGTAGCTTATTAATAGCATTTGTCATTGAAATTCGCTAGTATTTCTTACTCCTTTTATTGTGGGTGCACCATATAAATAGGACGAATTTGCTCCCTATAAATGGATTACACAAATAACAGACAAGTCTTAACAGGGATTTAAGCCCACAATTTCTAGCGTCGCAGATGAACCGCTTTCATGACTTTGCTTACCAAGTGGCTGATTTTTCAATCTCTGCCAACGTATTGTGACGTGTCCAGCCCTGTTTCAGGTGACACAATGAAGAAGCAGGTGTTTCTTGATTAAATGGTTTATTTACACCTTGCAGCTATATACACATTTCTTTATACACACAATACAATTACAGTTCATAATTATGTGATACAATAGACGTACACTTTGATACTTTGATACACTTTGATATATGAGTGCACTTTTGAAAGATTTGAGAACCAACGGATAAAAAAAAAAAAAAAAAAAAAAAAAAACATGGCAGCTTTGCGTTAATAGATCTAGGTAGTAATTATGAAGACAGCACACTCAATTAGATGAGGGTGTTTGAAATTGCAATTGATATCTTCGAAGAAGATAAAAATAAAGTTAGGATTCCTAGGAGAAATATACGGTGACTGATTCTGAAGAGGATCCGATTTAAAAGAAAACCCAAGGCACAGGGTAAAATTATCAATCTCAGAAAGAAATTTGTCCCAAGGGGAGGTTTTCACTAAGAAAACATTCCGATGGAGGGACTGGTCAAAACGACCTCCTAATTAGATGGCTGCTGGCTAACTAACTTCTTAAAAAATCTCACCTCGTCCTTTTTAGGGTAGGGGTCTCTAAGAAAGAGAGTGGGGGCTCACCCACAATTTCTTCATTGGATCATCTGGCAATAGTCTCACCTTCTACCAACTTGATTGGTCTGGGCTAGACAATCACCGACCTCAAACACGGGAGTCTCCGTAATTTCGTGTCGGTGAAAGATCTAACGCTGCTGCGTTCCTTTGAAGACGTGTGGTTCCGACGATCATCCTTCTGGTTGTCAGTCTGGACGCCCAACTGTCTGCTCTTTTGTTCCGCTACCTGAAGGACACCTGTAGTCTAGACATCGTGGTGCCTGGGAAAACAACGCTTTTGTCTCTACATAAACGAAGTCCATTTCTCAAACTCTTTCGAGAAAAAAGGTCTTTATGAGGGAGGCACGCCGTTACAATATAATGAAACTAATTAGTGTAAAATCATATAATTGTTACAAATATTGTATTGAAAGGATTTTTAAAGAACAAACTTTTGGAATTTGAAACATTCAGTGCATTTTTAGTAGTCATATCTCAGATAAATTATTAAACTATTTACCTTATGGCATACAAAAGAATTAGTTCAGATTTACCTCTTTTGAAACATAAAATCTTTCGAAATTGTCCTTTAAAGAACTCTTTGTTCAGGAAGAATTAGCATTTTAATATATTCAATTGTTTCTCTTCTCAGCGTACACTTACATTAAGAACTAAATTTTATTCTAAATACTAAAAATGTTCTGACAATATTTGTGAATGCAAAAGAATTTGTGCATTTTATTCTGGAAACGCATTTTATTCTGGTGTATATTGTTTATATATATATACAGTTTTCAGGATCAATTTACCATTTCTTTTTATTATTACCTTTATTTAAGGTTACATAATCGTTTCACAAGAACTTTTTCTATACAGAGTATAGAAAAATGACACTTGCAGGGGGATTTACCCCTTATGAGTTTCTCAGCATCTAGTATATATATATATATATATATATATATATATATATATATATATGTATGCATTAATATTTTAATAAAACTGTTACATTTTTTAATATTTATTAATTATATTTATGCATTATATTATATTTATTTATTGTATAAATATTTATGCAATATTTATACAATAATATTTATTGCTATTATTGTATTTTATAATATTTATTATCTATTTTCCTTATTATCATATTTTTTACTCTTAATATTCTTAAATTAGCAAGAGAACTGTTAATAATTATACATATACAGTTGTAAGAGGAATAAAACAATAGGATATTATTATATTTACTATAATTAGATAGTTTCATTTTAGTGAGATATTTGTCGCATTTGTACGAGAATTTCATGAATTCTGACACAATTTCATACATTTCTCAAGATTATACAGGCACAGAGGAAATTTTCACAAAAAAAAAAGTTTTACAAAAGCTACTTATAAAAAATTAATAATTATTAACAATCTTACTATGCACTATATTTCTAACAATATTACTATAGCAACGTTACTATTTTAAATTTTAATTTTAAAATTTTACATAAATAACTGCAAAGTAACATATAAAAATTTAAAAATGATTGATTTATATTGACATGCTTTTTAAAAGTACAGTATCACATTAATATAAAGGACTGCATTAAAACTAAATTGTCTATGTTTTTGAGGAAATTATTTTTATAGATATAGTCATTAGTTATTGGAAATTAAGAAAATTAAAATGTAAACAACTTTTGTTAAAATTTTACAAATGTTCAAAAATTATAAATATTCTTTTACAGAGACAGTCCTAAGTAAAAAAATCTGATGTGAGCACATAATTCTCTTGTATACTTTTCAAAGAATGCAATTCTTTCTATTTTAATTGTATGATGCGCCATTAGTATTATCATTTTCACATTTCTTTATATTTTCAAAGTCAGTTTTCATTCTCAAGGTCATTGTATTGCTTGAATATCGAATAAATGCTGCCATCTGGCGGCGACCAGCACTGTTAATATTCATTACATTGGTTTTTTTTATAGCTGTATAGATATTCCTCATAAAAACCAAATAGCTATATATATAAATGGGATATTAAGACATAATAATTACATTAGGCATGTACTGAAGGAGTGTACAGCTATCTATGGGCTGTACACTCCTTGAAAATTTGTAAAATTTCGTAAAATTTTCGTAATTTTGTAAAATTTCGATTGATTTATTAAGACTTGAACGCCAGTCAGTTTTATTTCTACAAGGCATTCATATCATTTCCTAAAATCTACACACGTTATGGTTCGGAAAAGGGGAACATCAGTATTAGAAACGGCTCATTTAGTGGGCTGTTCAAGTATAGTAGTTGTGAGAACATATAGAAAGTTGTGTATGGGTAGTGAAACCACAGGTCGCCGTCCAAGAGATGTGTCTTCAGAGATATGTTGCATTGATTCCAGAGGATAGCAGAGATTGTTAAGGATTATTCGCAGTGACCGAAGAGCTACAAAAAAAAAAAATTAACCACCAGCTACAACAGTGGTGACCCAGACAGTACTCCACAACACACTGTGCAGCGTACATTGCTGCGTATCGGCCTACGTAGCCAGAGGTTGAAGCATATCCTTGCACTGAGAGCGCATCATCGCAAACTGCATTTGCAATGGCCAAGAAACACCGAAATTGGACATTAGAAGAATGGAAGAAAGTTGTATGGTCTGACGAATCCCATTTTCTGTCCATCAAATAGATGGGCATGTGCGAATACTCCAATTTCAAAAGGAACCTTGGCTTCCGGATATACAGTTGGATGGAGACAAACGGGTGGCTGGTGTATTATGGTGGTGGCAATGTTTTCATGGAGCACATTAGGATCCATAATTCCACTAGAACCATCACTGACGTCTGTGCCCTACGTAAACTTCGTTGCAGATTAGGTTCACCCATTCATGACAACAATATTACCGCAGCGGTATGTTGTTTACCAACAGGATAATTCATCATGTCATGATGGTAGAAATGTCAGTGAGTGGTTCAAAGAATATTCCAGTGACTTTCAAGTCATGTATTCGGCTCCAAATATATCTAACATTGATCCAATACAGCAATTGTGGTCCCAGATAGGAAACCAAATTCGTGCTTCCACGCTAACTCCTCGCAATACGTGTAGGAATTACAGGACCAGTTGGTGAGCGCTTG
>CM063504.1:17676950-17686950 GCA_032207245.1 Pardosa pseudoannulata | reverse complement strand
TTCCTACTTATGCTGTAAATTTTGTTTGTGAATGTTGCCATATATTATATAGGCAGAATTATTTGCATATATATTTTTATGTATATATATATATATATATATATATATATATATATATATATATATATATATATATATGTGTGTGTGTGTGTGTGTGTGTGTGTGTGTGTAATATATCAAAATTATTTAACTTTAATATTTCCTTAAAAACCTCCTCTCTCGCATTCTAATTCCTTAAAATCTTTTTCCTAGCCTCTAAATCTCTTAATCAAAATAGCGTCCTCGGCTTAAAATTCTTTGGATAAATTTCCCAAATCTTTCTATCCTATAGATGTAAATTTTCTGTCTAATCGACACGTTTCCTAGCTGTCACCGCCAAATGGCTCCGCGTTTTTCCTGATCTTACACTAAAATTCGCTGAGAAAGGGGGAAAATTCTTTCTGTCTACGCTCTTGGGTGCACCTCTGTTTGAGCAGAGTGATTTTTGTGTCTTTCGTTTATCTGTCGTTGATTCGTAAAGATGTCCGTTTTAGCAGCTCTAAAATAAAGTTTTAATTTTTAAACTTGTGCCATTCTCTTCAATGTCGGGGAGTGCACTTTTATTACTGTTAGCTGTCTAGGCTTTCTCCTTGACCAGTAGCCCTGGCAAGTAAAATAATAGGGGCTGCATAATTATTGTGAATAAAAGAAATAATTTATTACATACATACATACATATACATACATAACATACATATATATATATATATATATATATATATATATATATATATATATATATATATATATATATATATATATATATATATATATATATATATATATATATATATATATGTGTGTGTGTGTGTGTGTGTGTGTGTGTGAAGGTTTTTGACCTTGCTCATGCTATTCCTACTAGAATAAAAAAATTACGATTAATTCTCTAGGACACATATAAAAATATAGTTGGACATGATTGTAATAAATGAATGATGTTAATTATATCATTGATAATTAATGATATTAATTATTAATGATTTCTTTATAAATAAGAAGACACATTTATTTATAAAGATATATTTAGAGGATATTATAATTTGTTCCAATAAGTACCTCTAAAATTAAAGAGCATGAGATCAAAACGAATTAATGAAAGTAATGATACTTGTATATAAAAATATAAAATTAATATAAAGAAATATATATTTACATTAAAATTTGAACATTGTATACTCCTTCTTTTAAATTTCATAGGAACGTCTCCTATTGGGGTGAAATTATTGATATTTGTTTAGCAAGTATTTCACGATATTTGTCAGAAATGTCTATACTATACAACTATTATAATCGGGATCAGACCGTCGTCCTAATTTTAGGACATTTTATACGCACCTAATTTTATACGTAGAAAATACATGTGTAAAATATTTATTTTGAAAAAAACTTTTCAGCTATATTATTAATTCTGTATTTAAACTACAAGTAAACTCCACTATGTTTTAAAAAAAATAATAATAAATACAAAATTAAAGATTAAAAAATGACAATTTTTAAGGTGTTGCTAAAAATAAATTTTACAATACAATATATTTTGAATTCTACGTTTTTTTAATACTATGCTAAGTGTATCTATTTTAAAGATATTAAAATAAAATCCACTCAGAAAATATTTATAACTTTATTATTAAATAGAATTTTATTTGCTGACCTGTTTATAGGAGAGCGGTCCAATATTGGTTAATATGAGGTTTAAATTGTCTGTTGACCACTCTATAGTCAATATTTTGCTCAAGAATGGCTAATTTTATAAGCATCTTCTTCTTTAAATCTCAATAAAATTTGACGGTAGAGATGTAATAGTATATGGGATATTTTCTAACAATTTTTCTATATTATTTGTATTTATATTGTTTGTAATATATACCTTGATTTCTTTCCAGTAAAATTATATAAGGTTGTATATTCCACTTTAAATGTTAAAATTTTGATGGCACACACATGAGAGAGTGTGTGTGTGCAACTATGATTGCTTTAGTTCATGAAATAAACTGCATGAAAGTCCAAAAGATTTTTATGTAATAAAGGTTTTCTCATAGATTAAACTGTGAAGCACGTATGTTTTCTCTTAAAAAGTTTCTGTGGAAGAAAAAGTCTATTAATTTAAAATCTTCTAAAATACACTGGTGCAAAATAATTCACTCTGTTCAAACGCAAAAGACTCGACCGTTTGTTATGAAAGAACTAAACAGGTCAGGGCGTGGTGTGAAGCATGCGTATCAGCAGACTTAAATTTTAATTTTCCCGAAATGTGTGATTCTCATTCACATCACGAACAGAAAATAAATAACATTCATTTTTCTTTATTACTTAGGGCGAGGAAAAATTAATAGCAAACTGTTACTTTCTTAGAAGCCAGCATGCATTAGTTCATTTGGCTTAGTTATTTTAATCTTTTAACAGGTCAGCTCAGAAACTATTGTTTAAAATAATTTGAATGCTATGATCGTTTTAACACGTTTACGACCGATGACGTGAATAGACGTCATTTCAAGCTCGGCGTCTTGTTGGTACTGACATAAATTAATGTCATTTAAAATTCGAGTCTTGTGAACGGTTGAATTCAATTCCAGTAATTTTTGGTTGTGAATGCGTGCGGCCATACCATATAGGTAGAATTATATATATAAATATATATATATATACATATATATACATATATATATACATATATATATATATACATATATATATATATATATATATATATATATATATATATTGTTGTAATGTACTTAAAACTTAAACACCAGTGTTCGGTTACAAGGGGGAAACACAGAAAGAATATAATACTTTATATTGAGATTGAGACATTTATTCTGTACATTCATTTACAAATAGAATCTTGGTTATCATATATCATAATCATCAATTATTTATGTCTTATATTTACACTATAATTATTGCAATTCTCTTTATAAAGAACTATTATTCAATCACAAGGTTAAATTATTAACACAGGCCTAAGTTAAGTGACCGTAAATATTATTTTATAAATTACCTCCTTTAAAGGTACAGGGGAGCAGGCAGGGGCTTTTCTCATGCGATGCGTCCGTCTTCAGTTGGTTGCAGAGGGTCAGGTAGAGGCTTTCCTCATGCGGTGAGTCGGTCCGGGTGTTTGGGCGCACGGGACGAGTCGGTGCTGGTGGATTCTTGTCCCATTTCTCTCGAATTCCGACTTCAACTCCTCTCCTTAACTTCGTTTCCAAACTTCTCACCTCGGTTCCAACGCTCCCTTTTTCTTCCTTTCCAATCGCTTTTTTTCGGGAAATTTTGCCACATCTGCATCCCCTTCGGGAGTGCAGGTGGGCTCATTAAAGTAGCCCCTTTTGTGGAAGCTGACATTACTTTTTAGCTTCTGCTCCCATAACTCATGGTTACATCTCTGTGCGTGCTTGACCGTTACGCTGCCATTCCGTGATCTATACCTTCTCTGCAGGGGTCCCTAAAATTCACGTGAACAATTGGAGTTCTAAATTCCACTAGGAAAATCCTCCCACAGCTGTGCATGAACGTGCAGATCACCGTGGGAAAGTACCTTGGCACACACACACACACACACACACACACATATATATATATATATATATATATATATATATATATATATATATATATATATATAATATATATATATATATATATATATATATATATATATATATATATATATATATATATATATATATATATATATATATATATATATATATATATATATATATGCGTGTGTGTGTAATATATCAAAATTACTTAAATTTAATATTTCCTTAAAAACCTCCTCTCTCGCATTCTAATTCCTTAAAATTTTTTTTCCCAGCCTCTAAATGTCTTAATCAAAGGAGCTTTCTCGACTTGAAATTCTTTCGAGATAATTTCTCAAATCTTTCTATCCTATAGATGTACATTTTCTGTCTAATCGGCACGTTTCCCAGCTGTCACCGACAAATGGCTCCGCGTGTTTCCTGATCTTACACTTAAATTCTCTGATCAAGAGGGAAAATTCATTCTGTCTTCACTCTTGGGTGCACCTCTGTTCGAGCAGAATGATTTTTGTGTCTTTCCTTTGTCTGTCGTTGACTCGTAAAGATGTCCGTTTTAGCAGCTCTAAAATAAAGTTTTAATTAAACATGTGCCGTTCTCTTCAATCTCGGGGACTTCATTTTTATTACTGTTAGCTGTCTAGGCTTTGTCCTTGCCGATTAGCCCGGACAAGTAAAAACAATAGGAGCTACATAATTAGCTGGTGAAAAATTTCATTTTTAAAATTAGAAATGAATTTTGAATTGTTTCTGGCAATGAAATCCAATTGTTTTTCATGAGATATTTATGTAAAAGTTATTGTTTCATTACTTTGTTTTGTTTATGCTGGTTTGGTGTTACATAAATCTAAAAGAAAAGCTTCAAGAATATGCTAGCTGGTAAAAAACATCATTTTTAAAATTAAATTGAAATTCATGTTTTTTTGCTACCCATAAAATTTAATAATGATTTTTAGTAAGATTCTTATACAATTTTATTATTATTATATTTTCTTTCTGCCTGTTTGATGTTACATAAATCTAAAACAAATGCATCAACAATCTGCTAGTTGGTAAAAAACCTCATTTTTAAAATTAGAAATGAATTTTGAATTTTTTTCTGACAATGAAATATAATTGTTTTTCATGAGATATTCATGTAAAAATTATTGTTTTATTACTTTGTTTTGTTTAAAATACAAAAATTAATTATTAATTAAAATTATTTAATTAAAATTAAATTAAAAATTAATTAAATTTTGTAATAATCTTTGTTATATTAATAATAATTTTTCTAAAATTCTTATACAAAAATTTCTTTATTACTATACTTTCTTTATGCCTGTTGGATGTTACATAAATCTAAAAGAAATGCCTGAACAATCTGCTAGCATGTGAAAAACCTCATTTTTAAAATTAGAAATGAATTTTGAATTTTTTTTTCTGCTAATGAAATATAACATGTTTTTCATGATATATTTATGTAAAAATTATTGTTTCATTACTTTGTTTTGTTTATGCTGGTTCGGTGTTACATAAATCTAAAACAAATGCCTCAACAATCTACTAGCTAGTGAAAAACCTCATTTTTAAAATTAGATATGAATTTTGTTCTGCTAATGAAATATAATTGTTTTTTTATGAGATATTTATGTAAAAGTTATTGTTTCATTACTTCGTTTTTTTATGCTGGTTCGGTGTTACATAAATCTAAAACAAACACTTCAACAATCTGCTAGCTGGTAAAAAACATCATTTTTAAAATTAAATTGAAATTCAAGTTTTTTCTACCCATAAAATTTAATAATAATTTTTTGTAAGATTCTTATATAATTTTTTATTACTATACTTTCTTTATGCCTGTTTGATGTTACATAAATCTAAAGCAAATTCATCCACATTCTGCTAGCTGGTGAAAAACCTCATTTTTAAAATTAGAAATGAATTTTGAATTTTTTTTTGCTGATGAAATATAATTGTTTTTCGTGAGATATTTATGTAAAAATTATTATGTTATTACTTTTTTTTGTTTATGCTGGTTCGGTGTTACATAAATCTAAAACGGAAGCTTCAACAACCTGCTAGCTGGTAAAAAACATCATTTTTAAAATTAAATTGAAATTTAATTCTTGTTTACCCATAAAATTATGGTAGGATTTTAGTGGCAAATGCTTTTAAATCAAGTGCCCCTGCATTGGAATTAATACTACTAATATTCAATCATTTTGTCAGGATACGCCGCTAAAGCAGCCCTTTCTCTTTAGACTTTATTGCAAATTTTGGAGTGAAATCTCATTTGTCTCTAAAGAAAATTTTTATTTAGAGATACATCACTATATTGCACAAATAGGGAAAGCTTTCTCTTAATAAAAGAATTTTTAGAGTTGGTCCATTTACAACTTGTTTCCTGTTTCTAAATTACGGAGACCCACTTTGTTTGTTTAGTCCCGTTTTAGGAAGTTAATACTGCGTATACGGTGCCCCATAACTAAATAAACTTGGTAGTGGCAAATGCTATAAAATCTAGTGCCCCTGCAATGGAATTAATACTAGTAATATTCAATCATTTGGCTTGGATATGCCTCTAAAGCAGCCCTATCTCTTTAGACTTTATTACAAATTTTGGAGTGAAGTCTCATTTGTCTCTAAATAAAATTTTTATTTAGAGATATATCACTATATTACACAAATTACATAAATAAGCTTTCTATTAATAAAAGAACTTTTAGAATTGGTTCATTTATCCCAGAGATTACTATCACTATATAAATATTCTGACAAACATATTTTACTTCTTTATAATATCCATATAGATTCCCAAGATAAATCTGTTTTGGAAGAAACTCTGATTCCGGTGAAGCTATTTAAATGCAACAAATTTTGTAACGTAGTTCATTGAAAGAAAGTGACAGATTGAGGTTGAAAATCTTTGCCGGTAGTTTGTAAAAGTGATTTCTTGCGTGCATCGTAATCCATTTTATAAAACATTTGCACCAGTTTAGTACAAGCGGAGATCCATGTGACCCATATGTTGCATCACGAACAAAAAAGTGGGTCTAGATGCTAATAATTAGGTCTGGCGACGTTCCAGATGTATTTTGGTTCTACTAATTTATTTTTAAATACTTAATCACAGCAGGTGCGTTTTTACGCATCTTAGTGTTTTTGAAATGTGTTATGTTTTCATTCAGATTACATCAATTACAGTTGGGAGATTGAATATTATACCTGAAGAATTCGTAAATTGATTCTAAAAACAGGAATACCTATTACATGGCATGCTTTTTAAATTTAGCAGACAATTTTTGCGGTACATCAAAAAATTTGAAGTATTAATGCATTTATATTTTAAATAAAACAATTATTGCAGAAATATTCTTTTCAGGTCTTGAAATGAATTCATGATAATTTGGTGTTATATAAATATAAAGAAAAACAACCTTTATAAAACTAAAATTGAGTTGCCGGTCGTTCATAGAATTTAATATTTGTTTGGGAGATTTTTACACAAAAAATACTGTTTTATTAATATGTTTTTTTTGTGCTATCTTGGTGTTACATAAATCTAAAACAAACGCGTCAACAAACTACTAGTTCGACGAAAATTTTTAAAATTATAATTGAGTATTAAATTTTATCAGTCCATAAAATTCAATTATTTTCACGATATTTTTATGTGCAGAATATTGTTTTATTACTATGTTTTGTTTATGCTGATTGGTATTACATAAATCTAAAGCAAACGCGTCAACAATCTGCTACCTGGTGAAAATCCTCATTTTTAAAATTACAATTGAATTAGAATTTTTTCCGCTAATGAAATATTGTTTTTCATGAGATTTTTATGTAAAATTATTGTTTTATTACTTTGTTTTGTTTATCCTGATTCGGTGTTACATAAATCTTAAACAAACGTGTCAACAATCTGCTAGCTGGCAAAAAACATTATTTCCAAATTAGAATTGAAATTTGAGTTTTTTTCTACGTATAAAATTTAACAAGTTTTAGTAAGATTCTTATACAATATAGTTTTTATTAGCATGCTTTGTTTATGCCTGTTTGGTGTTACATAAACCTAAAGCAATTGCGTCAGCAATCTGCAAGATGACGTAAATCCTCATTTTAAAATTAGAATTGAATTTTTAATTTTTTTCTGATAATGAAATATAATTGTTTTTCATGAGATTTTTATGTAAAAATTATTGTTTTATTATTTTATTTTGTTTATGCTGGTTCGGTGTTACATAAATCTTAAACAAACGTGTCAACAATCTGCTAGCTGGCAAAAAACATCATATTCAAAATTAGAATTGAAATCTGAGTTTTTTCTTAGCATACATTTAACAATAAGTTTTTGTAAGATTCTTATACAAAATAGTTTTTATTAGTATGCTTTGTTTATGCCTTTTTGGTGTTACATAAATCTAAAGCAATCGCGTCAGCAATCTGCAAAATTGTGAAAAACCTCATTTTTAAAATTAGAATTGAATTTTGACTTTTTCCGCCAATAAAATTTAATTGTTCTTCATGACATTTTTATGTAAAAATTGTTGTTTTATTACTTTGTCTTGTTTATGTTGGTTCGATGTTACATAAATCTTAAACGCTTCAACAATCTGCTTGCTGGTGAAAAACATCATTTTTAAAATTAGAATTGAAATTTGAATTTTTTCTACCAATAAAATTTAATAATAATTTTTTGTAAGATTCTTATACAAAACATTTTTTTATTACTGTACTTTGTTTCTGCCTGTTTGGTGTTACATAAATCTAAAACAAACGCATCAGCAATCTACAAGATGGCGAAAACCTCAATTTTAAAATTAGAATTGAATTTTGACTTTTTCAGCCAGTAAAATTTAATTGTTTTTCATGAGATTGTTGTGTAAAAATTATTGTTTTATTACTTTGTTTATGATGGTTTGGTGTTGCATAAATTTTAAACAGACGCGTCAACAATCTTCTAGCTGTCAAAAAGTCATTTAATCATTTTTAAAATTAGAATTGAAATGAGTTTTTTTTCTCCCCATAAAATTAAATAATAATTTTTTGTAAGATTCTTATACAATTATTTTATTACTATACTTTCTTTATGCCTGTTTGATGTTACATAAATCTAAATCAAACGCATCAACAATCTACTAGCTGGTGAAAACCTCATTTTTAAAATTAGAAATGAATTCTGAATTATTTCTGCCAATAAAATATAATTGTTTTTCATGAGATATTATGTAAAATTATTATTTTATTACTTTGTTTGCTGGTTCGGTGTTATTTAATCTAAAACAAAGGAATCAACAATCTGCTAGCTGGTAAAAAATATCATTTTTAAAATTTGAATTTAAATTTAATCTTTTTCTATTCATAAAATTTAAGAATAATTTTTTGTAAGATTATTATACAAAAACTTTTATTATTATGTTTTGTTTATGTCTGTTTGGTGTTACATAATTCTAAACTAAACGTGTCAACTAGTTGGAAGAAAACTTTATTTTTTAAATTATATTTGAGTTTTAAGTTTTTTTCTGTCTATAAAATTTCATTAATTTTCTTGATATTTTTATGTAAAAATTATTGTTTTATTGCTATGTTTTATTTCTGTTGGGTTGGTGTTACATAAGTATAAAAAAATTTCTATTGGATCAAATTGTGAATCTAAATAATTCTTGAATCACTTAATTACGTATACAAAATTTCATCAAAATTAGTCCAGTCGTAAGGAGGAGTTCTGTTACAAACACACGGACAGAAGAATTTTATATATAAAGATTAGTAAAGCATAAAATGAATGAATATATTACAGGTATAAATATTTCAATTAATTTCTGGAATTTTTAAACTTTGAATTTAGTTATCTAATTATTTTATTATTAAGTTATCTATTTTAAGTCTAAATATGTGTATATATTTAATGGTTCATTTGTATATACTACAAAATAAGTTTTATATCAATCTGCACAGCAAAAAATAAACTAATTTTGCTTTGAAATAAGGTGAGATTTTTATAAATCCTAATTCTTTAGATATTAAGATTCTTTACATATTAGGACGTCATATATGAATAAATAAATCTCACATATAAAGCTTTTAAAATAATCTCTCTTCTCATCATTAATACAAAATTAAATTTATATGCAGTAGTTCATTAACGTTGAAAATTTATTTACAAAGCTGGAGTAGTGTCAAATGATATGAAAGTTTTTAATAAATCGGTGTTTTACAAACAGGGTTTTATTTTAATCTCGTTAAGAACTTATAGATGAAAATTAATTTAAAATAATCTCCGATAAATACAAAATAAATTTCGAAAAGAAGATATTCGGTAATATTAATATGAAAGGGTTTAATAGAAATGAATATTTCTTCATAGAATATTTAAATAACGTCTATGAAGAATTTTTAAAATATTTTTCTAGCTTTCAATGTACTGAAAAATTCAC
>CM063504.1:17669450-17671950 GCA_032207245.1 Pardosa pseudoannulata | reverse complement strand
TTAAGGTGTGCATTAGACGTCCAAAATCGGTGAAGGAACTTGTATGTCTACTCCAAGCCGAGTGGAAGACAATACCACTAGCTGTAATACAAAGACTTGTGGAACGTATGCCCCGGAAGGTTCGCGCTGTAATTGCCTCTAGCGGAGGCTCTACCAACTATTGATTTTGAATAAAGTTAGTTTTTCTTTTCTATCACAGGTGTCCAAATACTAATTGGTAAACACTGTATAATTCAAGTTCAAAAACATTTTTCTTCAATTCATATTATGAACTGACTGTAGACAATAGAGCAACGTTGCTATAGTAAGGTAATTCCTCAGCTGACCCAGGCTTTCCGCCCATACAGCAGCATTTTACTGAAGACCAGTCGCCACAACAGCAATCACTAACAGCTACAAAGCTGCGCTGACCTACGCGAGGCTCCGTCGTGGCTCGAAATTAATGTAGACGACCCCAGTAAGGATACAATACCACATCGGCAAGATCGAGACTACCAGGGAAGTCTGAAGAGAAGGATCACTCAGGAAACCCCGGGTTCGTGAAACCCGAGTATACCTAAAGGAGGTATACCCCTTGAGGTTGTCAGACGGCTATCATCGGCCTAGGAGGGACACTCCTAGTTTACAGGGGGCGCCACGAGGAGGCTGATAGCTGTCCTAGGTGAGGTACCGTAGTACAACACCCTGAGGCTCAACTCCTCAGCTGTGCCGAAACACATCTGAAGTGTATCACTGCCCCACCCCCCACGTTGCTATAGTAACAACAACCTAAAGAGTTTGTTAAAAGGTCTGTATATTTGCAATCATACTAACGGTATCCCCATGGCTCTGTATTCAAGCCCTTTCATCGATTCAATAGAAGGTCATTGCATTCTGCAATATCAAACATTTATTTTTTTTTTATCCAATTTAAAACGGATACTTGGTACGAACAGTCTATGAAATATAAAAAGAAGGGAAACAATTGAATGCCAACACGTGCTTCTGATGCATTTTTCCTGCATAATAATAACCTTACGTCGGTGTTTTCTTTACGACGCAGGAAGAAATTGCGGGTAATTTACCAACTGAAGTGTAAAAATGGGATTTCTATCACGGAGGTTGTACAGGATTGACGAAGACTTCTCTGTGGAACTTTTATAAACATATGTAGGTAAAAATAGGTGGAAAATGATGGGGAAGAATAATTTACTGGTTAATTATTTTCAAACTAGCATATAGCCCGTCATATGACGGGATCCGTTAAATTTTTAATTTTCCAGGCAGGTCAAAAAATGGTTTGTTTTAATAACGTTAGTTTAATAAGTTAGTTTGTTTAATAATGTTAGTTTGTTTATACAGCTGTATGTAAAAATAGGTGGAAAATGATGTTGAAGAATAATTTACTGGTAAATTATTTTCAAACTCGCATATAGCCCGTCATATGACGGGATCCGTTAAATTTTTAATTTTCCTGGCAGGTCAAAAAATGGTTTGTTTTCTGGATGAGAATTATTTTGCAACAAAAAATATTCGGTGATTAAATTTAAAATTATCACATATGTACCTAATCTATTATTTAAGCCAAATATAAAAGAAAATTATTTACGTAATACCTAAGTTCATTGATAAAACGTATGAAATTAATGCAGACGATATTTAAATAATTTAAAATAAGAAATGATTAAATGAGATAGTTAAAGGAATGACGTCATAATGCTAGAAAAAAATGTTATTTTTACCTATTTATTATGTGATAAATTGATAAATTGAATCGCCTGCTCTTAACCGGGGAAAATACGATTTGAAATAATGACATTAAACGTTCGAAAAGGTGGGAAAGGGGTGAATTTCGAATGTTTTAAAGACGGTAGTATTTTTTGCTGTGATAAGAAGTCTATTTATACTAACTTATTTTAGAATCCGATCGATAGTTTAAGAGAAGATAAACTTTACTCGCTTTGAATTTTGCTAACCCTAACTTATGAAGAATTCAATAGGGATACTGTCCACGCGGACCAATAACACAAACACAAAATGTAGACAAAAACATTTGTCTTTGAACATATTTTAATAATCATAATGCCAGCAACAACGTGCGGCTATCACTCGCAAAAATCTCTCTTAAACTAAACTACAAAAAAGTGTTGCCACAAATATGCAACTAAATTATACTACAAAACAAAACAGCACACTGAGCATAAAACATAACAGTACAAAATGTAAAACATTGAGTTCGAGGATAAACAACAAAACAAAATACAAAAGATTAATAAATGATTCAAACAGATACCTCTATCCATTCCAGGTCCAACCGCTTCATAAATTCGAGGACAGACGGACAGATAACTTAGGCTATTATTATATAGGTTTACTTTTTTATTCCTTCAGTGTACAAATATTACAGGACTAAGTTCACAATAAAATTTTTATTTTTCATTTTAATTCTACTGATTTTTACTTTTCAAAATTTCTACACAGTTACGCCGAACGGTGGCCGATTGGTTAGGGTGCTGGCCTT